>CM052214.1:5223441-5349398 GCA_028454225.1 Lasioglossum leucozonium
AGGTTTATTCTATCAATTTTCACGGTGGAGTCGTAATGACAGTTACTCCTGCATCCCAACCCCTAAAATTTTAATATTAAATTGTTCAACATTGGACTCATATTTTTCAAAAACGCTACGTTTTACTCTATCTGCATATCACGGTGGGGTTGTAACGACGACTCCTGCATCCCTAAAAACTTCAATCCTAAATTACTAAAAAAATAACGTAGATTTTGAAAAACGGTTCGAGGCTGTTGCTACGTTTGCTCCGTGTCTACATACCAATTTTCTTTTTGCAAACCCCTAGAAATTGCAATCTCAAATCTTTCAAAACCCCAGTGATATTTAAAAAATCGCTTGGATGAGGTTGACGCAGTACGTCCACCCCACCCACTCGCTAGTTTGCTTCGAGGATATTGCTCCTCTGCAGTCGCACCGAAAACACGCTCCCCGCGCTTGGCGTTCTCCAGAGAGACACCCCATCGGACAGTCGCGTAGCATGCCGCCGGGCACGCATGGGACTCGGTCGACAGAGTGTTTCGTCGTTGTTTCACGGATGGAAAAAAAAGCGAAAAAGAAAAAGACAAAATCGATCGTCTCTCTACCGGAGTCTTGTTTCAGGTGGCAAGGATGGGTCGTAAGGTCCCAGCGCTGTCGACGCCACCATCGAAAGATCCAAACAATTGCTCGTCTCTCCCCCCCGGTTGTTATCGCTAGTGCACTGTTCGTCGAGGCAAGAGGGTGTCGCCGCGGATCCAAGAAGGATCCTCCTCGCGAGCACGAGGCCCGAGAGAGGAATAAGAAGAAAGATGATGCAGCGTGCGATGATTCGAAGAGTAAGAGGACGACGAAGGATGAGGCTGATGCCGACGACAGGAATATGGACGACGAGGATGAGGCTGCGCGACGAGGGATCCGCTCGAACAACTTTGCCCGTCGGCGCAGATGCAGCGTCAGGAGCCGCGACTGCTGTCCCCGTTCGTCAAGGTTCCTCGAGGATCATCGGCAGGGGCGACGATGCAGACGGTCCGCGCCCGATGTGGCTCCGTTCCGCTTGCGTTTCGACCGCGTCGCACCGTCGAGAACGCATAGAAAACGCCGCGACGGCGGCGTCTCGTTGTTCGCCTCGCGGGACCACGAGGAATCGCGATCGTTGATCCCGCTCGTTCTGTTGCTGTCCAGCGACGAGGACGAGGACGATCTCGATCTGTCCGGCGATTTTCTGCTCTCCGCGATCGCGAGATAGGACCCTCCGACCTTCCTCGGCTTCCGGTGAAAAGAAAGCTCGGAGTAAAAACGTAAATGAATGACTGTGCGCGTGTGTGTGTGAGCGAGAGAGAGAGAGATTATTGGCTGCTGCCGCTGGATCGATGGGAATTCCGGGGGACCATAGAGAGGGAGGATGATTATTGCCTCGACGGAGAGAGAAATTGTACCCAGGCAGATTTATCACGCACCAGGATTCTCCTCGATCCTTACGATCTGTACCAGCGTGTGTGTATTCGGAAAAGAAGCGGTCGGAGGTTCTATGATATATACTTATTACCATCGGATCAGGGACACCCTCGCGAGGCGAACGATCGAGAACGGGCCGAGATAACGCGGTTCTCTCTGCTGCGAGAGTTAATTAGGAACGGCGGAAGATGATGTTGTGTGCTGTTCAGCGAACGGATTTTCTTTTTTCGATCTTCGACGCGCGCGCGATTCTTCTTACCACGCGATATGGATACACGTTACATAAATACATACGTACATACACATATAATGCATAATACACACACAGAGGGAGACATACGCGACAGGTTTTTTCGACGACGAGAGTAAATTTCGAACGGATTTGTCCACACGGGTGACGATTAAAGGGAAACGAAACACAATGATACAACAAGAAATAATGAGAAAAACCATAGAAAAGGGAAAAAATAGAAGGCAGCTGGCCTGTCGGTACGGCGGAGCTCTTCCGGTTTTAGGATTTACTAGGTTCTTAAGGAGGTCCGCCCCGCAGGTGGTGCGAACGGCATCCCCGCGACAGGGTGGGGGTTTACTTAAATCTTAAGTCGAGCTATAAGCGTTTAGGGTTAAGCCGTAAGTTACATCGGAGAATTTATTTAATATATCGCATATACGATAATTATTAATTGACTATTATTATTATTGCTATTAATATTATTATCGATTACCGTTATTATTATTATTATTACTATTATTATTATTTGTATTATCGATATGATACGGTTACGGTGATCAACCGCCGCGCGTGCACACGCTCGCAATTATTTTTGCACGTCGAGCGAGTCCTTTCCGCGAACACCGAGGCTGCGTGCGTTTCTCACACACACACACACATACACAGACCCACACGACTGATATCGATATGTCTCGAAGCCCTCGTTTCTTCGTGTTCTTTTCTACGGCTCTTTCTTTCCTCCATTTCTTTTTCACCTCTTCCGCGTTGGTTGATTAAGTCAGAGGTCACACAGTGTCTCGTGGGAACTAGCTATTGAAAACCGATTTTTAAACTGCTCGGTAGAGACTGCACATCCGAATTATATTCTCGCAACTGTACGATGTTCGGGACCCTTCGATTTTTTGTTTAACAACGGTTTTTTAAACGGAGTGTCAGAATACCGCGGATCTTTGTGCGAAACGAAAATGGATTTTCACCAGGAGAATTCTCGTCACTGTTTTAAATCGCATCTGCTCGGCATTGTTAGACTGCGGGTCTGTTTGCAAAATTAAAATTGTCTGTACAAATTTCAAGAGTCAGGAGTCTAACGGAAGGGTCTTTCTTTCTTTCAATTGTTCTAAGGAGTTAAAAATAATGTATTGACGTACCTAAATTTTCTGTTACGTATCTATTGACGTACCTAAATTTTCTGTTACGTATCTATTGACGTGTCTACTTATCACACATTCAATCGTAAACAAACCCAAACTCAATTGTAACAAACTGTGGAAAATCGATTTCTCTGATACATTGAACAGTTCAAAAAAATGTCGGATCTCTATGCAAAGTCGAGAAATATTGCACAACCGGTTCGAAATTACTAGACTCCGGTAACAAATTATTTCTTAGATTTCTGTCGCAAATATTTACAATTCACAGTTTGTGTGAGACTATAAACGGTTTCTCCGGTAGCGTTTTCCGAAGAGTCGCGTGACCCTGCGATTACCCCATAGAAACTCCGTGCGCAGTGCGTGCACGGTGATCCTACGGTGTTCTCCCCGTAAAAGCGAAAAGAAAATTGTTCAAATTCCCCCGTCAAGTTTCGACCAAACGCCGGGAAAACCGACATCTCTTCGTACAGTCGATTCGAAAACTCTCGGGTTTCCAAAACGAAACGAAAAAAGATCGCCTGTAAAAGAGCCACACACACACACACATACAGAAGCCTATAAAAGAAATAAAAAATCGAAAACGGAGAGGGACGATCGAGACCGTATATAAAAAGAAAAGAAAGAAAATGGGGCGCGCTCGACGTGGCAGACACGCAGAGAATCTCGCGGAGGCTTCGGCGTGCCTCTCGATCGTTGCATCGAGCAACGATTTCTATCGAATTTCGTGAGACGAACATAAACAGACACACACACACGCATACACAAACACAGGGAGTCGCGATTGGAAACTAAAAGACGAAACGCATCACCACCATCACCATGACAAAACACAATCGCGTCGAGTCGAATTTTCTCGCGAGGTGAGTCGCGATTTGCGCTTCCGGGAGGAGCGAAGAAACGAAAAAAGACAAAAAAAATATGGGGATCGACCAAACGTAAAAATTGTAATCCGCGTCCTCGCGTGTGAACGGATCGTATATAATTATTAAATTATAAAACCGCGTTTTAAGAGAGAGCAAAGGCACAGCCGTGTGTTGTATAATGGAAAAGCGAATGCCGCGAGCGAGCGAGCGAGCGAGCGAATGAAACAGAGAGCACGAGAAAAGAGAAACAACAATTTTTGATGAACGTGTTCGCGGGCGTGTCTCGGGGACAGCGAACGACGAATAATTTTGTCCGAGTCCGAATAAAAGAAAAATGAAAAAAAAATGGTCGGGTCCCGAGGGACCCACAGAGATATCGGCGCCACGGACAGCCACTTGCATAACACATCTAGTAACGTTTTGATCTTCTATGATTTTAATGTGTGTTCTTGCTACTATCCGACATAAGTCTGGGCCACGGCCGCGCACCGCCTGCTCGCGCTTGGCGCCGGAAGTTTCCCTCTGAAACCAAATTCGGGGCCTCGCCCCCCTCCCTCTCTTTAAAACGAAACATTTTTAGTCGGAACATCTCGAAATACACTTATTACGCCGCGCCGAACCTTCGAGGATTTTCCGAAATATCAAAAATCTTTGTCTCGAGGTATCCACGCATCGCGATACCCGGCCAACGAAGCGTCGATGGTCCTGTATCGTGTATACACTGCGGATCTTTGTCGCGAAAATCGTCCGACCGTTTTCTATGCACTGTTTATATATTTGTTGCGAGTCTAAATATTAATTGTTCGTGTTTTATCAGAGTTTGTTCAAAGTATTCGTCACGAGCCTGAACACACGGCGAGAAGGTTTAATCGCAAGGGACTCTGGGAGTCAGAGATTTAATTGTTCGATCATTTTAACAAGCTGAAAATTATATTGGCAGTTTTAACGGAAAACCTCTGCCGAGTATTGAAAGTTGTTGAATGAAAAGATCTTATAATCATAAAGATTATAATCTATCTATCTATTATTATAATAATCTGTCTTCATATTTGAAAGAAATCTTTTTAGAACAATATCCCGTGAAGATTATAATTTCAGTAATTGTAAAATAACAGTTCGGTTCACCTGTGTTCAATTGCAACTGTTTAACGCATAAAATCCGCAGTGTCTAGTTGTTTAATTATATCACGTGTCTTGTACTTTAGAAACTAGATAATCCTCCTCGAAGGGTCAAAGCTGGTGGCTTCAGGGTCGAAGGTTAGGGGATCAGCAGCGACGCCACTCGGTCCCGACGTTTCTCGAAATATCAGTGCCAAACTACACTCCCTTTTTCTTCTGCGTTCACGTATATTGTCAGGGGAACAGATTTTACGATAGTTTTTTTTCGAGAGAGAGATTCTCGTTCCGTGGGAACTCTCGAGGACTTCCGGTCTGCGCTCTCAACATGGCCGACCCCCCGTCGTGACCCTTCTCACGAACTCGTTCGAGACTTCGCGGTCGCGTTTGCGTTTCTCCCATTGATCTTGTAAGTCGGACTGTTCTCCATGCTTTTGAATCTCCCGCGTTGATTTCTCACACCGGAACCGGGAATCCTGTAACGATTCCCAGGGATTTAACTGCACCGCCCCCGAAGAAAATTGTTTCGAGCATCGGTTTTGAGTCCGTTTTGCTGGTTTTTTTCTTTGTTTCTAAACTCTTTTTCCACTTTTTTCTCTTGCCAATCGCAATTTGAAAAGGCCAATCCAGAGCGGAAGTGGAGGCGACGGAAGGAAGCGGTTCGGGACCGAGGCGGTCGCGCGGTGTTTCGAACGGCACGCTTCCAGCTCGACGAAACTGCAGATTGATCCAGACAGAATATTTAACAATTTCGATGCATCAAAAATAATTTTTCATTTTGCCGCTATTGCATAAAGAAATGAGAATGCTTCTAACTCTGAAAAAAAATCCCTGGAATGTTCTTCCGGTTTTGTTTGTCCGGATAAACAATAATCGATAGAGACACGGTACTGTCAGCTGGTCCCTGTGAACGAAACGTCGTGTGTCGCCGGGCGGGAATTATAGCGAGCACGTGGGTGCAGCAACAAACGAACGTCTAAAAGGGGAAACGATGGTCGGAGGAGAGGGGGAGCGGATCGAGGACCACTTCCGGCGGGCAAATGGCGTTCCGGCGGCAGTGTAAAAGAATTACGGTCTGAAACATAATAAAGATAATTGAGAAAAAGAATATTATTATAAAAAAGGAGAAAAAATGAATTAAATAAGAAATATATATATATATACACATACATATATGTATATATATATGTATAAACAGAAGAAAGGAAAAAAAAACAAATTATTATATATATATATATCTCTCTCTCTTCTCACTATGATAAAGAAACAAACAAACAAACAAAAAAAAAGGATATACAGTGAAATAATAATTCTATCTCTCTTTGCTACCAAGTTGTACTTATTCTTAATTGATTTACTTGTACAAAAGAATGTGTTAAATAATAATGAAATACATGATATACATCTATAAATAATTAACATATTATAAATAATATAAATATATTGTGTGTATGCGCGTGTACACGTGTCCGTACACGCGAACAAAAAAGAAATGAACGAAAGAGAGAGCGAAGATAAAAAAAAGAAGAAAAGAATTGAGTGTGTGTTGCGCAAGATGGTGTATCGGCCATACACACACACACAAAACAAACGCATACACGTGTACACGCACGTGCGTGATGATATAGCGGTTAATTAACGATTATTATTCTTATCGATTAAAAAATATCACGGTCGTACGTGTGGTGTGGATACCACCGGTTTATTCTTACTTACCTTTTTAATTATCGATTGTCACGCCGATTCGTGTCCGTAATTCTGATTACAAACTAATTAAACAAAAAGAAAAAAAATAATCATTCTTCTCGTTGCCGTTCAGCGACGACGTCACAACCGGCGCGCCGTGTTTAACACTGGATTGCGTAGACTGCGGAACAGGGAAAATCCGGGGCTGGGTAAAATCGAATGCGAGAAATCATCATCATCGAACAAACGCGCGCTATAACGAAACACACGGCCAATCATCATCCGCAGTTGACGCGAACGAGAGAGAAAGAAAGAACAAAACCGCCATCATCGTCGAACGAGAATCGTTCAATTTTATCGAATAAAAATACATATTTATCGAACAAACAATCGCGTTCGGAGTATTCTCGTTTCAAACCCTCGACTGGTTGGTCGGCCATTGTTGTCGTTGTTTTTGAACGTTCGCGAACGTTAGGTCAGCGCAACAAATTCCTGCCCCGATGTGTTCTTTCAACAATAAGATATTATTTTGTAAAAATAACAAGAATCGACAGAAATTTTACAATACATCTTTATAATCTCAAATTAACCTGTTCACTGCGTTCGACGCGTATACACGTCGATCAAAATTTCCATCTCTATTTTCAAGAATGAATTGTTAATTTTTTTATCAAATAAACACATAATCCTTCCTCGTTTCTCGTAAAATTTATAATAGGACCATTTGTCCTGCGTGCACAGACGTGTATACTCGTCGTTGACTTTAATTCTGCACTATGTGTGGAGGATTTTTAAAACTAAATTTCGCAATTAACAGGTTAAATGTATCGGAAACCTCTATTGCTAACACTAAACCGGAAGGACCGGTATTATATTTCTCATTTTACGATTCGAAATTGTAAAGTTACTCGATTTTATAAATTTTTCTATCCAAGCATTAATTCGAATAAAAATTTATCGCTAATTAAATTACAAGCTAAAACGTTTAAATCGCTCTTAGTGCTCGGTTCAAAGATCAAGAGAATCGGGCACGAACCTTCTCGCTGACCTAACACGACTCCGCTGGACACGGATCAGTAGACAGCGGATCTTTATACGAGATAAAAATTTTCTACCTGAATTACCACGAACTGTAAGTGAAATAACAATTTAATTTTCCTTGGCGCTCGGAGTCGCCACACTAAAAATTGCTGTACGGTTATTCAAAATATTGTTTACCTTATTAAATATGTTAGTATCCAATCAATTGCTAAAGATTTAAAAAATCATACATAAAATGGAATTATTCTAGACCGGAGGAAATGTTTAACGTTCCTGTTAAAAAATATTGGTCTATAACTAGACAGCGGATCTTCGCGCAGAATAAAAATTGCAACAAATTGAAATCAATTTTTTTTCTCAATGTTTTCGCAAACGCATAAAATCCGCTGTAACAATCAGTGCCGGCGTGACCTTTTGCGGGGCCCGGTTCAAAAATTTTGCGGAGTCAGAATGCACGTTGAAATCCTTAAATTTCACAATAAGGAATTATTTATTATAAGCACAAAGGACGTTACATATATTTTGTTGTAAGATGAATATTACACAATTTTTCTCGCTTTTTCCACCGCAAAATCTTTGATTACGTCACCAGAATTTATTAAGTTTGCTACTTCTGGCCCTGCAAAATCTCCGACGAGTTTTCATAGACCGCGGGGCCTTCCAAAACGCTGGTAACAGTGTTCTAACGTCTCTGCGTCGTCGCGTGCTCGTTTTTGTCATAAAACGTCCGCTGTCTACGGTTGCGTCTTCGGTGTGAAAATATCGTTGTCTAAAGTAGAAATGCGCCAAGGTTCGCGCGATCAATCGAGGTTCCCTAAATATTTTAACGTTCGCGTATCTCCAGAGTTTCTCTTCCGGATAGATGCGAACTCGCTCGTCAACGGTGTCCTCTGCGGATATTTTTAATGTCCTAGCGTGGAAACTGCGATATTCGAGAATGAGAGAGTGAGAGAAAGAGAGAGACCCGTTCGACGTTCGAGAGAGGAATATTCACGGAAGACGGTCGTGCAACTGAGGATGCGAGATGGACGGCTGTCGAGAGACACACGAGTATTTTACCCATCCCTGCAGAACACGATCGCGGCGGAAGTGAGAGAAACGTGTGCGTGTGAGAGTCTCCGGTAAAGCTGATATACGAGCAGTATATTTGTCCGTTACCGTTGTTCGGTGTAATTGTGATGATGGTGTTACACCGTTTTAGCTGCGCGGCTGCCACGAAGGCCGCTTCTCCGGGACGGCGCCGCACCCGGATCGTTCGATTCGGGCCAGACTCGGGCTCGTTCGATTCGGGCCAGACTCGGGCTCGTTTCCGTGTTTCATCTCCGAGGAACGCGACCTGTCGCACCGAGATCGTTGCGTCACGCAATTCTCCTTAACCCCCTGCCGTATTTTAACGAGTCGGACTCTCGCGTTTTTAAAAGTCTAACAAATACGAATGTTGCTCCTCTCTTTTTAGAGGAAATAAAATTTATTTAAACAGATGTTTATTATTTGACGGACTGTTACAATCTGATTCTCAATGTTTATTACAAACGAACGTCGGTTGTTAATAACAATCGTCGGCATAACGACGAGCAGCGAGACGAGCAGACGATCGCTGGATCGGCACCAACACGATTAACATATAATATTTACACTTGCAATCAATATTTCATCACTAAATCCGTGTAGGGATAGAAAAAATATTTTTTTTCTGTTCTCTTCTGCGATATTTTTGGGGATAAAGACGTTTTAATTACTGTAACCGTAAAGAAAATGGTACGGCAAGGGGTTAAATAGACTCTAGACTTACCCAACACTGATCATTTTTCCACTGCTCCGGTAAATTTTGGATCCATCGAGATTTTTCCAACGATAAACGAACTCGAATTTGCGCTAGGTGCACCGTGACATTGGAAGATGCATTCGTGAGGAATTATTAAATTTATTTAAGTGTGAGTAAGTTATTTGTTGTAAAGGTTTCGAACAAAAGCTGCGCATCCTGGGGGACATACGGTGCTGCGATTTCTTTTTATCGAGATACGAGGGTCGCCTTCAGCTTTGCAAATGGAATGTTTAATATTCTTTCTCGAATTCGGATGAATTATAGCGTAAGAAAATATTGTAGAAAGTGGGACTTAAAATGAATAATTTAAAAAATGAACTTATAGAAAGTGAGACTTAAAATGAATAATTTAAAAAATTATTAGAATTATGTATATACATGAAAAACTATTAAAAATAACAGCAAAGTAATGAGTAGACAGCAGATCTTTATGCAAAATAAAAATTTTGAATTACAAGAAACCGGAGTGAAATAGAAATTTATTTTCTTGCTTATTATGTTTATTAGATTGAAAATAAAGTAACGTGATTTTTAAATTCTTCTAATATTTTTAATGTTTTAAATTACATCTACAAATTTTTGTCATAAATGCATAAAATCCGCAGTCTACTAATGAGAAAACAAATTCGAACGCTGTATGTTCCCCAGGAAACCGTGCAACTTATGATCGAAACGTAAACTTTTTGTACAACAAATAACGTACGTGTTTTTGAGATTATATCTGTAATAAAAAATATGACTAAAAATTTGTTTAAACTGATTCTTGTTATTCCTATAAAATAGTTTCAGTGCTCCGTAAACCTAGCGTTAACCGAGCGTTAATCCTGTTCGATCAATCGAAAAATCTCTCTCATGCGGATGTTCGCGCATTTGTCGCAAAATCGAGCAGATCAAAATTTTGTAAAAATTGAAATTACCAATGAAAGAATATTTAGTTTCTATTCCTCGCAATCGACGCGAACAATTTTGCGTAAATGCTGCGACAGAAGCGGTGCTGGAAAATTATAATCACCGTGTTCTTTTTTAAACAATGTCCCATCGGTCTGTCCTTGGGCCAAAGCAGTTTCGCAGCTGCGAAACGGGCCAGACGATCCACGAGATCGCTTGAAGATCTCGAGGATCTACTCCCAGGGCTTCCCGCCTCGCGTGCTCGCCAGCCGGGAAGCCGTGTTCGAGGGTTCGAATTTTGAAAAAGAAGAGAAAGACTCCGATTTGAACTCGAAGAGGCGTGCCCTCGTGAGTTGCCGTGCAGCCGCCTCGTAACAATTGTACATATATATCTGCGCGGGTGTCTCGATCCCAACGTGTATCGTGTCGTAGAGAGATCTCTTTAGATAGGCGAGAAAAAGAAGTCACGATCGATCGTCGGTAAGTTATCGACCCGGCTCGGATCCCCCGTGGATCTTCCTCGATCCGCGGCGAGGATGAAATCCTGCGAATTGTTTGTCGACGTTTATCAATCTCCTGGAAAGTGGAGGGAGAAACCCTCCAGGAAACAATAATCCTGTTCACAGGATTTACTTGGATCATCCTCGGCGATCGCGTCCTTTCGAAAGGACGCGATCGTCGCGAGCCGTATTGCTTTCGTAACGACGGATCCTGACGATCCTCGGGCCGCCATTGTGCAGCGTGGATCGGCGTATATCGACGATTTAGAATTAGACCGCGGATTTCGTGCGTTTCTGGCAAATCGGGACGAAAAAAATAATTGTTTAAACAAGTTGAAAAATATTTTTCATTCGACCAATTCGATTTTCAACCGCCTTCGATTCTGATCGAAGCCAACGTTTTAGAAAATTCTGATCCACAGTTTTGGCAGAGTTATAAAATAATAATATTATTATTATTCGTTTTATTGAAATGCAACGGTATTATTTATGACAATGGTGCAGTTTTATTTTATTTATTATTTTATTCACAGTAGTTAATTCAATTTCACGCAAAATTTGAAATCACCAATCGTTTAATAAAAATGCTCCGCCGTTTATGTGTCAATATACGAATATTATTATTAATGTTATTGTTAGTATTGAATTTATTTGATAAAATCAAAACAAGTTGAACCAGAATATTCTACATTGCGAGCAAAGAAATGTCAATTGATATTGCCACGCACATTTCCTCGAACGATATAAATGCGTAAAGATCCGCGGTTCTGTATCGATCGATCGGTTGATCGGAAGCGCGCGTTGGATCGTCGAGTTCTCGTGGATCCGTGGCAATGGCGTCGCGAGGACCGGCGACGAGGAGAGGCGGCGAGGAGCTGTATAATACTGTAGAAGCGTGTATATCGTTAAACTTACGATTGGGTCGAAACCCAAAGCCTTTCTCTTAGACTTACGTGCGTGTCCACCGGCTCTCGAGCGCCGGGATCGATCGATCCTTGGTCGTCCTTGCGTGGAAAACCCTTAGCGAAAGAGAGAGAGACGAGAACGAGAGAGAAAGTCGAGAGAGAGATTATTAGTCGTGAAATCACGCGACGGCGATTTTCGAGTGGCTCGCGAGCGAGAGAGAGAGAAAGTCGGACCTTCCTCAATAGCAATATTTTACTCAATAGCAAAACGACAAAAAAAAAAAGAAATTAAATAAATAAATAATACGAAAAAGTAAGGGGGACGCTCTAGAAAACTTGCGGTGTTCTAGATTTTATATGTGAATCGGGGGAGAGCCGGTTGCGAGAGGATTCTTAAAAAAAAAATAACGTTTGTTCGTCGTCTTTTTATGAAACGCGATCAACGGCGGGGAGGGGGAGAGAAGAACGAGTGTAGATCGAAAACCGAGAAGAACGTACTTGCGCGGTGGTGCGCGCGAAGAGACACGGAGGATCGATCGATCGTCGTACCCATTGACGGGCGGGCGGCTACTAGCGATCTCTTAGATTGTTAAAAAAAGAAAAAGAAAAAAAAACAACCAACAACAACAACAACAACAATGAACTCGTTCGAGACACACTTTGTCCCTCCGTGACGCGAGCAAGAGAACGCCGACGAGCGATTTTACCGTTTTATCTACATTTTTTCAGACGCGCACTCTTTTTCTCTATCTCTCTTTGTAAACTCTTTCTATTTCTGTCCGCCAGAGCGCGCGCGCGCGCGATGTGTTGTCACCGCGATCTCTACAATACATATAATGTCGCGGCGACGATCTATCAGAAAATAATACGATATTCAAGGAACGGATATATTATATATATATATAGTCGTACGCCTCGATCGGACCGGAAGCAGCCAACACCCCCGCCCCTCCCCCCACGGATATGTATGTCGATCTTTTTCGAGCTGCTTCCGGCGGAGGCGCGACCGGATCGCGGATGTGATATATCGATCGATTAAGTATCCCATTGAGCTAAGAATAAAATGGAATCGTTATTAATCATTGCACGAGACTGTTATTCTATACGACGTTCGGTTCTCTTTCGCCGCATACTCATTGCTGGACCGCGGATCCCCCTTTTCTGCTCGTCGATCGCACGATCTCGAAACAATGCGCGAAACATCGATGATCGTTTATGCGTGGAGCAGCGCTGGCCGCTCAAACGTTTCTTTCTTCCCCCCACTAACCTCTCCTCGCTGGAGGGGGGACTGTGGGCGCTACGGTGGGGACGGTCTTGTCTCGATTTAAGCAAATGCGCGCGGCCAGCACTGACGCGACGAACATCTTGTTTGGTTTTTGTGATTACTAGACGGCGGATATAAAAATTGTCTGAGAAACGGAAAGTTCGTGACCGATTTCGTGGAAACACCCGGGAAATCGGGCGGTGATCACGCTGATCTTGGAGAGCGTACAAACGATGTCCTGTTGAAATTCTGAGTTCGGATTTTTCTCAGCATAAAATTTGCAGTCTAGTGATTACAGATTTTTTTTACAGATTTTGTTTCTTCGGTATTCGGATATTTTTTGTTGTTTAACACCAGGTTTACGAGACCCGCCGACATGGTGACGGACTCTAATATTTTTAATTAACAAATATTGAGATTGGTGAAGATGCATTGGCTAAAAATTTGAATGAACTCTTCGTTCTTTTTATTTCTTGAAAATAATATAAAACACTCGCTTTTAGTGCTCCGTAGAATGTTAACAAATGTCCGAGGATCGCATAAAGGTGCGCAATCCTCCAATCAGTTTCCAGCAACTCCGACCATTCTGTTGCCGCCATTTTGTTGTCTTGGCCACGCACGATTCATTGCTGCGAGTAGACTGCGGATCTTTATGCGAAATCCGAAATTGTTTTAAATAAATTAATAAAAGATTAATTAATTTTAAATAAAGTAATAAAATTAATTAATTTTAAATAAAGTAATAAAATTAATTAATTTTAAATAAAGTAATAAAATTAAACGTTCCTTTACTTTATTCGTGAGCAAATTCGGATCGGTTTTGATTGATTTTGTCCACTCGCGTCCAAAAGAAAGGACGTAATAGCATGTGCACGATTTAGGTAAATCCTGATTCACAAGGTGCCATAGGCGCGTGACGATCCGCAGTCCAGCTTGAGACGGATTTCCGTTGATCCCCGCTGCAAAACGAAAACGATCGACGGAGAAGCAACAGTCCGATCGACGCGTACGATCCGAGTAAAATGGCGACCGGAAAATGGCGCTGGACTATCGCGACACACGACTTTACAGGCGGTTCTATACATGTATATATACGCATATAGTAAGTATGGCATACCGAATTACGTTCCGTGCATTCTCATCTTTTTATATACATATTTACATAAATAATAATTATATATATATACACACACACACACAGTTGGAGAAGCGGAGAATCATGCACACACACACGCGACACCGCAGGCTAAAACACATCACACACAGACAAGTGCCACTAAAAATATCATTATCTAAAATATTTTCAACGTTACTAAATTTATTTATATCTAATAAATTAATTGTTAAATTAATTCGAGTGTTATACGAGCAAATTGCATCAGTTTCTCGTGCGTAAAATGAAAAAATCGTAATTTTCTGTCCCGAAAAATTACTCATCGTTTATGTATTTATTGATTTAACAGTGGCGCGAAAGATTTCCCGATCGGCGGACGACAAATCCATCGAGAAGTCTGGAAAATTTTCCTGCAAAATCAAAAATTCCCAGGGAAAACTTTTGCTACACGCACACACACACGTACACACAGTGACACTCACTGTATATAGGGGTACCGGAAGGCGGCGGACGGCTTAGACACATTTTGAAAGTACCCCCTCCCGAGTATCGATTTTACGAATTGCCGGGGGCGGCGCCACCGAGAAACGAAGAGGAGAATAGTGGGGGAACGTCCCCGCCCACCTCAGCGGAATGGAGGGGTGGGAGAACGGGCAGCGACAGTTGTGCAGTATGAAAACGAAGACGCTACTAAGAAATTAGCATTTTTAAGTATGGTTGCACCAAACCGGCCGGGTTTTCATGCTTAAATGGAAATGATTTTTAAATGAATACTCTCCGAGAATATGTTTCTATTCGGGAGGTTAAACTCGAGAGCTTCAGGCCCGGGAAACTTCCCCTCCGACGCTTCTCGACCCCCACTGCACCGGTTCCCCCACTACCTCCTATCTCATCGTATACCCTCCCACTTTCCCCAACCTCCCACTACACGCCGCAGGAGTTTAAGGGTGGGGGGAATGAGGAGAGGAGGGCTCGCGAGCCGCAAGTTGCCCAGGGCTGTGGGAAAACCACTTTTATGTACCTGTCACGACTGATGACCGCGTACCGCAGCGCACGGTGATCCGGATCGAAGAATCACGCGAGATTTTCTCATAATTCTGCAACCCTAAAGAAGCCTTCGAAATCTTGGAGATTTTGAGATCTTGTTGAGTTCTAACTGAGCAGTTGCAATTTAAAATAGCGGACCGGAGCTTACGAACATCTTAAACAATTTTAGGATTTACTACTTGGCCCTTGTTTGTTGCTGTCTATGCGAACAATGTTTATTTTGCGGTCCAGTAATTGAACAGGATCGTCATTCTCGATTTACATTGTCAATTTTTGTCCCGAGAGATACCTTTGCAAAATAACTAGAATGTTTGTTGTACCTGAAAGTTCGTTTCTGGGGGGAAAACTGGGAGCACTGTGCGCCGCGCGCGACAGATATGCAATTGTTTCGAAAAACTCTGTATGCGTGCGTGGTTGCATGTGTGTGTGTGTATACCTATGTGTCCTCGTGTACAACCCCCGTTGTCCACCACTCTCCGTCATCGTTGTTTTGTAATTATCGTTAAATGTCATTGATTGGTTGCCACAGCCGCCGCGGTTTTCCGATACCTCCTCCCGTGCAGCAACCCGTGCGCCGGCGATCGTATGTACATATCGAACTCGAAAGCGAAACGCGGGGATGAAGAGAAGGGATGTACAGTTTGTCGTTCGGCCAGACGCATCGTCGACTCTGACGGGCCGCCACACGGTGGGCCAGAATCGCGATCTAGCAAAAATCCAAGTCCTCGTGTCGATTTTTAACGAATGCCATAGTGTTTCTTAAATGTCCATTACACTCGAAAATGATCATGTCAATAAAATTTATTGAAAACTCGTTACAGGAAGCGTTCAAAGATCAAACTTTTTCAGATACCGTTTCTCAACGACAAAAATTACTTTTTATAAATGGGGCCTTCTCAATTTTATAAACTAAAACATTTTAATCGCTTTCAGTTTGGTAGGTTGTTACATAAATGAATTTATGAGATTAATGAATTGATTAATTGATAAAATTAATCGATGAATTGATTGATTGATTAATTTATAAGATCAGTTAACGAATTAATTAATATTTATAAAATTAGTCGATGAATTGATTAATTTATAAAATTAGTCGACGAATTGATTAATTTATAAGATCAGTTAATGAATAAATTAATATTTATAAAATTAGTTGATGAATTGATTAATTTATAAAATTAGACGACGAATTGATTAATTTATAAGATCAGTTAACGAATGAATTAATATTTATAAAATCAGTTAATGAATTGATGAATTTATAAAACTAGTCGATGAATTCATGAGATCAGTTAACGAATGAATTAATATTTATAAAATCAGTTAATGAATTAATTTATAACACAATGGTGTCCGATCGCGTCAGGATTCCACCGGAAACGGGCATTCCCAGGTTCGATCCTTCGGAAGGATAACGGCTTCGATGGTGAAAGGGGAAACGGTCGGAGAATTTCGGGAATAGAGAAAATTCGTTTGGACGATCGACGAGGTGAGCGTTGGTCGAATGGCGGCGCGGAACGAATCGTAATCGAACTTCTCTGATTCCGCGAGATCGATCGCGTGAAACTGCATTCGAGTAAATGGCATTCAACGATAAACCTGTACATACGCACGTTTACTATTTATCTACGTACGTTTACGATTACGCGAGATCTTACACCTAAGAATCCTTCGACTGTGCGACTGTTTCTCGGTGCGGGCAAGGAACAAACAAACAAATAAACAAAGAAAATCGAAAAATCCGACTGAAGGGAAACGAACTGAGAAACGGGACGGGAGGAAAGATCGATGATATTTAACGGAGGATGCGCGCTTGATAACGCGCGTACACGTTGTTTTATCGCGGCGTAATCGCGAAGATACTTTCTCTCTCTCGATCCCTTCTTACGAGATAAGCAAGTAATTATATATTTGTTTATATTATACATATACATGACGTGCATACGTATAAATACATTTACGATGACTACGACGATTACGATGATGATGAATATATAATTATAATTATTACTTGTTATTCTGATTATTATTTATATTATTATTATTATTATTATTATTATTATTATTATCCTTGCTACTGGTGCATTAATCATTGTCATTATGATTGTGATCGTTATAATTGAACACACCACACAAACACACATCGACCCACACACCGATGTCACCGCTGTTATTATTATTAAACGATTATCATCGGTGAACAAAAAAAGAATAGGAGGCGAGAAAAAATGAAGCGAGGAACGGAGATACGACGAGGTATGATAATTACGGGATAATTGCTAACGATGATGGTGAAATAAATGATCTTACTTATACATAATTATAAAACACGTCGTGATGACATATTCGTAACAATTAATTATTACGATAACGTAACGACATTATTATTATTACTATTATAAATAACGCCCTATTCCCATTTGTTGTGAATGTTTACGTTGTTTTATGATATTCAGAATATTCTAAAAATAAAGTCTATAATTTCCACGATCGAACGTCTTTCACTGCACCTCGTACATCTCTGTTGGGATTCATGTATTTTTTTTTCCTACTACTTGATGCTCGATAGCAATCTCTTTTTGCAAATAATGTTGAACAATCCGTTAGCTGTTTTTCCGAGTAATTTGTTTATACGGACTACTTACCGACAGGAACGTGGCGATGGTAACGTCACTTTCCTTCCACAGCTACAGTCGGTAATGTAGACTTCGGGAGAAACGCGACGTTACCATCACTAGGTTCGTGTGTCTGTCGGTAAGTTTTATGTTAACTGGCTAAGAGTTTCAGCGTTTCGCCGCTGCATGAATTGGCGCTACAAAGATGAATCTTGCCAGAATTTACACTGCACGTTACAGCATTTACGGCGAGATGTAAAGAAATAAACAACATTATAAATGTTCATCGCTAACTAATTAATGTTTGACAAGCAATTGTTGACCACAATTTATGTATTAATCGAATGTACGTCGCGAGAACTTGTATATTTCTGAGATACAATAAAAATTGTATATTCCAACATCGTAGTCTATTTATTTAAACCCCTACCCCAGTTTAAGTTCGTGAAATTTCAGAAATGTCAAGATTACAGTTGACTTTTCGTTGAATTGTCCTACTGACATGGAAATGAGACAATTATAAAGATTTCTGCACGTCTGGCTTGTCGTTGACTCGTACTACTTAATTTCCGAAAATTTTCGAGCGCCTGGCCTGACGTTGACTTGTACTACTCAGTTTCCGTGCCACCTCCTTCGATATCATATTCTCCTAATACAAAATTCGATTTTCGGAGTTTTCGAAAATTTTTCAACCGTCTGACTTGTCGTTGACTTGCATTACTGATTTTTCTTACATTTTTCGAGCGTCTGGCCAGACGTTGACTTGTACTACTTAAATTTCGAAAATTTTTCGAGCGCCTGGCCTGACGTTGACTTGTACTACTGAATTTCCATGCCACCTCCTTCGATATCATATTCTCCTAATACAAAATTCGATTTTCGGGATTTTCGAAAATTTTTCGACCGTCTGACTTGTCGTTGACTTGTACTACTGAATTTTCTAACATTTTTCGAGCGTCTGGCCAGACGTTGACTTGTACTACTTAAATTTCGAAAATTTTTCGAGCGCCTGGCCTGACGTTGACTTGTACTACTGAATTTCTGTGCCACCTCCTTCGATATCATGTACTCCTAGTAAAAGTATTAGGAGAATATGATATCGAAGGAGGTGGCACGAAAATTCAGTAGTACAAGTCAGCGTCAGGCCAGGCGCTCGAAAAATTTTCGAAAATTCAGTAGTGCAAGTCAACGACAAGTCAGCCGGTCGAAAAATTTTCGAAAACTCCGAAAATCGAATTTTGTATTAGGAGAATATGATATCGAAGGAGGTGGCACGGAAATTCAGTAGTACAAGTCAACGTCAGGCCAGACGCTCGAAAAATTTTCGAAAATTAAGTAGTGCAAGTCAACGACCAGTCAGCCGGTCGAAAAATTTTCGAAAACTCCGAAAATCGAATTTTGTATTAGGAGAATATGATATCGAAGGAGGTTGCACGGGAATTCAGTAGTACAAGTCAACGTCAGGCCAGACGCTCGAAAAATTTTCGAAAATTCAGTAGTATAAGTCAACGTCAGGCCAGACAATCGAAAGTTTTTCGAAATTTAAGTAGTACAAGTCAAAGTCAGTCCAGACGCTCGAAAAATTTTCGAAAATTTAGTAGTACAAGTCAACATCAGCGCAGACGGTCGAAAAATTTTATAATTATTCGAAAGTTCTTCGTGAGAAGGAAAGGTAAGTTTCAGAATGGAAAATAAGTTTTCTAATACAAAGTAGTGGTTGTAGAAAATGTTTATTGCACATATACATAAATACATTATACAGTAAAAAAAAGACATGTTTATAATTAAAGATAACAAACTTAGAATGTAGTGGGATTTAATAAACAAACTACCACGTTCAAGACATTCTTTATTGTATGTTAACGATGCTTCAACGTACTGTTGGATGGTTTGTATAATAAATAATTGTATCGGTGTTGCACGATCCTCTTCTCGTCGTCTTATTTCGCAAAATATGTAGTAGCACACGTCTGACATCCTCGACGGTCGGCGGTAGACTAAAGACTAAATTAATGTACCGAATTTAATTAGGAAGCGGTCATGGGATTCGGTCGCCATCCGTGGCAAACCGCTCAAACTGCAAGCCGATTGGTAGGCTGATTTCGTGATAGGTGGCGCCATCAGGCAAGGGTAACAGTCGGTAACATTGCCTACCGGTTTGAGCGTTTCGCCACTAGGAGGAATGGCGCTGTACGGAGATTTAATCGAAGCAAATAATTCTTGCCGGAGTTCCGTTGCGACTTACGAGGACAGCGGCAAGAATTATATGCGGCCACCCTAGAAAATCGAGAAGATTTTTTCTAATAAAATGTGGATACGAATAACGGGCCTGATCATGATTACGCGAAAAGCAAACGAACGTACACGTACTTGAAGGAGAGTGAAGGAACGAATGAACACACGGCAGAAGTTCATATTTTCAACAATTTACTCCTAGGCTCTTGTTTTGGCCAGATCGGGACCGACAAATACTTTTGCGCGGCCCCTTCTTGTTATACAATACATAAAAATAATGATATTTACAAATGTAGGATAACGTTAGGCACTCAATGAACAAAACAATGAAACTATAAATGGTTTTCTCTATCATACATATTGGAGGTGTTATGACGAATAATAAATCATTGAAGAATGCACTCAGAGAGCAGAGTGAGATACAAGTACAAGGATACTAAAAAAAAAAAGAGAAAAAGTAAATTAGCATAGCGCTGATTCGATTGGATGTAAGACGAAAAATAAGCGAAAAAAAAGAAACAAAATATATCGTTTCAATAATACGAATTTTATTCGTACTCGATTATCGTTTTGCAATTCGAATACGGTTTCGAACGTGTGGAATGTTGGAGGTCGGGTGACAAGCAATGTTTTCTCACGTGGAATGTGCTCGCGCGATGTCTCTCTCTCTCTCTCTCTCTCTCTCTCTCTCGCTCTCACGTTTTTTGTTTTCTTTTCTTTCGTTTTTGTTTTTTTTTTTAAATTAAGTCACTTTACCTATACTGTATAAGTACCTCACTGCTGTTATTACATTAATTTTCTCGTGTGTATTTCACTGGCCTTTGCGTTCATTGTCGTGAACAGTGGACATCGAAAGGAAGTGTCAGTCGCTGACCCGACCTGCTCGTCGAGGTCGGATCAGCCGTGAGTTTTCCCCGTATTCTACGAATGTCCGTAGACTAGAGTTATCTCTATCTCGAAATATCGTTTAAGTTAAAAATAATCGTTCTAGTTCTACAATTTTTCGTTTCGTTTAGTTTTCTCTCCCCCGGTTTTTTTTTTCTTTGTTCGGTGAATGTCAATCCTTTCTTTTCTTATTTTCTTTTTAATTATCTTTTGTTCTCTGATCGTCCCCTCATTCGTCGCTCGCGGTTGATATTCAAACGATCTCGACTCGCGTACAAATTTACGACAATTGTCATTGTTCCATGTTCATCTCACATAAAGTCCACATTACGCAGAATAAAATAAGTTATACGATTTGTCTATTTCTCATTAAAATATTATGATACAAATTACAATTATTTATAGTTCAGGGTCTAAGAGCCGTTAGATCGAACTAGAAAATCTTTATTACCCACTTCCACGTTAGATAGCCGAGAAGTGCCCACGTACAATTGTATATGTTATTTGCAATAGAATTTTTTGTACAAACAATCACTTACACGTGTTCGCGTACGGCTGATATGGCTTTCGTTTATTTTCCAAAAAGGACACAACAAAAGAGGATGACCCGGTATGTTCGCATGGTCACCTCCGACGACTGTTATTCGAAGTACTGTGTTTCTCGTATGTATGTATGTACGTCACTCTGTGTGTGTGTATATGCCTCTCTGTAACGCGTGTCTGTATCTCTCTCGTTCTCCCGTGGGGCATCTGTTATGCTTGTATATAACGAGTAATATTATACTTAGTCGCAAAGAATACGAAAGGCTTGGTTGTACATTTGGTCAATAAAACTTCCCTTGCAATCGAGCGCGCGCGCCTTCGCTCGCCCTAAAAATAGAAAGTTTTTTTAATCGGTACTGCGTTGTATGCTAACGACCCTTAACCC
Source organism: Lasioglossum leucozonium (assembly GCA_028454225.1). NCBI lineage: Eukaryota > Metazoa > Arthropoda > Insecta > Hymenoptera > Halictidae > Lasioglossum > Lasioglossum leucozonium. The sequence goes on from CM052214.1 coordinate 5,245,174, forward strand.
TTTGATAATATCACAGATGAATGAGTTTCCGTGTTGTGCGTTACGCGTCGCTACCTAAGGTTCCTAACAAGTGCGTTGATCCTTTCGATTTTCTCGCCGAGCACCCGCCTCTCCGAATCGAGGGCAGTTTTCGCAGACAGTAGCTCGTATATCCTTCGTTCCAGCTGGATCGTCTCGGAACGCAAGCCGTTCGACTGGGCCGCCAGCCTTGATGTCTCGCTCGTCAAAATTCTCTTCTCCAGCGTTTTCTCTGAAACGACACACCGGGGACTAATTAACACCAGTTCCGGGAGGACAGGAGACCAGTGGCGGCTCGCGTATTATAGACACTGTGGGGATCACCCCACATTATCGATAACATTTAATACAATACATGAATATAATAGCTTAATCTCAGTATCCTCCTTTCATACAATTTTAAAACAAAGGCTAAACATTTTCGCAACGAGCCGCCACTGCAGGACACAACATTGTTCACAGAATAAAAAGAGTGTTAGAGAATGTATTGCAATCAGGCGACAGGAGCGTCTTTTGTTTCCCTCCTTCGAGAAACTGCGTCCCGATTACTAACGTAGTAACACGCGAATTTCTTTTATACTTGTATTTATATTAAAGTGTGATAATAATAGTGTTATTATTCCAAATGTCCTGAGAAAGGGGGAGTTTCAACAAATGTCGCGACCACAGACTATGATCGCAACGAAAATAGCGACAATAGCTACACACACGAGTGTAATTTTAAATCGAAATTGTGAATCAATATTATTACGAAGAAAAATAATTTATTTCAGGGGCGCATCGAACGAGAACTCCCCCGTGTTCCCGCGTGGACTCTCTCGAACCGTCGTGTCGAGCGGTGTGTACCTTTGGAATACTCTCTGTAGGCGAGCAGAATGTCCTCGATTCCGTTCCACTTGGGCCTCGCTCGTTTCCCGGCGACGTTCTCGTCGTCGTCGTCGATGATCTTGACGTCGACCACCTTGCAGTGTTGCTTCACGCCGTTCTCGCCGGGCACAGGCAACACGGGATAGCACATCGGCACAATGTTCGGTACCAGAGGCGGCAGAGGCGGCGGCCGTTCGGGAACGTGCTTCACTTTCACCCGGTCCAACAGTCTCATCTTCTGCGGCGGTTTCGGCAACGCCGGCGGGTTCATCGAGTACGCCTTGGCGATCCTCTCGCAGTACGCTGTCACGGTGTTCGTGCTCTTCCGCTTCTTGCGGTCCTGCAGGACGTACTGCCACGTTACCTCTGCCTCTGAAATGTTCCGCGCAATTTTTCAACTGTTAAAAAATAGTAATCGTTGCGAAGAGAGATAAGAAAAAGCAAATCGGAGGAGTCCGATCGCATCGCGCGTCCTCGCTCTCACCGTCTCTTCTGCTCGGAGGCATCAGATCGAGCCCGATGGTCTTCAGGAAACCAACTTTCGGCTCGAAGTCCGCCGTGTGAAGCAACGCGTCCGGATGGTCCCGCGGTATCGGCAACACTGACTCGACGAACTGTTCCCCTTCCGACGGCAGGTCCGGCGGGTCTGGATTCAGCTTGTACCTCTTCTCCACCTTGCAGAGCTCCATCTCTGTAACGTGTTCACCAACCGGTCAACGAAACAATTTTCGGCCGCGAAAGAGGGCAGATCGGTCGCAACTAGCAGCGGACCAACCGACCTTGCTCTGACAACTAACAATACCCAACTGATACTCACTGATTCCAATGAAATTTAACACCGAATTGTTAATTGTTAATCTAAATACGCTTTTTAGGGGTAGAGAGCCCCCCTCAACCTCTAATTATTTCTTAAAGGATACAGTTTCCGAAAAAGAATTTATATTCATAGACATATATGAAAAGAAATTATGAAATCTTGCCTTCACTGGCTGAATCTCGATCACACTTGCCTTATTTGCACGAATAATTAACTTTTAATTTCTTTATTGATCGAATTATTGACTGATTTCGCCTTAATTAAATTGCAAAAGCTTGTTTCATTTACAAATCATCAACGCACTGAATGTAAAATGTTTTACGCTCCATCGATTCTCGGAGTGAAAAGCAAAATGCTCCCTTTGATGAACATGAAATGATTTTCAAATGACCTTGAAAATCAATTTCAAGGACGCCATCGAGCGCATCACTCTGAACTCGGCTCGCAAAATAGATATCTACATCAGAGGTGGAGGGGGGAGTCTACCTTCGGAGGTCCGGCTATAATTTAGTTAGATTTCAAGCGGCGACAAAACACGCAACAGAATTTACCGTTTCGCGTGCTGAGAGTGGTCAGCCCGAACATGGCGAGGAACGCGAGCTTCTGATCGGAGTACTGTAGCTTGGCGGGCGGTCCCTTTGTGATCCACAGATCGACGTCCTTGATCTCCTCCTCGCCCTCGGAGTCCGAGCTGCACACGAGGCTGGCGTTCCTCTCGCGTTTGCGTTTCCGCCGCCTCTCGGCCAGGTCCAACGAGGACGTGAGCTCCTTCGGCTTCTCAGGTACAAGGAACGAGGACGACGACGACGACGACGACGTCGACAACAACACGGGCTTGTCGCACGGCGGTTGAACGGCGACATCCTGTTTGACTAGAGCCTTGCTCAGGTCGGGCACGTTCAGCACCGGTGGCTCGCACTTCACGGAAATCTCAGTCAAATTATTGCACTTGTCGGTGAAACAAAATGCGGCTGCGGCTGCGGCGGCGGTGGTGGTGGTGGTGGTGGCGGTGGTGGTGGTGGTGTTGACAACGGTGTTGGTGTTGTTGACGTTGTTGCTGGTGGTGGTGACGATGCTGGCGGTGGTGTTCGCGGTGATGATGTTCTTCAGCTCGTTCGAGAAGTTCAACAGCTTCTCCTGGTACTTGGGTATCTGCAGCAGAACGTTCGACACGTTCTGGCAGGTTCTGAGAACCTCCTCGGACTTGATGCTGTGCATCAGCTGAGCGGCGTCGATCGGCGGCGGCTTCGGCGGCGCGATCTCGTTCACGCTGAACTTAAAACTCGGTTGAAACGATAATGTGGACAGAACGTTGTTGCACGTTAGATCGGTCGTCGACGGATTGATCGCGCGATCGACGACCACGATCTCGGGCTTGATCTCCTTCTCAGCGATCGGTGCGAACACCTCCTGAGGCTGGAAGATAGGGGCGCCCTTCCCCTGATCGTAGCACGTAGAATGGGGGACCGATGGTTTCTCGATCGAGTGATTCTTCCCCGAATGATTCTGGCCGGTGGCCAGCTGGTTCGCGGGCTTCTCGATCATCTTCTCGCAATACGCGGCGTTCGCCTTGGCGTCGAGCTTCGGGGTAGCGGCGGCTTGATGACCGTTGTTGTCCCCGTTGCTCTTCTGGTGCGAGTGGCACGAGATCTTGCTCCCAGGGGCCACGCTGTTGCCGCTGCTGTTGCTGCTACCGTTGTAACTCAAACTCACGGGCGCCGCGGTCTTCTCGGCGACGCAGTTCGCGTTGTTCTCCGACCTCTGGGAGGACGCCATTGTCGTAGCGGCGAGTGGATTGGACTCGCCGGCGGGATGATGGGAGCTCTGTCTGGCGCAGTTAGAGCCGGTGACGACGCCGCCTCCGCCGCTGCCGTTACTGGCCAAACTGGGGACGTTGATCTTCCCCTGCTGCGAATGATGTTGCTGATGGGAGGAGGCCGAGGGGAAGTGCGGCGGTTTGTACAGTCCTGGGACATGCGAGACAGGTATGTGAGGATGATGGAACTGTTGCGGTGGATAGGGTATAGACGGCGGCGGAGGCGGCTGCTGTTGCTGGGACATGGACGACTGCTGATGACCGACCACGACGTTCTTCGCGGTCTCGGTGCCGTCTAACGCGACCTGGCCGATCGTCTGCGAGATCTGCGCGGTGGACGATTTCACGGACGGCGACTCGGTCGGATGGGACAGCTGGCTGGTGATGCTGTGGTTGTGACTGTTGACCAGCGGCGGCCTCTGCTGCGGCTTCGACGAGGAACGGAAAGAGTCCTCGAACGGCCTGACGAACACCGGCTGCGAGACGGCCGAGGAGCAGCTCGGGCTGCTGGCAGCGATGGTGGTCATCGTGGTGACGGTGGTGGACGCGGTGGCGGTGGTCGGCACCGTCGCCATGGTGTCCTTGTTGCTCCTGGAGGACGCGTGAACCCCGTGCGACATGGACGGCGGTGGTGATTTTCGTGGCGCCAGGTTCGCGTGATTCACGTTGCTGGATGGAACGGTGTTGGGGGTGGTCATCGCGTGGGTGGCCAGCGTGGTGATGGTGCCGCTGCCGGAGAGACAGCCGGTGGTCGACGACGGGCCGCTGCGTTGTTGTTGCTGATGGGAGACCGGAGCTGGCGGCAGCGACGGAGGTTGTTGGGTTTGAGGTTGTTGTTGTTGTTGCTGCGGTTGTTGATGGTATATAGAGGTCGTGACGGTACTTGTCGCGCTGCTCATTATCGTAGCTGTGTGCTGACTAGAATGATTGGTGGTGGAGGGCACTGGAGGCAGGTGTAAGGATGGGATGGAGATGATGGGAGCCATAGGCATGCTCAACGGTGGCGGCGGGGGAGGGGGTCCTATCACTGCTGGGCTTAAAGAGGGCATGGAGGCTATGGAGGGTATGGGAGGCGGACCGATCGGCGCGGAGCTTATGGCTGGCGGGGGTCCGAGCTTCAGGGGCGGCATACTCGAGGCCAACGGAGGTGGGGGCATCCCGGCCGAGCTCACGGAACAGATTGAAGCCGTGGACAGGGGAGAAGGACCGATCGGCGCCGGAGGATTCGGGAATCCCGGCAGACGAGCGTGGTACATCCCCGCTGCTCCCGATGGATCCGTCGTTGGCGGTGCCGACGACGATCCGGAGGACGCGTCTTCCTTTCTCGACTGATGGTGGTTGCTGACAACCGTCGCCACGCTCCCGCCGTTGTTCCCGTTGTTGCTGGTGTTGTTGCTGGTGACGACGCTGTTCCCCGCGGAATTGCTACCGCTGTTGCTGCCGCCACCCCCCTGACTCGGCCGGTCTCTGTTCTCGCGGTCTCGCTCCCGGTCGCTGTGCATCTGAGCCGCTATGGTCGGCTTCCTAGCTGGAACAAATCCCGAACACAATGCTTGGTAATCTTCCTCTGACACCCAATGCTGGTCGCGAACTTACGGGGGAACATGGTCGGGGCCGATATATGGATGTTTATACGCTATCCGCGCGGACAGTCCTGGATCAGACGGAATTCTATCAGACAGAATTCTATCAAACAGAATTTAATCAGACGAAATTCTATCAGACGGAATTCTATCAGTCGCAATTCTATCAGATCGAATTCAATCAGACAGATTTCCATCATCGAGTATTCCTTCAGATAGAATTCCATCAGACAGTATTCCATCAGATAGAATTCAATTAGATAGAATTCAATCAGAATTCCATCAAACAGAATTCAATCAGACAGAATTCAATGAAACAAACTTTCATCAGATAGAATTCAATTAGATAGAATTTAATCAGACAGAACTTCATGAAACAGAATTCAATCAGACAGAATTCAATAAGATAGATTTCCATCAGATAGAATTCAATTAGATAGAATTCAATCAGACAGAACTCCATCAAACAGAATTCAATCAGACAGAACTCCATCAAACAGAATTCAATCAGACAGAATTCAATAAGATAGATTTCCATCAGATAGAATTCAATTAGACAGAACTCCATCAAACAGAATTCAATCAGACAGATTTCCATCAGGTAGAACACCTTTAGGCAGAATTCAATCAGACAGAACTCCATCAGATAGAATTCAATCAGACAGAATTCCATCAGACATTTCTGAATGTGACTTAGGACGTTCACTATCCGGATTACCCATTACAACTCGATATCCGAATAACGAGTTCAAACATTCGGCCAGCAACAGCCCGAATTTGGGAATTATATCGGAAACTAAACAACAGGATTATTATCATTATACCGAAGCGGATCCGTTCTGCGTCGGGCAGTGTAAATCAGCCTTTAGAGGTGTGCACGAGAAACTGGCGGGCGTGGGATGCGTCGGGAAGGCATCGGGTCGGGTCGGGCTTATCGAGAATTTTGGGATTATGCTTCGAGGGATGCACGCACACACCCCAGCGAATAGATAGTAATCGTGGCATCTATAGGACACGGTATTTGTCTCGTACCTCCCTTTGAGCGTCCCGGGGCTCACAGTGACGATAAAGGTACGTCCACACTTGGGCAACATCGAGCAACTTCTTGTCGCCTTCTCCTTTCGTTCGATGAAAAAAAAAGAAGGCAACATAGGGTGACAAAAAGTAGTTCGATGCTGTTACAGTGTGGACGTACCTTTATGCCAACGATGATCATACTTTGTTACGTCAAGGACGCTGGTGTGACTGCGGTGGTCTTTGGTATGGTGCGTTTGGTCTAACCTCTCACACGATTTTCCGAAAAATTTATTGGATTGTAAAAATATTTGCGATTGTAAAGATTTTAAGTAACTTGAAAGTTAATTAATGTTGATTTTAAATTTTCAACGAGAGCTACACGAGCAAAATCATTGCCGCGAGTGTTAAATAAATTCTGGATTGTTAAACGTTAAATCAAAACTTTAAAAATTCAACGTACTATTAAATTTTATACAAAACAAAATATATATAAATTTTATATAAAGTAGAATATATTAAATTTTATATAAAGTAAAATATATTAAATTTTATATGAAGTAAAATATATTAAATTTTATATAAAGTAAAATATATTAAATTTTATATGAAGTAAAATATATTAAATTTTATATAAAGTAAAATATATTAAATTTTATATAAAGTAAAATATATTAAATTTTATATAAAGTAAAATATATTAAATTTTATATAAAGTAAAATATATTAAATTTTATATAAATCGAGGAAAATTGACGAACTACTTCGAGTGTACATCGAGCATTGCTCCACAGGTTTCTATATAGGTGGCGCCAGCGACACCGAGGGCCACGAAGCCACGCCTACTCGCGACGGAGCAAGACGACAGTCCCCCGGGGCCAACGTAGAACTCGAGCCATGGAAATTGCACCATACCAAATGCGTACAGAGAACAAGCGTGTGCACGATGTGTCGTCAAATAAGTGCTAAATATTTTCCTCTAAACAATCGTAATCAACTCGAATTTCTATTGTATTATCGTGCACTTTTCTTTGAAGAAACGAACATGGACGGCGAAATAGGAAGGACGTTCCAAGGTGCACGCACGCTTGCTTCTCGGCGGATACCTTAAAGAAAAATTGTTAAACAAAAGCGCATAATTCGACGGCGATCCTAAAGAGGGGAGGGGGGAAGCGACAATTTTTAAGTTCAATTAGGGTCCGCTTAGGGTTAATTGCAGGTTCAAGATCGCGAGCTCCAGGCGTAACATGGAGAGCTCGCGATCCGCGGTGCGCGCGAGGAGAAGCGTTCGGTTAGGCGATCATTGTTTAAAACTGAACTCTGACCAGTGAATCTGTTGGTTGGTTGGTCTCTCTACCTGTCGTCGGACTTACCTGACTGTGGTTCCCCGCGAATAGCACGCGCGCGCGCACGTAATCTCGCAGCCTGTCGTTCGTTCTGAGCACAGTAAAACACACACGCATTCGCATTCGCAAGTATTGGGGATGATTTGCCTTTTCGTTTTGTTCTCGATAAATAATCGCGACAGAGAAAATTGTTTCTCGGCGGAGAGTTCTGGTCGGGATTGACGAATTAGTTCGCCGGTCACAACACGCACCACGCTACGAGACCGATAATATCTTTCTCTCTCTCGTTCGACATATATAAATATATATACAGGGTGGTCCACCCTAAATGTGGCCACCTAAATATCTCCTTTGTTTGTGATTACGTGATAACTAGACAACGGATGTTTATGCATTTTTAATTTTTACAGTTAAAACATTAGAAGAATTTAAAAATACGATTTGCAACCTATTAAACGTATTAACAAAGAAAATAAATTTCTATTTCGCACCAGTTTGTTGCAAATCAGGTAGAAAATTTTTATTCTCCATAAAGATCCGCTGTCTAGTGATAACAAATATTTTTTTAACGCAATATAAGAATAGTATCGCAAGGTGAGTTCATCGCGAATGTTAATTATCTCTCGAGGTTATTAATTTTCGTAGATCAAGGTCACGTCATTATACATATCTGACTGTTTTATTCGCTCGGTTACACGATGCAACAGAAAGTCTGTCGAAAATCACCGATGATGACCTTGACAACTCACGTAAGAAATGACCTTGGGATATTCTCATCACGACAACCCGTGAAGAGATATTTAGGTGGGGCAACGCTTAAAGGGACACCACCCTGTACAGAGCGGCGCATATACTCAATGAAAAAGCAGTAAACTCCGTCACGAATCGTCCCCAAAACTGTTTCAGAAAATGTGAATCGAAGGGTCAAAAGTAACTCCAAGTCGAACAGAATTTTGATCACTGTGTTTGTTTTTTTTTTTGTTGCTTTATTTTTATTTCCTTCCTCTTCCTCATCATCATCATAATCATAATAATAATCATCATAATCATCATCAGCGGCAGCATCAACTCTTTCGCTCTCTTTCTCTCTCTCTCTCTCGCTCACTCTCTCTCTCTCTCTCTCTCTCTTTCTCTCGCTCTCTCTCTCTCTTTCTCTCGCAAATGGTTTTATTTTCAATTATAGTCGTCCAAATATACATGTTTACATAATAAATTATATAAAAAACGGATATAATTTTGATAAAAAGAACAATTATGTTTGACAAACGTTATATACATCGGTGGATTCCAGTCAATAATGGATGAATTATTATACGATCACTACACAATTAAAAATGAAAATGAACGAGTCAACTACGACATTCATCACCATCATCACCATCATCATCATCATAATCATCATCGATCAGTTTAGTTTGCAAATTCTCTAAAACAGTTGCGGGAACTAACGCAAGAGTGCACTGCTTCCGGGAAATGGTCTCTCTCTCTCTCTCTTTCTCTCTCTCTCAATCTCTCGCTTTCTCTCTCTCACACACGCTTACAATCCACAGAATCTCTCCCTATCGCTCTTTCTCCCTCGCGGGGGCTGGAGAAAAGAACGTCTTATCCTTAAAAAAAAGAAACAAAAAGACAAAAACAATCGGGTATAAGCGAGCGACGGAAGAGCACGTGTCCTGACGAGTCATCAGGAACTGACTGACTGGCTGACTGACTGACTGACTTGACTTGACTTGACTGACTGACAGCCACCGATAGTCCTTTCGAAATGTTCGTCGTCGTCTTAACACATTACCCGCCAGCGATTTTTAGGTTGCAAAAAATGTCCAACTCGCGAATTGTTCTACATCCCTAGGAACGTTTAATTAATCCCTCAATAATTACCCTAGCGTTCGATCAGGACCGCGAATGTTTAAAAGATTGTTTAAACGAGAACAGAAGACGAATTAATTCATCGAATATTTAGCTCTCCGTAGACAATAGAACCGGTCGTCGACAGTGTTTCGCCACGTTTTCTAACAATTTTCTTCTAAGACTTCTAATACAAATTGTCGAACACAAAAAACCGTGCTAGGCGCCACTGAAAATTGCTATAACCGTTCGTAAAAATACAGTTCACTAAATTTTTTCCGGTGTAAGTGAATAAAAAGAAAATTATGTATAATAAAAACTATTCCGAGAGAAGAAACGTTTAATTCTCGCGGTGAAAAACACGGCGAACATTATTGAACGCGACGCGTTTTTCATTTCGCAGGAAAATCCGCAGTCTGTTCGGTCGCGGTTTTCTCCGTAAAAATAATCGCAGACGTTCTACAAGCCGCGGAAGATTTTTTCGGGAGGGGTGCGTGGAATCGCCAAGAATTCTCCGGTGGAGAATTGCTCGGACCCGACGCTCGGTGACAGCGAAAAGAAAAAGAAAAGAGGTTGCGGAGGATTTTCTCTGGTGGGTAAAGTGTTAAAAGAGATCGATCTGCGAAGACGAAAAAAAAAAAAACAAAAAAAATATATATACGAATAGGAAAAAACGCGCGCGACGCGGAAGGGCGGTTTGTCGGAGGTTCGCTGGGAACAAAAGAGCACGGGGTCGACGATCAGGATCTCGAGTATTCTCCGCGTGGTCGTGTGCACTCTTATGTTCGAGTCTCGCCGTTCGGAACGCGTTACCAGCTACGTGAACGTAATTAACTATGTAACAAGGCTTGAGAAACGGTTCCGAGAATAACTGTTCGAGAAAAAAACTGTGTTGCAACGAAGGCTCTCTCTCTCTCTCCGATTCGAACGATTACGAAGAGACGTGCACGTTCATCTGTTTCCTTCACCGAACAACGCACGCGATCACCAAACTCTGTTATCTCGCGACAGGGTACGCTCTCTCTCTCTCTCTCGCTCTCTCTCGGATTGTTACATCGCATCACTTCGATTATTTATTCACGAGACTTTCGTCGACGCGCTCGCGACATTCTCCCGATCGAAACGAGCCCAAACACGACGCCGTTCGGAGCCGGTTTGCTCGTTTGATCCACGATCTAGCGGGAACCTCCATTATCCGAACGGGGCAGAGTTCGATCCACAGCGACGCGTGTATCGATTTCAGCGATTCGTCGGCGAAGATCTAGCACGCAGGACTGTCGGATCTTTGAATTAATAACTGCTCTGTTCAATTAATTACTGTGCAATTAATGTACTGTTCGGATAATCGAGGTTCCGAACAAAAAAGTGGTCGGAACCACGCCGTGTTTGGGCTCGTTTCAACCGGAAAAACGCAAGGAACGCGACGGCGATAGTTTCACAGGGAAACACGATCGAATTGGCTCGCAATCAGCCCGAATCGCCGTTCTTCTCCGTGATCGTTCTCACGCGATCGATGTTATTATAACGTGTAACAGTTTCCAAGCCCTGCTAGTTGAAGTAACACGGGGCGTGTTGTCGCGCGGGTAATCGCACATAAACGGGGTACACACGCTGTTGTCGTTACAAAGGAATATATATCGGTTTTGATCAGCTCGTGGCCCGCGACCTTGAACACAAAACGATCGAGAAAACGGGCGTCGTCCGACGACCGACCCGACCGAAGGCCGACTTACATGTCCGCGATCATGGATGTGGCCGATATAGGCATCCACGACGATAAGTCTGACTTCGGTCCGCGCTGACGAACACAGCTCTGTGTTTATATGTGTGTGTGTGAGTGTGTATGTGTGCGTGTATTTCTTATTATCTTGTTAGAAATCTCGTGTACGTGACCTGTGCGACACTATTCTCTCCTCTCGGTTTATTACTCGACTTTCTTCTCATTCTCGCTCTCTCACCCTCTGGCGCTACGCAGAAAAAACGTTTTGTGTACATATATCTTTCTCTCTCTCACGTTCTCTCTGCTTTTTATGCAGCGTGTGTACATCATATAGTGTTCCTTCTCTCACTGTTTACGTGTGGGTGTGGCTGGGTGTGTGTGTGTGTTTGTTGTGTTTAGATTCCGCGCAGGAAGGACATATTTGTTCGTCTTTGTTTTCTCGAAATTCGTCTGTGGATCGTCTCTCTCTCTCTCACTCTCTTTCGGCGACACCGTGCGCTCTTGGCTAGAAAATATCGATTCCTACACCTCTCCTCCAATAAGAAACGTTCGACTACACGTTACGGCTAGAACTTCGATTATAATCTAAGTTAAAATTAGAAGCGTAGTATTGTTCTTTTGTTTGTCGATCTTCGATTCACAGTCAGATGTGTGTGTGTATGTGTGGGGGTGTGTGTAGATCTCTCTCGCCCTTGTGTACATGTTCCGAGTGTACGGCTGTATGTTTAGATTTGTATGTGGAGTGTGTGTGTGTATTTTTTCGTATTTTACAAAACGACTTCTCCTCGCTTGCCTCGCCCGGACCATCCGGAAAAAAACCGCGGATGGACCGTCGAGCGCAGTACAGGCTTTTTGTCTGACGATTGCGTACGTCGACGGATCAACGCCGACGGCTCGACGAAACACATGGGGTGGAACCGATTCTATGTATATAGGGGGGAAGAGCTCGGCACGCACGCCGATTCTTATGGGGCTACCGACAATCGTTCCTGAAGCTTCCGGACCCGTTCCCGTTCGGAGGAGTCGATGACCTTGTATTATTTCTCTTTAACCTTTTCTTTTTTTAATTTCAATTTTTTTGAAAGGAAAATATTTTAATGTTTGGTGGGAAGTGGAATTTTTTGACCGGTGAAATCTGTTTTGTAATTGATTTAAGGAATTTTTTGAAACATTTTTCATTAGTTTTTGTTTTCATCTCGAATGTAACACAGCTGGTTTATTGAATTTGATTAGAAATTAAAGAAATTATAATCTCTATATTTTCTGGGTCAATAGAGACCCAGTATCAGTCGTCGGAGTGCTAATGCTTATATTGTAATTATTTTAGAGAATTTTTTGAAAGATTTTTTCATTAGTTTTTTCCATCTCGAATGTAACACAGCTGGTTTATTGAATTTGATTAGAAATTAAAGAAATTATAGTCTTTATATCTTGTGGGTCAATACAGACCCAATATCAGCCGTCAGAGTGCTAACACCAAACCTAACACGTATCACTGAATCGTGGCAGCAATAAAAAATTATATACTACGGATAATATATTGATAAACATTGTTGTCATCAGAATTGTTGTCAAAATCGACAGCTCCGAATGGGAACGCCCCGTTTAACCGACACCAAAGAATTTTGCGTTATTCGGTTGGGGGTTGTTGCAACCCCTGCGTGTTCTCGCAGGGTCTCCTTCGACCCTGGATGGAATAATTGTCTAAAAGTGCTCTAAGTTTCAAAGGCAGTTGTGAATTATTTCCGAAAGTTCTAGGGGAATTTTTCACCCGTTTCATCCCTTTGCTATCCCACCTTCTAGTCGACTAGCAATGTTTATAGCCTGATCACTCGGCTTGCAAAAACTTAACACGTTGATCGAATAACTTGAAAGTTGAGTCACGTTGAAAGAATACGATAAAAAAAAAAATTAAATATAATTCTCAATAATTATCTTTTGTCAATAGTACTTTTTTCACACCGGTGGTTGCTCTTTGTGAAACTCGTTCAATCACTTACGTTGCTGGAAATTTATTAGACATTCGCGCAGACGCGTGTCACCAACCGAATACAGCAACATTTCTAGAGTGGCCCGAGATAAACAATTGAGAAGTGTTGCATAGAAATCGGCGTCGATTACTTACCGATCTTCCCTCGTGGTTCGCAAAAGTGTTCGCACCCCCTCGATTACAGTGACCGAGCCATACTTTCTCAGGGAAATTGCTATAACGCAAACAATACCTATCCGACACAACCGAACAGATTTAACGATTACTGTACCGCGGATGGATTTTTATGCAAAATAAAAATTCTCTGCCTGTACTTTCGCAACGAGAACTGGAGCAAAATAAAAATCTATTTCTCCTGGAACAAGTGTAAACGGAGCGATCAGTTTCAATACTAAAACAAGCGACAGCTCTCTCGTAAACGAAAAACTGCCGTACCGAGGGAAGCTCAAAAATCTTTCGCGTAATCCCAAAATATAACAATTACACGTTAGTCTGGCTCTTGTTGATTCATGATCGATGAAAAGATCCATTAAAAAATCCCGTGGACCGCGTAATACTTTCAACAAAAATTGCGAAACAGCACATAACACCGACAAAATCCGAGGGTGTGCTAAACATCTGCAAAAAGGCAATGTATAGTCGGTCCCATCTGGTCTCCGTGAAAATCTGTCGCGGTCACTGACAATCGAAAGGTAGCGAGCACTTTCTCAACCCACGCTATAGAGGTCTGTAGTCCGTAGACCGAGAGATTCAACTAAAACGAGACACAAAGGAGGTAAAAACGAGAAACGTCTGTGCCGCGTAGGGAGAAAAATAGGAGATGACTAAGAGAGGCGAGATAAGGGGATGAAGGGACGAAGAAGAAGGAACGATGGGAAAAAGAAGAGGTATCGTCTCGAAAAAGGATGTGATCGAGTGTGTTGGACATTTTCTCGCGATACGCAGGCACACGCTCGCAAATATTTGAAACAAGAGAAGAATGGGGGGCGGGGGTTGTGTGTGTGGGGTTGAAGAAAAATGGATAATCGTTTGACGCGCGCGAGAAAAGCGAACCTGCGGGACAGAGTCTCGCGATCGCTCGGGCAAATCGATGCTTTCTTTTTAATGAAAGGCAGTGGGGGGTGGAGCGACTCGCTCACCTGCAGTATCGGCAGATGCAGGTGCGGGCGCGGGTACCGGGGCTGCAGGTGCGGAAGTTCGCGCCGCTCTTCTCCTCTCCTCCTCGTCGCGCAGCGCGGCTTGTTCCCGTGCTTGCCTTAACCGATGCTCCTCCTCCAGTTTCAGCCTGAAAACCGGAAACATTTTGTTCAATACAACGACGGACAAAACGGGTACACATCGGGGGCCCGGATCGGGTCCGAACAATTGGCTGCACTCGCTTAGAAAATTCAATTCAACGACCCCGTTGGTGCTGGCCTTTCTTCCAATTTTTCTAGCTATTTCCCTTCCAATTGTTACTGTAAAAATGTTCTCTACATTAACGTCTTTGTGCAAATTAAACATGTCACAACAGGTCACAGAAGTTGATCAGATCTCTTATTAATTTCAATAAGTCAATTTCAAAAATAGATATCTGCAATTTTAAACAGTCTAGTAATAATATTTCCAAATTTTAATAAAATCCACAGTCTAACAACGAATCTCACATTTAAGTCTAACCAGACTCCAAATACTTTGTGTTGTAGCGGAGGTTCCAAAAGATTTTTAATTATCTGAAGCTACGGAGCAGACTTTCTGTAATCAGAGAGAGCTATTCAATTTTGGATAGAAACAGCTAGACATTTCACCAGCTAGCATTGCAGAGCTACATCGGCAGCGAGTTGATGGGGTGTCTCCTAATTCCAGGCGAATGCAACCAACATCTCCGCTTCCCCCCACTTACCGTTCGTGCATCGCGGGAGTCATCAGTCCGAGGGACGCGGGCGGTAGCATGTCCGGGCTGTATCTTAACCCGTACAGCGGGTACGAAGGTAGCCCGGGGAACAACGGCGGTCTCAACATTCCACACCGTTCCAGATACAACTGTTCCTCTAATCTGTGAATTGGTAACAGAAGAAGCAGTGTTATTCAACCTTGCTTTTATTCGGAGAATCAAATAAATCACAATATGGATTTTATCAGACGATTCTATGGCTTGTCGATTAATAAAATTGAAGGAAGATTTCTATTTCTAATGATCCGCAGTCTGATATTAGTAGTGCCAAAAGTCAGTCTATTCGCTACGAAGCAAACTAAATTGCAGCGTACGGTGAAAACTTCTTTACAATGTAATTAAGAGTGACTGTGACTGATCTTTGATCGTCTGTACAAATGAAACAAGCAAGTCCTACATGAGACGTTAACACTAAACCTGCCATAGTTAGATGATCGGTATGAAATAAGCAAGTCCTACATGAGACGTTAACATTAAATCTACTCCGAGTAGATGACCAGTTTTCTGTTTCGCAGTTATTGAAATTATAAAACTGCTTTTGATGACTGAATTGCGTTCTGTATTTAAACAGATATGGAAACCATGTAAACTTTAAGTAAATTCTATCTTCACAATTTCATAAGGCGTTTATATGCGCTTGGTAGGTTTAGTGTTGCAACATGGTTTACCATGGGAGGAGGATTACCAAATTGACAATTACCTATAAGGGTGTTGGAGGTGTGGCGGTGGGTAGAGACCATGGTGATAGGGACTGTAGGCCGCAGGATCCAGGGCAAAAGCCGGTGGAGCATGGGCCGGATGGTGTTCGGGCCGATACGGCTGGAAACCGGAACGGGCCAGCAAATCGGAAGCTGCGGCTGTCACGCTATGTTTGCTGGTGTTGGCGGGTCTTGCGGTCGTGTACAACGAGGGAATCTCTTCGGGTCTTCTCTCGTGGGTGGACCGCTCCTAAAATCCAAACGACAAATCATGGTTAGTCACAAAACTCGGCGAAACTTCTACATTCAATACTGGAAGGCCTTGACGCGATTCCGACAACCTGAAGTATTGGACCAAATCAATACTGTGGATCCTTAAAATTTTTATTACTAATTTCTATTCAATTTCACTGATAAAATTACTTCAAATTCTACAACCTAGTCCTAGTCACCCTATAATAATTATATAAAATAAATATTTTCAGCTAGTATCAAAATTCAGTTAGTTAACTTTTAGCAATTAAATTGACACTCAAATTCTACCACCTATCCTAATCACCCTATAATAATTATATAAATTCTCAGCTGGTATCAAAATTCAGTTACTTAACTTTTAGCAATTAAATTGACACTCAAATTCTACAACCTAGTCCTAGTCACCCTATAATAATTATATGAAATAAATATTTTCAGCTAGTATCAAAATTCAGTTACTTAACTTTTAGCAATTAAATTGACACTAGGTTTACAGGACCAGGATATTATTAATTTACGTTTATAAAATTTACTTCTTATATGTTATAAAAATGGCTAGAAATGTGGATAACCACACTCTTGTTATTTTCATAAAGGTAAAATAGTGATTTTTAAAGCTCTGTAAACATTTGTTAAATTAGAAACAACTAAAATAACTAATGTGTCAACAAGTACCACGGAAAGTATGTCCAAAAAAATTTATAAATAAAGCCGTGACTAGTCCCAAATGTCAATTATAAAATTCTAAGAATGGTGCCAGCGTTG
This sequence comes from Lasioglossum leucozonium, assembly GCA_028454225.1. Taxonomy (NCBI): domain Eukaryota; kingdom Metazoa; phylum Arthropoda; class Insecta; order Hymenoptera; family Halictidae; genus Lasioglossum; species Lasioglossum leucozonium. The sequence continues at coordinate 5,261,844 of CM052214.1, forward strand.
AACAGTGTCATTTCTAAAACGTGTACAGTGCGTTGATTCCTCGAAGAGGAAATAGCGCGACTAGGCTGTCGGAAGCGTTCGAGGGGCCCATTCAAGGGTCCGATTGTTGTAAAGAGGGGACAGCGACGGGTACTTACGTTGGCAGGAGAGGGGCCCCTGACCAGAGGAGGCGGGGCCCGATTCTTGGGACTCGCGCGAGGTTCTTCTTCCTGAGGTGCCGGGCCTGCCTGTTTTGCCAGGTTCCTCAAAGCGGCGGCGAAGCTTCTACTGTTCTGCTGACTGCTTGGGCCAGGCCCAGGTGTATGACCCTGAGGTAAAACACCGGAACTGGGCCTGTGGGACTTGCTGATCGCGGTGGGTTGCGCTTTGGTGCTGGCTGGCTGGAGACCTGCAATCAGAATTCGAAGACACGTTAGAAAAAAAATACTTTCTGCACATCTCTCTTAGAAATGCGAGACAATATTTACGTAGACGTGTGTTCGATGCTGCGAGCATAATAATTAGAATAGTATAAACATTGTCCAAGTCAACGGGCTTGAAATAATAATTTTTGCGTAAAAATCCGCGGGCTAATAATAATTTATAATAAATATAAGTACAATTTATAATAAATATAATTATTATATTTATAATAAATCCAAATTTATTATAATTTAAAGTATTATAATTTAAATAAAAATTTAAAATAAATATGAATAAATTTATATTTATAATAAATGTAATTATAATTTATAATAAATATAATTATAATTTACCATAAATATAATTATAATTTATAATAAATATAATTATAATTTGCAATAAATATGATTTACAATTTATAATAAATATGATTTATAATTTGTAATAAGTATGATTTATAATTTATAATAAACAAAAATGATTCGTACATTTTCTACGACTGGTTTACGTGTCCCCATGATGTTCACCGTTCGAAAGACGATCGCGTACTGTTCAATGAGACGTAGGAATGTTTATATTTACGAAATTGAAAAGAGCGACGACTTTCTCATACGGTGTGCAGCTGTTCACGGTGGTGGGCGAGCCACGGCTACCTGCGCCGGGTCCGACATAAAACCACCGACAAAAAAACTCGCCTCGATCGCGACAAACGAGCCTAATCCGGTAATTAAGCTTTGCCCGCCGAGGAGAATTCGTACAATAATTCACGCCGGTAATCTTGTGAAAAAAATCGCGTCTTCGGGGGGACGATGCAGGGGAGATAAACTCGACGAAGCGATTTCGCAATAAAACAAACATTTCCCGGGGAACCTGTCCATCCGACACTGCCGGCTCGCGAAGGGTTAAGTAAAAGGTCAGCAGCCACGATCCCTGGCTCTCGCTTCCCACCCTTCACCGCACCACCCCCTCCCACCCGTTTCCTTCGTCGTCCTCCTTTCGGTCTCCGGTGTTGCGCGTCAACGAGCACCCGATAAAACGAGAACGGGAGCTGTTATCGAACACGGTTACGACAATCTCCGTCTTATCGAATCGCTTAAAAGCTGGGCTCGAGATTTCATCGGACCGCCCCCGCTTCCGGGTATACAGAACCCTTGCGAATCATCCCGAAAAAATTCCTTCCAGGCAGGGAATCTTCGAGTTAAAAATCTGGAAAAATTGGAGGTTGTAGACCAGAGTGCCAGAAACCTGCTTGAATTTTTTCGAAAATTTCTGCCCTAGATAGCGTAGATAAAAATCGATTCTCTCACCGTTCTGTACCTCTTGGTAGCGGTAGTAGCGGGGGATTTTGATTTTTCACGAACGGAATTTTTGAATTAACAATTTGGAAAAATTTGAGGTTGCAGACCCCAGTGCCAGAAACCTGCTTGAATTTTTTCGAAATTTACCGCCCTAGAATAGCGCAGATAAAAATCTATTCCCTCACCGTCCTGTGCCTCTTGGTAGCGGTAGTAATGGCGGATTTTGATTTTTCACGAACGGAATTTTTTAGTTAAAAATTTGGAAAAATTGGAGGTTGTACACCCCAGTGCCAGAAAGCTGCTCGAATTTTTTCGAAAATTTCCGCTTGAGAATAGCATGGATAAAAATCGATTCCCTCACCGTCCTGTACCTCTTGGTAGCGGTAGTAGTAGGGGATTTTGATTTTTCACGAACGGAATTTTTTAGTTAAAAATTTGGAAAAATTGGTGGTTGCAGACTCCAGTGCCAGAAAGCTTCTGGAATTTTTTCGAAATTTTTCCTGCAGAAATCGCCAGTCTGTTCAAGATACGGATGGAGGGTGGGAACGCACTCGAACGATTCCTCCCCCGGTGTATAATGAATATTCGACTGTTTTGAGGGTGGTTCGAACCCTGTTTCAAGGTGCACCATTGCTAGAAGACACACCATGTAGATGCGGAACGCGAGAATCTCGACGGTAATGCGTGCATATTGCTCGGAGAATTTACGACGCTCGCGAGAAATTCGGTGGGAACATTCGTATGCCGGAGCAGCAGTCCCGGCTTTCTGGAATTTTTTCTTCCACCCCTTGCCTTATAGATTTTTCACGAAGATTCCTCAGCTCCTGCACAGATCGTTCGGCACTTACGATTCTTCGCGTTTTGCGATCCCTGAAGTCGCTTGGAAATGTTTGCTAGCTCGGGGGATGAATTCCCTACAGCGATAATTATATGCATTTACGTTTGCTGGAATCGACTTGGATTTTTATTTTCATTAATAATTCGCGATTGCCGCGAGGAACTGAAAAAAAATCGAGCGGTATTTTTGGCATTAACGAATCCCGATGCCCCACCCCCGGGGCAGGATTTCGAACAAACTTCATTTGGCCCGGGGAACCGTGGCCTACTCGAAAGTTTGCCACTCGGGGAGGAAACGGCGTGGGTGGTCGATGAAATTTTTCCCGAAAAACTCGTCGGGATTTTTTGCCAGCAGACAGCGGAGGGGTAGCAAGGTCGACGCTCGTTAACCCTCTCCCCCCTCGTGTCTAAGCCCCTGCACCACGGTGTACAGCGCAATTATTATGTCGTCTTTGTTGATCGTGGCGTTCTATACGTTCGACGATTTTAGCGAAATTCTGCAGGGGTTGGAGAGGGTTGACAGGCGTTTCTAGACCGATTCAAACTTCCCATTTCTAAATTGAGTTTTTCAGGGCCCAGCCGCGACACAAAAGCTCGCTGTGGATGTAGAGCGCTCCCCTAACTTCCAAAATTTAAGGAGGCCAGGTGGTTAACACCCCTTGTTAGTCTCGGACACGGAATTTAGCGTCCGATATTCGAAATTATTGCTGTACGATTTTAGAATTATGAAATCGGAACAGCTTGAACATCGTGAAACTTGGTTCCGAAAAATATTAACACAAATTTCCAGATAGCGATAATTTTAACAATTATAACTTGAGTTTATTTCAACGCTTGAAGCCTGCAACAATATTAATTATTGTTTCCAGATTATTATTCGTCGCATTTTTCCGATTAAAACGAGCCCAAACACGACACCATTCGGAGCACATTTGCGCGAATCACGATTTATAGACTATGCGAGCCGATTAGGCGAACGAGCAAACATGCTCCGAAGTGTGTCGTGTTTGGGCTCGTTTCAATCGGGAAAACGCGAGCAACGCATTCGCGCAAATTTCGTCCTCGTGGGAACAGCTATAACTGCGTTAAAAAAAATCGTACGAACATAAACTTGAGCTTATTTTATAGCTAGGAGCCCGTACTTTCGCCTACTGTCGCTAATTCGCGGATAAAAAAATGTTTGCACGAAGCAACAAGTCGGGATACTATCAATTTCTCGAAAATTCTCGATCACATCTAGATCGCTATAGTTTCGTTAAAAAAAAATACTACAACCATAGAATTGGTCTCATTTTGAAGCCTGAAGCCTGCAGTTTCGCCGCGCGTCGTTCATTTTTATCCTCGATATTTTTCCACGGACCACTGCGGAACTGTCGGCTGAATATTTTTTCTAGCAGAATCATACCCCAGCTGGATGCGTTTTGGAACACCCTGTACACACTATACAGGACGAATATATACATATATAGATATATATACAGGAGAGGACGAGCACTGTGAAAACACTTTAGTGTAAAAACAGAGTTAGTGGCGTAATCCTTCCCTCTTTAGCCGTGGTCGCCTCGCTCTCCGGTATCGCTCGCTCGCTGGCTTCTCTCCCTCGTTCTTCCACGGGGATGCAGGAGCAGCTATCCACCCCCTATCGCGTGGTGGTGTGGCGGGGGTGGGCGGTGATGGAGGGGGGTCACGGGGACTGTGGCGGTCTGGATTCAGGCTCTTCCTGTCTTAGTGGTGTGGCGTTACCATGGTAACAGACTGTAAGCCGCTTAACACCACCCCCGGTTGCACCCTTTCCACTCGCCGGTGGAATCCTTGTGCTTCCGACGTCGAGTCAACCCTCCCTTGCTTGGTCGTTCGCGTTGGCGAATGTCGCCATCCCTTCCACCACCTCATCCCTCGAACACAGCCCTTCGTCGATCGCGAGAGAGAGAGAGAAAGAGAGAGAGAGAGAGAGAGAGAGAGAGAGAGGGTCTCGTCGTCTACGCACTTTCTCGCGCTCTCGACGAGCTCCCTTCGATTGTTCAACGGGGGACAATCTGTGTTTCATGGGGAGCCTAGGCAACCCTTAACGGGGATGACACGTTGACCACCGACTTTTCGATTCGGTGGAGAAAATCGCTGGGGAGCCATGCATCCGAGCTGCAGAGTCGAATATCGGTTCGATAGGGGCAGGTAGTCCGATATTTGCGATTTCGCGTAGTCATTGGAGGGGGAATTTCGAAATTCTGAATTTATCGTTCACGCTGATGTCACCCCAGCGTGGATTGAATTTATGCGCGACGAGCACGAGTGAAAATGCCGAACCCACCACCTCGCAGCGCAGTTGCATGTGTACCGTTTATTTTGAAAGTGGTGCAAGTCCATTTTTTTTAAACTAGTTTACGCTAAATTAATTATAACGATAATTCTTTTTTCAAATGGACTTACACCACTTTCGAAACCTTTAGAGTTTCAAAATTCACAAAAAACACATTTACACTACTACATTTATTTGTATTCGACAAGTTACTGAACATTTAAATAACGTTATCAAAAAAAAAAGTCATCAAAAGAACGGAAATAGGAAAAAATTATTGATTTCGAAGTTGAAATATCTGCGAGCGTTGAGATTGATAATAGAAAAACGAATTTGCAGCAAATTCATCTCGCAGTCAATTAACAGTAAACCTACCGAGCACTGAAAACGATTGAAATATGTGTAGCTCATAAAAACGACAAGGCTCTATTTATTATAAACAATAAAAAAAAATAATTTATCGACTTTGTAATAATCCGAAAATCAAAAAATATAAAACCGGTCGTTCGACCGGCAGCGCTAAGTGTCCCCGACGATCCGCGTCTTCGCGTCGGCCGAGTCAAAAGAAAAAATCGAATCGCGCAAGGGATGAAAACGCGAGGAACGCGATTTCCACGCGGAATTTATTTCGAATCGCGATTGTGTTCCGGCGATACCGTCGCTCCGGCTCTCTCTCCGCCCCTATTTGTTCTTGGCCCCGGGGGAGTGGGGCGAGGGGGGATGGGAGGAGGACAGACTGGAGGGTCGGGAAACAAAAAGAGAGGTTATTAAGATGATGGCGGAGAAAGGAGCGCCGGGAATACGGATGAAAAGACATCGGGTGCCGAAGTCGTGCGTTTCGAGAGGGTGGAAACGGTGACGGTGGTTGTCTTCTCTCTCTCTCTCTCTCTCTCTCTCGCTCTGTCTGCCTCCTCCCCTGCCCCGGAGGGAGCGAGAAAGAATAGGGGATGATGACAGAGAGAGAGAGAGAGTGGGAGAGACGCGACACGGAGGGAGGTAATCGCGTGTCGGTCGAGAGGAAGCAAAGGTGTGTGCGCTCCGCTGACGAGGAATTGAATGGAGGGTGAAAACCATCCTCGGAATCACCGAGCCCACTGAGCCATCGGGTATTCCACCCTCTCTCTCCCTCCCCCCTCTCTCTCTGTCTCTCTCCCACGGTTATTTTCTCGTTTCAACCGGAGAGCCGACTCGCACACGCGCACAGGACCAGACTCGGATGTTGTCCCAGACCAGGCATCGGCATTCTTCGGATAAAGCGGTTGAACAATCATTATTTCTTCGCGCAAAAAAAAATGGTCATAGTTTAATCTGGACGAGGGAACAAAAATTCCGCGTGAACACACCGGATAGCAGTTTTGAACAAAATCTGATGTCTATGAAGAAATTCTTCGCTATATTCTAGATCAGAGGTGGGGAACCTTTTTTTAACGATAGAGGCCACATTTAAATTAGACAGTGATCAAGCAGGCCGCTATAATTTTTTTACATCTCACTGTTGGTGTATTATTTATTTGTTTAAAAATTGTCGTAATCTATATAGTTAAATATTAATTAATATAAGAGTCAGCTTTTAGTAGCAACTCTAGGTGAAGAGTAAAACAAAATAATTGTTTATCTCGGTTCGTCCGTCATTTTTTCATTGGGGAACCTTTTTTTAACGATAGAGGCCACATTTAAATTAGACAGTGATAAAGCAGGCCGCTATAATGTTTTTACATCTCACTGTTGGTGTATTTTTATTTGTTTAAAAATTATCGTAATCTATATAGTTAAATATTAATTAATATAAGAGTCAGCTTTTAGACTCTAGGTGAAGAGTAAGACAAAATAGTTGTTCTCGGTTCGTCTTCGTCATTTCTTCATATTTTCTCGCGAGAAAAAATCGGGGAATTAAGAGTTGCGAGAAAAAAAATCTTAATCACTGCGCAAAATAAAAATCATGGTGCAGGGGGGTGGGAGTGGCCGAAAAAACCAATAACATTTGCAATCGTCGTTACGACGGGGGATGGTGGTGGTAATCTCTCGTTTGGGAGCAATCTTCCCCGGGAGACTGTTCGCATAAAGAGCCGGGCACTTATTTCAAATCGAGTTTGCAGACGGCAGACAAAGGATCGCCCGGATGCCGTCGCGCGTCTCCGACGCTTGATTTTCCGAATCGAAAAAACGAGCAGAGGGTGGAGGTAGCGTCGGGAGGAGAAGGAGAAAGGGGGTTGGCGGTGGGACGTACGGGGTGGCGTAAAATGGGGGTTGGTCGGGCGTCTTGCCGATAGAGATGCCGCGTGCTCGAAAGTTCTTCCGAACCGCTTACTCTTTTCATCTGGTTTCTCCCCGCGGAATCCGAGATTCGTATCGAGCGCGGCAAAGAGCTTTCGAAGATCAAAGGGGCCGCGCGCTTTTCCTCTTGCCGATCGAGCGAGAGGAGAGCCGCGTGTGCGCCGCACGCGCGTCGTCGAACCGACGGAATAAGAGCGCGGCGGAGAGAAAAATAGGGAGAGAGAGAGAAAGAGGACGTAATCGCGAAGCCGGAAAAGCTACGTGCGCGAATAATGCAAGCTTGCCGCAGCTCGCTGCGACGACGACGACGACGAAGCGCGAAGTCGCGCGGGAAGCCGGGAAATATCGGCGCGAGGCAATTTGTAATTAGCCAGACACCGTCCCGGAGTTATTGCCGTATCGTCCCGTTCGCGCCGGATTAAAAACTGCAATTTATATTCCGCCGCGATCGTAGGAAATAATTAATGCTTGTCGGCGGATCGAGCGACACGCCATCATTTTTCTCTCTTTCTCTCCTACCTCCCCTCCCGTCTCTTCTTTACGTGGTTATCGACACCATGGGGGGGGGGGGGATTACGCGTTCCCTTTCCGGGGAAAACAGGGATCAAAGAGGTCGACCGGATCTTCTAATCGGGGAAACCATCGGGATTTTTTAAGTGGACCGTGTCGTCTTCGCGATTTTTCTGTCAAACTATGGGGAGCTTGTTCGTCGCATTTTTCCGATTCAAACGAGCCCAAACACAACACGACTTATGCGAGCTGATTAGGCGAACGAGCAAACTTGCACCGAATTGCGCCGTGTTTGGGCTCGTTTGAATCAGAAAAACGGGACGATTACATTAATGCATATTTCATCCACATAGCGCGACGTGACTGAGACGAAATTAATTGTTGTTTACATATTATTGTTAGTCGCGTTTTTCCGATTCAAACGAGCCCAAACACGATACCGTTCGGACCACTTTCGCGCGATCCGCGATTCAGAGATTATGCGAGCTGATTAGGCGAACGGGCGAACGTGCACCGAATTGTGCCGTGTTTGGGCTCGTTTGAATCGGAAAAACGCGACCGATACATTGATGCAAATTACATATACGTATCTGGGCATTACTTTAAAAAAATTGTTACAAACTCGGTCGAAATGTCGACGCGAGATATTCAGAGTCTAACGACGGCCCGGTCACAGGCGGTGACAAAAGCGAGCGTCGGTTTGCCAAGGGTTAATCCCCACGAGTTCGCCTAACCGTTCGGGACAGGCGTCGGGGGCGCCGGGTCCACGAGAAGTCGAGTTCCGCGTGAAAAATCAATGCCGGAAGGACCGCGCCGCCGGCAAATTGGAAAAGGGTCGCGACCCCGACGCCCCGGTCCGCGGGAAATCGAGCCGAATTAAAACGACTATGGTGCAGCACGCTCACCCTCTCCCCCTCCCCTAGCCCCCCGCAGCGTGCAGAAACGCGCGCGATAATTCATGCGCGCGGCTTACGCATGTTTGCCCGGCCCGTTGCCCGCCGGCAAAACCGACCTACACATTTTTCTACTGATATTTTATTTACGCCCCCGACCGCACCGTTGTCACGCACCACACGCTCTCGCAACGAGCCCGAACACGATCGATTACGCGAACTGTGCTGACCGTGGAAACCGAGGAATTGATCATTCGCCGCTTTCTTCAACTCTTCTGCGGTCCCAAGTGCCTCCTTGGCTTTTCTATTCCTATGTATATTAGTTATACAAAACTTTGCTATTTTTTAAATAATATATTAAAAGTTCCCTGGCTTTTCTATTCCTTTGTATATTAGTTATACAAAAATTTTGCCATTTTTTAAATAATATATTAAAAGTTCCCTGGCTTTTCTATTCCTATGTATATTATTTATACAAAGTTTTAACTATTTTATAAATAATATATTGCCAAATAAATAAATAAAAGTTCACTGGCTTTGCTATTCCTATATACAATTATTATTCCTATATACAATTATTCCTATATACAAAACTATTATACAAAATTTTTGCCACTTTTTAAATAATATATTGCCAAATAAATAAAAGTTCCCTGAGTACATTATTTATACAAAGTTTCACCTATTTTATAAATAACATATACCCAAAAAATGAATTTGTTGAATAATTCTTGGTCAACTTAGCGATCTCAAAAATCGCAGATTACAAATATTAGAACTCGCCATTTTGTCAAGTCTAAAATGGAGGCTGTCGCGTGACCTCAATTTTATTAATGCTGAAGTTATTGTTATACTTCTCCCGCTATTTGTAACTGTAAATAACATTTTTCTTGCACAAAAAATCGTGTCAAGAAGGTGCAACGATGTACCCTCGTTCAAAGCGACCGACAGCCTGTTCTACAGTATCCGGAGTCGTTCTACGGTATCCGCACTGCCCCTCCACTAATTTCTAGAACCGAGAACAATACATGTATATCGGAGCAGGTCGAAAAAGGCTTGGGAAGTGAAAAGGTGGAGCGGGGGGTGAGCCGTTTTTGTTTGGAGAGCGGGGGGTGCGACGGGTTATCGATATAGGGGGTGGGAACACGGCGGTTAGAGTCGAGGTAAACGCGGAGCCGATCGGCCGAATCAATTGTTCGACTTCCCAATAGGATTTGACCGCGGGCCGAATAAAAGGACGCGTGTCCCGGCAGTTTTATTTGCTTGGACACACGGGTGACAGCGGCGGCGGTCGCTAACAGAGGAACAACCTCGGCGTTCTACTCGGTGACACTGTCGTCCGATCCTTTCGGCCTCGATTCCAACGGGACACTCGGCGAATCGATTGGCGCGCGCGCGCTCGAGAGAGAGAGAGAGAGAGAGAGAGAGAGAGAGAGAGAGAGAGCACATCAGCTAGCGCAGTGTTATACACACCGGGGCTATAGCAGTGGCCGAGCGTGCGACAGATGTTGATCTAACTGCGTGTGGCAACCCTTTGTAGAGGCTGCAATTTACACGCGCCCACCTCGCGGCAGAAAAATATGGGGGACGGGGGGTGGGGGGCTGGCGATGAGTGGTTGTCGACCAGAGGGGGATGCAACGGGGAACATGGACAACCGAGCCAACCGTTCAACGGTGATTGTTCGCGACCACACTGTGCACCGCGTCTGCGCTGCCAACGGTTGCCACACTGCCATTCCACCGATCGCCCGCAAAACCGACCCCGCTTCCGATACCCCCCCCCCCCCGCAAAACTGTCCGCGTCCCGGATCGCTCCTCCTCAATCCGCCGTTAAGCACCGAATTTTTATTTTACTATTTGTTTTTCAAAACAAATTTAGTTTGAACGCGTGAAGGTCAACTCCATCTTTTTCTTAAGTGGACGGTATTTTTTAAAATTTATATTGTATACCGTGTCAAGGTCGTTGAAGGGTACTCGAGGCCAGCTCTGTTTTTTATTTTAATGAAACGCTATATTATAATATTAATAAATATTAGTTATTAAACTCCCGGTATGGTTTTTTGATTACACTATACTAGTAGTTCCAAGACGATTGCAATGATCTATTACAAAGATTGTTGAAGGTCACTCGAGGTCAACTCTGTTCTTTTTTGTAACGGAACACTATGGTTTTTTTATGCTTGGCAGTTTCAAGACAGATGCATCCACCTATTATGAAGGCCATCGAAGGTCACTCGGGGTCAACTCTGCGTCTTTTTTAATGGGTCGCTATGTTTCTTTTATTTATATACATGACAATGTCAAGACGAATGCAACGACCTATTGTAAAGGTCGTTCAATAGAAAATAAATTGTCTCGAGGCACTGTCGAAATCGTTTTCTAGGAAATCGTCCGGTCGCGAATATTCGCACCTCGCGGCCGCCGTAAAAATTTACATTTTTCCCCTCTTACCATAGCCGGGGCCGGATTGTTCGGGGATGCCACCTAGGTCGTGATAGTCGCGAGAGCCCCGTGCCGGCGAACCGCGGGCAAAACGTTATTAAATCGTGGATTCCCGTCACGTTCCGCGATCTAACGAATTAATATGGAAATTCCGAAGCACCTTACGAACGAACAGCGTCGAAGCGAAATCCCAGAGGCACCCTTCGGCCGTCGCTGCCTGCCGTCGAGGGTTCTGCAGATCGAGCCGCATTGGCGTCGCCGGTTTCGATTTTCCATCCCTCTCGGTCTTCCTCACTCCCGTGTACGTCTTATTTACTTGCCGTCGGAATGTTGCCGAGACTTTCGGCACTGGCACCGAACTTCCCGAAACTCAATTTTTGCAAATCTCGATTTACCGTTTTATACGTTTCGACAGATTAATTAAATTATTCTTCGTTAAATTTTCGTTAATAAGATAATTTATTCTTGAAAAGGAACTTTTAGATTATCGTAGTTCAAACATTAACAATTTCTCGACAGTAATCGGAGATTATTGGAATTAAATTATTCTTCCAATTATCGAATCGTAAATGTCAGAATTTCAAAGAAAGTCTACGTAATATTCCTTTATAAAATAATTTGTTTACGAAAAGGTATTTTTAGATTATCGTAGTTCAAACATTAACAATTTCTCGACAGTAATCGGAGGTTATTGGAATTAAATTATTCTTCCAATTATCGAACCGTAAATTTCAGAATTTCAAAGAAAGTCTACGTAATATTCCTTTATAAAATAATTTGTTTACGAAAAGATATTTTTAGAATACCGTAGTTCAAACAATAACAATTTCTCGAGAATAATCGAAAATTATTGTAATTAAATAAGAATTTCAAAGAAAGTCTAATTTCTTTATAAAATAATTTGTTCATGAAAATGTATTTTTAGATCATCGTAGTTGAAACATTAATTTTTAGAGTAATCGGAAATTTAGCGGTGAAATAATTTTTCCCGACGAGCAACAATTCCGGATAAAACAGGAAAGTAGGGGAGGCGGTTCTCCGCGCCCTTGTTTTCTATTATTTCGATCGCGGCCCGTTTTATACGGCGTTTTACGCGATCGGAATCGCCAAGTCCGACAAGTCTCGAACGCGCCCGCCACGGCCCCCACGTATACAGGGGCGGAATTTCGACGCCCATGATGACTGTAGAGTGCCACGGCTACGACCGTACTAAAATGAAACGTATATTTGAGGTTGGGGCGGATCAGGCCAGGGGTTGAGCTCGCGGGGCCCCCGAGTCGTTTATATGGTGATTCAATGGGGGTGCTTGGCAAAATGTCAAGGGACTCGTAAGGGTGCCACGAGCTTCGCAAAGCTACGACTCTCTCTTCTCGACCAGCTCTCGGTTATCCCGTCGAAAATTTCCGCCGATCCCTTCTTGCGCGAATCCTTCGGAAACCTTCATTTATTATTACTAGGGGACTGCGGATTTTACACGTTTATAATAAAAAACGATATCGAACGGAAGGTGGAAGTGCTGAAAAATATTTAATCCACTGAAATTAACAGGCTGACACGCATTTATTTTTCAATCTATTTTCATGCGAGATTAAAATCCGCTGGCTAATTATTACCGGTAATTTTTCAATATTTGGTCGTTGGGTTATACTTTTTAAACAATTTAATTTTTTGTTCTACCCTTTCTCTCTATTTTTTTTTTGAAGGTAGTGAATTACAAAATAGGAAAAGGATAGACTGTTAGGGGGTTCTCACACCGAATTATTCGGAGACCCGACGCTGTTAGATTTTTTAAACAATTTCTCATTTGACTGGAAGAAGTTTGCTCTAGCCTTTCTCTCTGTTTTATTTTTAGGTGGGGAATTACATAATAAGAAAAAGGTAGACTGTTAGGGGGTAGTCACACCGAATTATTCGGAGACCCGACGCATTATATTTTTTTAAACAATTTAATGTTGCATTCGATTGGAAGAAGTTTGGTCTACCCTTTCTCTCTGTTGTTGTTTTAGGTCGTAAATGATATAATAAAAAAAAAGGTAGACTGTTAGGGGGTAGTCACACCGAATTATTCGAAGACTCGACGCTGTTATATTCTTTAAACAATTTCTCATTCGACTGGAAGGAGTTTGCTCTACCATTTCTCTCCGTTGTTGTATTAGGTAGCAAATGATAAAATAAAAAAAAAAAGGTACACTGTTAGGGGGTTGTCACACCGAATTATTCGGAGACCCGACGCATTATATTTTTTTAAACAATTTAATGTATCATTCGATTGTAAGGAGTTTGGTCTACCCTTGCCCTCTATTTTTTTAGATAGCGAGTTACAAAATAAATTTCCCGAGGGTCGATACCAACCCCCGCAGTGAATTTCCAATATCAAACAATAAAAAAGAAAAAATTTCACACAGAACGAATTCGAACGAAAATTGACTGGAACCCTGTGCTCGAGCCAGCATCGAAGTCGATTCGCCTGGTGGAACGGTCGAGGCGATTCCAGGAGGAGGGACGGGACATCTCGGGGGCTGGGATCGAAACGGTGTCGGTATTTGCGTGGGACCACTTCATTCTTCTTTCTTTTTAGCAGTATCGGTGTACCGCGGTCCGGTATCAAAAGCAGCAACAGCGTATCACAGGGTAACAGCAACGGCAGAATAGCAACGGCGAGGTAGCCGGTCGTCGGTCGTCGCCGAATAAATTCCCCCGGGGTAAATAGTAAAATGAAATCTGCACCGGCACTCGGCCGCCGTGAAAACACGGCCCCTCATTAATTCCGACCGCCGCTATAAAACCGCCGGAACAGCGGAACACATCGAGAGTGTAGCCCAGTCCCCAACCCTTTCCCACCCCCTCTCTCTAATCCCTTCTTCCTCTCCTCGTTCTCTCTAGGTCCGCTCCCATCAACACCTAGCTTCCTCGTCTCCTTCGTCGAGACCCCCCCAGCCCCCCGCGAACCCCTGCTGTCCCCATTCTTCGTCGAGCAGAGAGAACCGGTGGCGTACACCACCCTCGGTCACGTATAAAAGCCGCGTATTCAATTACCCGGCATCGACCGGTCGAATAACGAATGTGCACGCCATGGAAAATATCCCCGACAACCCCCTCTCTCGTCCACCCGTCGATGCTTTTGTACCGAACAACCCCCCCTGCACGCCGTGGAGCCGCGAACCTGCGCGCGCTTAAACCTTCGCGCGTTCGAAAAATAAATGGAACTGGTGCACAGATATCAACTCGAGTATCGAGACGATGGCGAAGAGGAATGTGGTATTTTGCCCCCACCAAATTTGTTGGAACGTGGGCCCCACGAAGAAAAAAGAATCGATCGAGGGTGCCCCTAGGACCTGCAACCCCCACCGCGCTGGACAATTTTTCCTGCTTTCACTTTTCAAGGTTGAATGCAGAAATTACATATGAATGAAAAAGATTGAATGAAAAAATTAAATACGAATGAACAAGATTGAATACAAAAGTTAAATACGAATCGAAAAGATTAAATACATACATTGAAAATGCATCGAACAGATTTAACCAAAAAATGAATTAAAATGATGGAGTACAAAAATACGCAGGTGCATGAATTACTTTAACTTTACCTCTGTTCTGTTTAATTATTCGATTAATTCTTGCGACCTCGCGTTATCTCAAGGTCAACTCAAAGTCGTATGTTGAATTGTGTTTTTTATCTGTATTTTTGTCAGAACAAAACATTCAAATAAAAAAAAAAACACAAACTGAATTTGAAATAACCTTGAAATGATCAATAAAATTTCGATTTGTCACAGTTACATTCTACACATAGCAGCCGTCCTATATGTTGTACAGGCTGTTCAAGAATCTAGCGATTTTCTCCCAAAGGTAAATGTTTAAAAAAAAAACAGAAAAGGAAAAAGTTATCACCGAAGGTAACAACTAACTTAATAAGTTTTTTGATAATTATAAAATTATTGTATTAATAAATTGACTATATAAGTAATTTATAAATAAGTTAGTAATGAGTGCCATATATTTGTTTACATTATACAGAACGAAATGATTAGTTGCTCCTGTCGTCCCCGCCAGATTACCTGTTGGCAACGCCGGTTTCCGTCACGGGTCGGCGTGCGTCTCGATCGAATGATCGATCGATCCGCCGGAAGTCCGCGGATTTATCCGCCGCTGTAATGCGATCAAGGGATTAGCCGGCGATTAGCCGGTCGAATGCGCGAAAGCGGTCGCAGGCGGGTACAGTGTACGCCGGATTACCGGCACCATGGACGACGGGTACACACGTATCAACCGCCATCCGCGTTTACCGATCGGGCAAACGGTAACCGGGCCACCCTCTTACGCGGCCCACACCCCCGCTCGAGGGGGTTGGTAACAAAGAACAATCGAAGGTTCTTTCACAAAAATGTAACCGGTACGCGAATAAAAATTCCTGATTCTCGAGAAATCGACTTCAACCCGTTATAATTTCGTGAAAAACCATCGTACAACAAAGATCCTGGACTCATTTCGAAGCTTGAACATTCTACTCTCGCGTCCCGTCGCTCAATTTTTCTCGGGGTACTTGCGCAGGATACAGCAGATGGAAAATCGAGGACGCGTTTCTCGGAAAAATTTTACAAATTGAAACCTCTGTGGAAGCACTGAAAAATTTTACTCGCGAACGAATCTTCCATAGATTTCAAGCTTAAACCTTCCTCTGTATAACGAGATCTTAAAAATAGATCTACGATTTTTTTCTGCCAAGTTATTGATGTTTGAATGGGGTAGATAGTGCTTAAATGAATTAGGATCGTAGGCACAAACTGTGACGCATTGAATCGTCTGTAGAAATGTTAACGAATTTTTCCCGGGTATAAACCTTCCACAGATTTGAAGATTAAAGCCTCAGCTTTACAACGAGACCTTAAAAATAGATCTACGATTTTTTTCAGCCAAGTTATCGATTTTTAAATGAGGCGGAGGTGCTTAAATGAATTAGTATCATAGGCACAAACTGTGACGCATTGAATCGTCTGTAGAAATATTAAAGAATTTTTCCCGGAAATAAACCTTCCACAGATTTGAAGATTAAAGCCTCAGCTTTACAACGAGACCTTAAAAATAGATCTACGATTTTTTTCAGCCAAGTTATCGATTTTTAAATGAGGTGGAGGTGCTCAAATGAATTAGTATCGTAAGCACCAACTGTGACGCATTGAATCGTCTGTAGAAATATTAAAAAAATTTTCCCGGGAATAAACCTTCCACAGATTTGAAGATTAAAGCCTCAGCTTTACAACAAGACCTTAAAAATTGATCTACGATTTTTTGGGTCTGTTTTACAGAACAAAAACGAGGACCAAGTTACGTCACGTTTGATTCGGAGGAGAACACGAGAATATCGCGGCGAGTTTCGAGAGGAAGCGACGAGTTCGCGAGCTTTCGAGGAGGTAGCAGAGAGTTTCGAGCCGCGTCTGCGTGCACCGGACGATGCACTCCAGCACTCCGGTGCATGTGGTTGCCGGGTACACATATTGCCTTCCGTCGGCGAAGCGGCCACGTGAAAACGATCACGCACGCGTGGTCGCCTTTCGCCGTTCCCGCACAGGCCGCTACTATTCGCCTAAACCCTGGTCGACGCGTTCGCATAGAGCTGGGAATTGCGACGGGGCAGCATAAACCATTCGGCGGAATCGCAATCAACTCGCACGTGCATTTTCAATTGAAACGGCGCGCACCTCTCGCGCGTCTTGCGGGGACCTCGAAAATGGCGTCGGCTTGGGTCCAATACACAATTTACGCATTACACAAAGTTGCTCGATGGTTTTTGCTATTGCAAAATCAAATTATTATTTGTTAGATAAACTCAAGATGGAGTTTCTGAGCAATTTTTTATGCTTAGTAATTTTTAATAGAAAACATCTGTGTTTAACCCTCAACCTGTAGCATTATTAAAAATATCGTTCACGTTAAGAAATTTTACAAGATTTTCATAAAATTAATAGAAATCATACAGAATTATTCCAGATATTTAAAACATTCGAGAAAATTTAAAACCGGTCGTCTGACACAACCAGCGACGGAAAATATTCGAAAATATTTTTTCTTAGGAGCGTGATTTTTTCTTTCTTTGTCTTTCAGATTGTTTGGCCCGAATAGCAAAATAGCGAATCCTGCACGGGTCCCGAGAGCGTGGCGCGCCGCGGAATGATTGCGCAATCTAATAGCAGTCGCGGAGGGGCGCAGGTACACCGTCGGGGGACAGGTGCAATTAAGCGATGCGGCACAATTACGTCGGAAGGAGCTCTGCGCGCGCGCGCCGACGCGGAAAAAGTTTCGCGAAGGTGTTCGGCGTGTCCGCGTTTCTCGGGGAATTAAATAAAAACCCTCGGAGGGAGAGAGAGAGAGGAGGGTGGAGATTTTTTTCTCTTCCGAGTACGACCGACGTTGCACGGTCGGATCTAGTCCTGGTTCGCGGAACGAAATGAAATAACGAGTAGGTGGTCGCGCGAAATGGAATGAAAATTCACGCGGAAACGGCCGCCGAGCGGGAACGCGAGAAATTAAAGTCCCTCCCCCTTCTTCCTCTTTCCACTCTTCTCCTCCGGCTCTCCTTCCCTCTCGTGCCGAGCTTCCGGTTCTCCTTTTCACCGGAGCTTTTTGTCCACCGGCTCTCTATCTCGTCGACGAGACGGGAAAAAGGAGGAGAACGGATCCGCGGACTGATTGCGATTGAAATCAAAACGCTACGAGGGGAGGCTGGAAAACGATCTGTTCGACGAGAATCTCTCTCTCTCTCTCTCTCTTTCCTTTTTTGTTTTGCAATCCACGAATCGAAAGTCCATCGACCGACGTATTTATGACGGCCGACGGGTCGAGAGTTAATTTCCTCCTCGCCGGGGCCGAGATCAACCGGATCGCTGGGAAATATTGCCGAAAGGTGAACATGTAGGCCCGATTTAACAGTGGAAATGATAAACAGCCGGGGAACGATTCGTTTCCGGAGCTCTGCGATTGTTGGAGAGGCGAGGGGGCGGATTTGTACGATCGGGGAAATTAGTTTTTCGAAATAAAGTGTCGTGGTTGGTTGAACAAAAATTTCAGTACATTCTCTGAATGATGATTAAGAACTGTGCCAGATTTGGAACGGGAGTACCTAATACTTTGCTTTCCACAAATTCCCAAAGACGGCCTTCCAAGCGTCAGAGTAAAGCAACCCCTAAATGCGTCCTTCATCCATTGCTGTAACTCCGGAGAGAGTGATTATCCTGACTTGGAAAAATTTGTGTGAGTACTTTGAATTCTACTTGAAAACACTACCAAGTTTGGAATAGGAATACCCAGTACTTTTTTTTGGACAAATTCCCAAAGATGTCTTTTCAAGCGTCAGAGTACACCAACTCCTAAAACGCTTCCTATATCCATCGCTGTAATTCCGAAGAGAATGATTATACTAACCTGAAAAAATTTGAGTGAGTACTTCGAATCCTACTCGAAAGCTGTACCAAGTATGAAAATATAGTACTCGGCACTGTTACATTAAAAAATTCCCGAAGATGGCCTTTCAAACGTCAGAGTAAAGCAACCCCTGAAACGCGTCCTCTATCCATCGCTGTAATTCCGAAGAGAATGATTATGCTAACCTCAAAAAATTTGAGTGAGTATTTCGAATCCTACTCGAAAACTGTACCAAGTATGAAAATATAGTACTCGGCACTGTTACATTAAAAAATTCCCGAAGATGGCCTTTCAAACGTCAGAGTAAAGCAACCCCTAAAACGCGTCCTCTATCATCGCTGTAATTCCGAAGAGAATGATTATATTTAACTGAAAAAAATTGAGTACACGCTTAAAATGTCGATTAACCAGTGTGCCAAATTTGGAAATGCAGAACAGAAAATTTCCGAAAATTTTGCGATCGGAGTGAAAATACTAGAGCCGGTGCGGCGGCGTTTTATGAATCTAGAAGTAGCTCCCGGACCGTGAAGAGATCGGCCGGATGGGATAATCCGTCTCATCTTCTCTATCCCGCGGTCGTTATCGAGAAACTCCCGTCGGGGGACAGGGAGGCCGGGTCGATTTATCCATTCGACCCTGGCGGCACTCTCTGGCTCGTTAATATTAATTAACGGCGGTGACATCACGCTCTCTCCTAAATATTTGATTACCCCGTATACCCACGGCAGAGAGACAGAGGCCACACAGTGGCTCGGTTTCTCCGCGTCGTTAGGCGCCGCTAATCATCCTTTAAATTCGTTCCCGACCACGGAAATTGAACGACTTCTAGGTCGCTTCCGCGCTCCCGGCGAAAAATGATTACCTGGAAGCTAGGCTCTGCTCGTCGAGGCGCTCCCCAGGAACTCTCCTGCCGCGTTTTCCTGTTTCGACCCGGTTAGAATTACCCGCTCGAACCCATTATTCGAGCTGGACTCGACGCGAGAAACCCGGCCCGAAGACGTTCCAGGCGAAACACACACCGCCTCGAAAATCTACGACTCAAGAGACACTCTCCAAGCTCTTCCCGAGGATAATTTTTCTTGCAAAACTCTTCACTGTGTTCGCGACATTCCGCCGATCGATACAAGTCCGAACGCGACCCGATGCGAGTCGCGTTTGCACTCTGAATTATTTTTCAATTTTGCTAGCAGCAGCTCCCGACTGTTTTTATTTGAAATTTACTTTAAAGGACAGTTCCTTTACTGCTACTTACTTTTAACAATTTTTCTATTGGTATGAACGTGACAAAATGTCAAGTGGGACTCGACAAAGGAGCTGCCGAGGGTTAATGCGCGATCCGAACTGATCGGTAGAGTATACGAATGATCTAGCCATACTAGATCCACGCTTAAATCTTTACTCGGCGAATATTGTGCATTGGATTTTATACGGTGAACCAGCTCCGTTCGGATAATAGATAATTCCACCGTATATAAAACGAGCAAACGAGTTCCGAATGATGTCGTGCGGGTAGTCGTTTCAATCGTGAAGAGGTCACGAGAGTGAGTCCAGGGAAGGTTCGCGAAGAAATTTTTAGAAACAACAGTAATACGAATAAATAATTGACAAATGGATTAGCCTCTGGGAGCAACCATTCCGAGTAATGTGGTCTCAGGGACGAATTAACGCGGGAGTTTCTCGGTTATCGCGTATCGATAATAATTTCGGGGAAGCTGAAGAGAGAGAGAGAGAGAGAGAGAGAGAGGGAGAGAGAGAAAGATCGGGGAGTCGGTGGCGTCGGTAATAAGGCGGAACGAGCCCTCTTTCTGCGAGGTCGCCGGGCGTTCCTTTTCATCCCGTTGGAACAGCTTCTCGGAGAGAGAGCGAGTCGGTCTTTGAACAGCTTTCGGGCGTGCGGGAGGCTGCCGCAACCCTCGACAAATGCACCGGGTAAACAGTCCGCGTCGCATTCATTAGGAAAGTTTAGGTGGAGAGTGAGAGAGCCTTCCCCGAGGGGGTGGTTGCTGTGTCGCGGCGGCCAAAGGACTGCGAAGAGGAACGAGATCGAGTAACGTCGAGGTCCGGTCCTCTTTGATTTCCGCGGATCCGACGCGTCGCGCCGGACGTATTGGTCCGGGCCACGTTTTCCGATACGGGGCCAGAATGGCCCGACGGAGCCCGGGGGCTGCTATCTGCCCGAAGCAAGCTCCTCCGCCGGAGTCCTCTCGCATCCGAGGGTTTAAGCGTTCCCTCTCCTCCATCCACTCTTTCCAACACCCTCGTCAGCCCGCCACCACCTTCGCCCTCTGAACCCCGCCATCCGCCGCACCCTCCGACCCTTTATTCGCCGAAGAGGGCTGCGGCGCGGCGGGGGGTAGCAATTGCGAAACTAGTTGCCTGGCTTTAAACTCGCCTGGCATCTCTCCCGCCCCTCTCTCTCTCTCTCTCGAGCAGCAGCAGCGGCAAACAGCATCAGGGACGCAGAGGGGTGGGGGATGTAGCCCGCTCTCTCCGCGTGCCAGCCAGCCGAGTGGTTGGAGAGGATTGAGAGGGCAATATGTTCCTGAGAAGCCTCCAATTTCCTCCGTGCAAGGCCACCGCGGACCCCTACAGAGGCTGGCAACCGCCATGGGAACCATGCCTCCTCCTCCTCCACCTCCCCTCTACGCTGGCGATCTACTCCTACCAGACGCACCATCGATTCCTACGACTGCTTCTTCCAACCGAGCATCCCTACGCACCGCAGGGACCTCTCTTCGGGGTCGACGAGATGCTCTTATTGCTAACCAGATTAGACGATGTTCTCACTTGATACCGGTTCTCGACTCAGACTGGGTCCATTTCGACCCTGACTTAGACAACGTCTTCTTCGTATTCTTCAGCTTCTATCGAGAAGTCCCTAGGTTCACGACACTACCGAATTTTTCCAACGAAAAGTAACAGGTCCGGAGGACAATGAACGAACTTTGTTTCATCCCGCGAGTGGATCGCTTCCTAGAATTATTTGCTGCCTGCCAGAGGGGGCGTAGACGTTCATCGAGGCTCTGTGCTCCTTCCGAAACTACGTGTTGGTCTCCGAGAGCCAGAAACCACGCCTACCGTGGGCTACGAGAGCCACAAACCACGCCCACTGGGGCAACGAGGGCCACAATACACGCCTACTGGGGCCGCGAGCACAATAGACCATGCCTACTAGGCATGTGATAATACTTTTCCATTTGGAACGACGAACATTGGACAGAAAGGTAGGAATTCCGACAGAACTGTCTCCACTCGCTACGAATGTTCGAACAATTCGAATTTTCAAAAAATACATCAGGCCACGCCTACCGGTTGGCGGGAGTCACAGAGCACGCCCACGCCGGGCTCCGGGAGCAAGAAGTCACGCCCACTCACCGCTCCCAGGTTCACGCGAGGGAAAATTTTTCTCGCAGAATAGCAGCGGGTCCCCGGCGCGTGGAAGTTCTCCGTCAGCGTTAACTGGCGTTCGAGGACAACGTACGAATTGTTTGCACCGCGAAAACGCGAGTGGGTCGCGACCTGGAACAGCAGAGGCTGCGCCAGATGCGTCGGGGGTAAAAGTCACGAGGATTCGACCCGGCGAATAAGGGTGTCAAGGGCGCTTCTCGACGGAGCATCTCGACGAGCCCGCGCGCGTTCGATTAAGGTTCAGGCTGCGGGGGATCGTCTCGAGAGAAAAAAGCGCAGCGTTAGCGAGCGCCCGCGCATCGCGCTTATCTCGCCCCGGCGACGACGTGGTCCGGAAGAAAGAAATAGGAGGAGGCCAGCCGATAACAAAGTCAAGGAGGAATAAAGAATTGTTCGAGGAGGGTTCACTCGAGTGACAGAGAGAGAGGGGGGAGAGAGAGAGAGGGAGGAGAGAGAGAGAGAGAGCAATCGATATCGTCTCTGGCCCTGCGAGAAGCCAGTGTAATCCACTCCGGTATATCCACTCGCCAACCCTCTCCCTTCCCACCCCTCTCTTAATTCGCAGACTTCCTCTTGGCAAATCGTTTCCAGGTCTCCCGTCTCGTTCGAGACCGGGTTTTTCCCCCGCGGTTCGAGCGCACGAATTTCACGGGATCGCCGCCACCAGGCTTTACAACCTGGCTCGGTATCCGCGCGGCAGTCAACTTTTTCCCGCCTGTTCTTATTATTTATTCGGTAGCGCGGCGGCGGATCGCGGCCCGCGCCGCTTCATGGCGTCGAACCAGCCTACCGGCTGCCGCAAAAGCGGTGGTCCTGAACGTAATTACAGTCAAGACATATTTTAATCGGCTGGAAATGAACTGTCGCACTGTTGGGCAGTTGGAGGATTTGTTATTGACATGAAATTGCGCGTCGCGGAGCTGTGGTTGGAGCAAATAAGTCCCTGAAATGGTTCCGAAAATAGTCCTAGCCACAATCGTAACAATAGTCCTGTAAATGGTTCTAGCAATAGTTCTATCAATAATCCTAAAAATGGTTCTAGCAATAGTTCTATCAATAATCCTAAAAATGGTCCTAGCAATAGTTGCATCAATAGTCCTGTAAATAGTCCTAGCAATAGTTCTATCAATAGTCCTGTAAATAGTCCTAGCAATAGTTCTATCAATAGTCCTATAAATGGTCCTGGCAATAGTCTAGCAATAGTCTTAGCAACAATCCTAACAATAGTCCTATAAATGGTCCTAGCAATAGTTCTATGAATAGTCCTGTAAATAGTTGTGGCAATAGTTCTATCAATATTCCCATAAATAGTCCCAGCAATAGTTCTATCAATAGTCCTGTAAATGGTCCTAGCAATAGTTCTATCAATAGTCCTGTAAATGGTCCTAGCAATAGTTCTATCAATACTCCTAACAACAGTCTTAGCAATAGTCGTAGCAATGTAGCAATAGTTCTATCAATAGTCCTAACAACAGTCGTAGCAATAGTCGTAGCAATGTAGCAATAGTTCTATCATTAGTCCTAACAACAGTCTTAGCAATAGTCGTAGCAATGTAGCAATAGTCCTAGAAATGGTCTTGCCAATACTCCTAGCAATAGTCCTAGAAATGATCCTAAAAATGATCCTACCAATAGTCCTTGCACTAGTGCTAACAGTAATAGTAGGAATAGTCCTAGTAATAGTAGGAATAAACCTAGTAATAGTCCCAGCAATTGTCGTATCAACAGTCCTAACAATAGTCCTAGAACTGGCCCTTCCCGGCTCTTCAACATTTTACTCGAAGATACTTGTTTAAATTATCCCGACAATACTCCAAACGTCCTGATAAATTGATCTAGACTCAACCCCATTTGTCTAAATTTTTCGTACCCGGCTGACTCGTAGTGTATAAAATTAAATAATTAATTAAGAAGACTTCTTCGACCATTGGCACAAACAATGTATTTTTATCGAACTCCTGTTTGTCCGAACCGCTTCAGAAAATACTGTTTTCCGGGCCGGTCCTCCAATTCTGAAGCGTCCTGTACTCCTCTATCTACCCTTCGGCTTCCGGCGTTTCCTCGACGAAAACTTGGTGCGAGGGTCTACGTAACGCACGATAAACTTCAAGAGGGTGAAGATTAACGGGCACGGGAACTTTTCACGCCAAGTACACGGCAGCAGGCAAGCAGAGGCACCCGCCGCCGTCTGTGGGATTCGCCTGGGTAAAAGCGGAAAAGTTTCCCCGTTGCGCCACACCGCCGTATCACCCTTTCCCAGAATCCGGGGCCAGATGCTCGGAAATCGATCGATGGAATCGATTTCTCGACTCGAACGTCTTCGAGTTCATTCTGCTCGAGCGTACTACTCGTCGCGTTTTGCCGATTAAAACGAGCCCAAACACGACAGCGTTACGATCGAAACTGCGCGTTTAATCGCACAGCACAGTGCAACGATGATTCAGTTCGCATAATCGAGGTTCCACCGAATTGGGAATAGAACGGGCAGGGGTGCAGCGAAGCGGGTCGTGTTTGGGCTCGTTCCAATCGGAAAAATGTCACGAATAATTTCGATGAACTGTTCGTTAAAAAAAAGAAAAATTATGAATTTCGAAAATACTGTTCAAAAATTTTTCGAACACTTTCTGTGCAGAAACAGATATGAAAAATCCGCGAGAAACCAGCGGGGAAGAGGACTTTCTGTCGGTGCCGGACGATCATCGCACGCTCTAGTAATGTCTGTTACTTTGCTGAAAAAAAGAAAACGGCCAGCACAGAGGGTCCCGGCCGTGCCATTTCGCTAGATTAATTTCCCGCGACGAACACTTCCTACCCGAGGCACGTCTATTCCACTTTTCCGAGATATTTGCGATAAAAGACTCTCCTACTCTTCCTCTCTTTTGGAAATAAAATCGTTTTCTATGAAGTTTCAGAGGGTAGGAATTACCACGTTCAAACGGAACGGGCCCGGAGTTCTGGTTGTCCAACGATGGCACAAAGGACTACATTTTGCAGCTCCGTGCGAGCCGGCTGTCACATTACAATTAATTAATTATGCCTCGACGAAAGGATTTTTCGAAAGACGTGCGACGCGAGCTGTTTCGGAAAGACGTCCGATTTTTTGGAAAAACGTGCAATCAGCATTTAGTGGAATTCGGTGAATTCGTTTCTTACATTTTTGTACTAAATTCATGAGCTTATAAAAATGACAGGATTAGTTTTATTTCGATTAGCATTTAGTGGAATTCAGTTAATTTTTTTGTTACATTTCTGTACTAAACTCGTGTGATCATAAAAATGACAGGATTATTATTTTGATCGCGTATAATTTTGAGTATAACAATGAGCGCATCGCAAAATAGAAATTAAAGAATTTAAAAATGTTGTGATATTATCTTCATCTCATTGAAATCATTGAAGACTAGAAATAAATTGCACACGTGCCCTGAAGAATTTAAAAATGCTGAGATATTATCTTCATCTCATTGAAATCATTGAAGACTAGAAATAAATTGTACACGTGTCCTAAAGAATTTAAAAATGCTTCGACATATTTTTCATCTCATTGAAAGCTAGAAATAAATTATACACGTGTCCTGAAGAATTAAAAAATGCT
Source organism: Lasioglossum leucozonium (assembly GCA_028454225.1). Taxonomy (NCBI): domain Eukaryota; kingdom Metazoa; phylum Arthropoda; class Insecta; order Hymenoptera; family Halictidae; genus Lasioglossum; species Lasioglossum leucozonium. The sequence goes on from CM052214.1 coordinate 5,287,218, forward strand.
GCGATATTATCTTCATCTCATAATAATCATTGAAAGCTAGAAATAAATTGTGCCCTGAAGAATTAAAAAATGCTGCGATATTATCTTCATCTCATAACAATCATTGAAAGCTAGAAATAAATTGTGCCCTGAAGAATTAAAAAATGCTGCGATATTATTTTCATCTCAGTGCGATCATTAAAAACTAGAAATAAATTATATATGTACGCGTCCTGCACAATAAAATTTGTATTTTTAATAAAAATCCACAGTCTATCTCTCGGTTTTATAATTTTCGAAAAAGTTTCCAGTAGCAAGAGAGGGGACAAAAATTCTTTGGTAAAATTGCGTCCGGGAATATTCCATCGATTCTAATCACCTATACGATTTTTCGTAACCGGAAATTCGGGAAACTGTTTACCAGGATCTCGAGTCATTTCGATTCTCATATTTCGAAGCGGATGTTTTTCATTTCGAGGACGAAATACACCGGTTTCCCGGTGGCTGTTACCGTTGGTTTCCGACGGGGAGGGGGAGAGGGAGGGGGGATCGCGATTTAAAAGCTGCATTTTCCGCGGAAAAAGAACGGGGGGGGAGGGCCCGGTTGGTTAAAGCGAGGAAAAGGACGTTTGCGATCCTTTTCAAGCGCAAAGATAGAAACGCTCCGCTGCTTCGCTGACAGCGGGGGAAAAAGGAGTGAAGGGAACACAACCGTGAAGAGAAAAAGAGTGGGGGAGAGGGAGAGAGGAGCGAAGAGAACCGGCGCGGCGGCAGAGAGGAGAGAATGGGAGAGCGCGCGCGAAAGAGGGAGCGCGCTTTAATCACTCGTCGCTCGGAAAACACATTTATCTGGAAATCCTTGGCACCGAAAAGAAATCCCGGCGTTTATCCGCGGATTGCGTTTCACAGGCTGCGCTCGCTCGCTCTGCTCTCTGTTCGAATTCTTTCGAAACGCTGCCGAGACAACGAAGCGCGCGGACGGAAGCGTGCAATCTACACGGGATGATTCACGTTCGACCGTGGAAATAGCTCCTCCGAAATCCTGATTGTTCGCGTTTCAGTCCCGTATTCCAACATCCTTTAAAATTCCTAAATCGAAACTAAATTTTACCAAAAATCCTCCACCTTCGAACCGCTGTTAACTTCATGAAAAAACCTCGCGGGATGTTCGTTCTGGTCTCATTTTGAATCTTGGACGTTCCATTGTCGAACCCTGTTGTTCGTTTCTCCCAACAAAATTTTCTCGCTGTATGCAACCGCGGAGAAACATGGACATTTTGTCTCGAATACTTTGCGAATTCAAACGACCGTGGCGGGGTAAAAAAATGTTTTCGATACGCGAAACCAACGTGGATTTGAAGACTGGAACGTTTCAGCTTTGAAACGAGCTCACGGTGGTGGTCGTGCGGATTTTTTTTTAAAGGAGAGTGCGGATGAACCGTCGCCTGCTGTCCCGGTGAACCGAGCTTAAGGCCGCCAAACGCGTCCGATCATGGCCGAATATTCTCGCAAACGGAGCGCCAACCGAAAAAGCGTTATTCCGTTCTACTAATTTTTCTACGTAGAATCAACCCATGCTCCTGTGGATCGAGCCTAAGGCCGGTACCAGACGAGGTCCTCCATTTTTCTCTTCCCTCGTCTACTTTCGGATCGTCGGCATTCCTCGGCCGCGAGAACACCGGCTTAAAAGAGACCCTCCTCGAATCGTCACTTCGTCGGAAAAGAAGAAGCGCGTCCTCTGCGACGAAAAGCCGAGCGCGCAGCCCCACGGATTTTCCGACCGATGGAAAAGACCGAGGAGGGGTTTTTCCGGCGGAAGCGATGACAATCGCTCGGCGGATCCGGCGAACCGGAAGGGAACAGGAGCCGGAATAATCGCGGCCGATGCTTGGCAAGCAATCGGCAGCCTCGTTACCAGCTGCCGGCTCGTTAATTAACCGCGATTACGGGGGCGGCGGTGCATGCGAGAGAGCAGCCCGGCTCTCTCTTCCCCGCCCACTTCAGCCCCCACTCACCCCCACCCGGTTTCCCCCTCCGCGGATAGGAAACCACCCACCCCGCCACCACACCCCCCGCACACACGCCTCGCCCCTCGTTACACTCGCCACTTCCCTGCGCGACAAGCTTGCATCCGAATAACCGTCCGCCCGTGAAATCGTTACGACTCCGCACACTCTCCGGGCTGGCTCTCTCTCTCTCTCTCTCCCTCTCTTTCTCTCATATCGGGCGCAAATCCCCTTTGCGAGTATTCAACGCCGCCGAGGAAATCGGTTGTTTCTAACGACCGGGCTCTCGCAACAATGCCCGGAGGAGAACCCGCCCCCGTAGCGTCGCGGGTAAATGTATCCGATACGCTCGCGAATACTTTTTTCTCCTCGAACTGCTCCCGTATCTCGTGGAATTATGCTCGGCGAACGGTGAATTTTTATTTGTACTCGATCGAGCGATTTTTTTTTCAAAGCCAGCGATTCGCGTGAAATTTATCTGAAAATCTTGAAACAATGTCGAACTGTCTTCCGGAGCGTGCTGCTCCGCAACTGGAAGCCACGATATCGCGGCAACGATCGTATACCGTTAGATATGCCGGCGGGAGAAAGCTCTCTCTCTTTTTCTCTCGAGCGTTTGTTTATGCACCGGTCCCTCGACGGGACTGCGAGACGGTCTGATTCGCCCGAGCCCCGATCACCTGAACGCCCGTTGCCAGTTTCACTCACCGGCGCAGAGCTGTTAAACCGTGCTCCGGTTTATTTTCTGCTTGCCAGAGCGGGCGTGGTCGTGCATCGAGGCGCTGTGCTCTCTACGAAATTACGTGTCGGTTTCCGAGAGCTGATCTCTCGGAAATTTAGTCAGGACCACGCCTACTGGGAATAGGAGGGCCACAGTCCACGCCTGTCGGGGCTGCGGGAGCAACGGACCACGCCTACTCAGCAAGTTGGAGCGAAATACTTCTCTGTTCGAGCATTGGACGCAAAGACAGAAATACCGAGGCTCCAACGATTCGGAGTTTTAAAAAATACTGCGGGTCACGCCCGCTGGGTCGCGAGAGTCTCGAGCCACGCCCACGCAGAACTCCGAGAGCAACAGGTCACGCCTGCTCAACACTCCCAGAGCAACAAGTCACGCCCACCTGAGATTCTTTGCACGCGCAAGAACTGAACGCTTCTTCGCTTTGTTATTTGTCCACGGACTCTGGTGCCGCGAGCACCGACGCACAACGAACGTAGACAGAATAAACATTTGACGCGCAGACAGCTCCTAAAGAGATCATATTCCCCATCGGCGCTGGAATGCTGTTGCCCGCGTCGGCAGACGCGGATTTTTCTATTTCGAGGAGACGGCGACACTCGAATCACGGTTTAATTTATTCGGATCAACGCGCGAACAATGAAGATGTCTCGTCGCCCATTTATATGCGGCGAGGCGCGCGAAAGCGTGCCACGATCGACGACAGACCGTCAAGTCGAGTAAGCTATTCTCTAGTCGCGACACTCCGCCTCTTTCGTCGTTCTATTTTCACAGGATCTGTCTGTCGCGGCGACGATTGACTTACGGGTCGTTTCTGCATCGAACACACCTCGGACATGTTTATCGCGTCGGCTTACCTGAAACAGAAAAGAAACGACGACGGTTAGACGAGGTAGCTGGCGAGTTTCAGGGAATGTGGAGTGTGGGTCACGCCTACCCGGGACCACAAGGCCACGCCTACTCGGGCAAGGCCACACCCACTTAATTTTAAGAATCAACTTTTATGGAATATTGTTTTTCTATTCGCTGCAAATGATCTTCGAAGCTACATTATTGGGTATAATCTTGTATACCAAGCTGAATATCAATAAAAAAAGGCAGCGAATTTATTCGCACAGTTAATACAAAAATATGACGCAGATGGAGCGAGCGGAATACAGTGCAGAGGCGTATCTGGCGGATCAGGGGACAATTGAACGGTCCCGATAACCAGTGGCATCGGATTGTCGCCGGCCGGATGCGTCGATATTAATTTGACACGGTAAACGTGGCGGTGGAACGTGCCGGTTGGCCGCGTCGGGCCAAATATAGCACGGCGCGGATACGCATGTCAGTCGTCGTCGTCAGCTCGGCCGTTTTCGCATCGCGAATCATCCAGCGATCCGATCCGATCCGATTCGTCTTCGTCCCCGAGAGAGACAAAGGCCATTTCCTTTTTCCTTCGCACACATACACAGCCACGCTGCTGTACTATCAGAATAATTCGAACTGTAGGCTCAATTTCAACTGTTCCGCGATACAAAAATTCCTGAACATTGCTGGAGCATGTACTTGACTGCTCGCAGAAGTAGTAGACGAAAGGATCTCTAGTTCAAAAATAAAAAAATAGGACAGGGGCCACCGTACAATTTTTATTGAGTGACCAGCCCTGGCACGTGCAAACGCTTACTGCAAGCTCAATTTCGACTGTTCCGCGACACAAAAATTCCTGAGTATCGTTGGAGGATGTAGCAGACTACTCGCAACGGAAGAAGACGAAAGGATCCCCAGTTCCAGAGTAAAAAATTCAGTCGAGTGAGCGAGTTTGCTCACTGCAAGCACGATTTCGATTTTTCCCCGGTGGAAAAATTAGTGATCATCGGTGAATCGCCTACGAAAGTGTCTAGCACCGTTGACGGCACAGAGTCTTGCAGATTCGCGGCGAAAAAATGGCGGAGATGGCTATGCGAGGCATGTTGCGAGGCTGCGTGGTTCGACGATCCGCTTTAACGATAAGATCGCAGAAAACAGGGTACGATGCTCGGAGAGCAGAGCATTGTCCGTTTGGCTCGTCGTTGCGTACCTTCGAGTCTCGGCTGGCTCCCGGCGAGCCACTCGTAAATACGCCTCGGACGTAATTCGTATCACGCGGATCGTCCGAGCGGCGGGGTTAACCGGTGTCACGGAGCCACTTGACCCGCGATCAATGAAACCTCGGAATTCTCGGATGAAAAATTCTTCGCGGGTCGCCTCGGGCGTCAAAGGCGAGGGCCGGGGTTCACGCTCGAGCGCGAAACAACGAGCGCGCGCGCTCGGCCGCTGCGAAACGTTACCTTTGTGCGCGTGTAATTACTTTTCGAGAGAGAGTTAATTAACCGGCCCGCGCGGTGCGGAGTGTGCACGAGCGCGTTCAGAATTTCAGAACGTTTATCGAATAAACGCGCGGCCCCGACCGGCCACACACCGGCCATAAAATTCCCAAGCCCCCGGACTCGCCCGACGACTTTCCGAAATTGCTATCGGAAATTTCGACGCGCGCTCCGCTTTCTGTTCCGCGCTTCGAGCGATTACTCTGTCGCGCGATGATAGAGCGCCCGAAAACGATCGAACAATACGGTCCGCTCCGGGTTTATATTAAAAATCAGAGGGATCTTTCGACGGTTCCGCCACAAGCGGATAAAATGGAATTACCGGAACGATTTTTAAATATTTTTTACAGACTTTCGTGAGACGAACAACAGGTCGCGAAATTCTTGCATTTCAAATATGTCCCAGATCCGATCGCATGTGCCGAGCTTGTAGCGAGACGGGGATCTTCGTCCCGCCCCCCGGGGGGACGATTTCCATAGTCCCCGCCCCCGAGCGGTCTCGCGGCACCGTGTCGCCCCCTTAGCTAGCTCTTATCGATGGTCGGCTGGCAGTCGATGTATCGATAATCGAGTTTGCGCGGAACGCTGGCCGTATCGGCGCGACTCCGTCCGGCACGCTGGCTGGCGTCGCTTTGCCGTCGGTAATTGATTTATATACCGTGCCTTTGATGTCAGTCCGGCGTTCCGACGCCGACGCCAACGTTCGCGTTGAAAGCGTACAGGCAGCCGCCAGGCAACGCGACGCTCCGGCTCGATCCTCTTATCGGAGACACATCATCGATTTCGAACCTCGTCGTCGTCGTCGTCGCGTCGTTGTCGTCGTCCAGATTTCGTTCTATCGATCCGGTCGACGGGATCGATACGCCGCGGATCTCGCTCCGAACGATGTTGGCTTCTAGCCTTGTCGCACGCCGTACAGATAGAGAGACGCCGCGCACGGTCATTTATTATGGAACCAGCCACGAAGGAAAACTCAAAACTCAGCTTTGCCATCCTCTGTACAGCTGCTCGAAAATCATGGTGGTATGTGGGATTTTTTTATTTTCGAACTGGGAGCCCTTGTGTTTCCTACTTTCGCGAGCGGTCTGATACAGCTTCCAGCAATGTTCAGGAATTTTTTTATCGAGGAACAGTCACAATTGATCTCGCAGTAAGCGGCCGAATGTTACAGAATTAGTGGCTGGATAAAAATTCTATAGTCGCATTTTTAACATTTTTCATTTTGGTACTATGGGAGCTCTCGCTTTCCACCTTTGCGAGTAGTTTAGTCCGTCTTCCAGCAATGTTCAGGAATTTTTGTATCGAGGAACAGTCACAATTGATCTCGCAGTAAGCGGCCGAAAGATACAGAGGTAGTGGCTCGACAAAAATTCTACAGTGGCACCAGTCCTATTTTTTATTTTGGTACTAGGGGTCCTCCTATATTTTACCTTTGCGGGGTTAGTCTGCTCCATCTTTCAGCAACGTTCACGAATTTTTTTATCGAGAAACAGTCACAATTGATCTCGCAGTAAGCGTCCGAATGTTACAGAGTCAGTGGCTGGATAAAAATTCTACAGTGGCACCTGTACCATTTTTTCATTTTGGTACTATGGGTGCTCTCGCTTTCTATCTTTGCGAGTAGTTTAGTCCGTCTTCCAGCAATGTTCAGGAATTTTTGTATCGAGGAACTGTCACGATTGATCTCGCAGTAAGCGTCCGAATGTTACAGAGATACTGGCTCGACAAAAATTCTACAGTGGCACCAGTCCTATTTTTTTATTTTGATTGTAGGGGTCCTCCTATATTTTACCTTTGCGGGGTTAGTCTGCTCCATCTTCCAGCAACGTTCACGAATTTTTGTGCCAGGGGTCAGTTAAAACTGAGCTCGCGGTAAGCGTTCGAACGTCAGATTGCTCGACACTTCGCTATAGACTTTTGGTCCGCTTCGTAACCAAGTGGTTTTCAACTTTTCCGAGTACGTTTTCGTTCGTTTCAGCGACGGTCGAGAATTTTTGCATCGGGAGAAAATGAAAATGAGGCGCGTCGCAAGTCGATTCGGAGGACGCGACGTTGCCTTTTTCCAGCGTGGTTTCCGGCGCGATCGAACGAGAGACAGAAGGGCAGTCATTTATTATGAAGCGGCGCGGAGAAATAGCGTGGAACGGGTAAACAGACGAGAGGCACACTCTCGCAGCGGAACGTGATACCGAGAAATTCAATGAAACAGGGACACGGGAGCCGGATAGTTCCCGGGAAAAGCGTTTCTAAACCGAGCCCGCTCGTAAAACCGCGGGACTGCCGCGGGTTTACGATCAATTACGGGCAGAAAGGCTGAACAAGCGGGAAACGGGGCGCGCGTGTTTGTTTTGCGGCCGAGAAACAGCTGTACGCGTCCAACCAGAGGATCACCGAATTCGATTCGCCGCGGTGTTCCGCCTACCAGCGCACGCCCAATCGACTTAGCATCGTCGTCTCTCGATTATGCGAAATCCTGACGGAGATTTTCAGGGCCGACGGTTCTGCCGAGCGAAACCAAAATCGCAGCTTTCGGATCGTCGAACAAACGTGTACTGCAAGGACAAGCGTGACTCTTTCTCGATACAAAAATTCCTGAACATTGCTGGAACATGGAATAAACTACTCACAAATGTAGGAAGCAAGAGGACCCCTAGTATTAAAATAAAAAAATAAGATAAGGGCCACTGTTGAATTTTTATCAAGCCACTACCTCTCTCACTTTCAGAGGCTTACTGCAAGCTCAATTTTGACAGTTCCTCGATACTAAAATTCCTGAACATTACTCAAAGGTGGAATAAACTACTCGAAAAAGTAGAAAGCAAGAGCACACCTAATAATAAAATAAAAAAATAAGATAAGGGCCACTGTTGAATTTTCATCGAGCCCCTATCTCTCTCACTTTCAGACGCTTGCTGCAAGCTAAATTTTGACAGTTCCTCGATACAAAAATTCCTGAACATTACTCAAACATGGAATAAACTACTCGCAAAAGTAGAAAGCAAGAGCACACCTAATAATAAAATCAAAAAATTAGATAAGAGCCACTGTTGAATTTTTATCAAGCCACTACCCCTCTCACTTTCAGACGCTTGCTGCAAGCTCAATTTTGACAGTTCCTCGATACTAAAATTCCAGAACGTTGCTCAAAGACGGGCGAGACCACTCGGCGAAGGTAGAACGCGCAAGGCCTCCCAGTTCCAAAATAAGAAAATCCAACGGGGGACCACCGTAGAACCTTGATCGTCGCGCGGAGTGCGGGAGCAGAGTATAGTCGGTGGAACGGTATAGTCAGTGCGAAACCGACGGAGAAATCTATGCGGGGCCATCTAGGCGGTCCGCTAATTAAAGCTGGCGGCGCGACGGAAGCCGTAAAACGCGGGAGAAAGCGAGCAAAAACGCGTTTCGAGATTTTGCGAGAGGAAATTCCGCAGCGTATAGTCGCGAACGCGCCTTAAACTTCGTGGCCCGAATCAATTTAGCGGATTCGCGGTGGAAGTTGTAGCCTCACGCATGTCGGTGCAGAGGAGTGGAGAAGAGGAGGAGGGGAAGAAGGAGGAGCGGATCCGCTCGCTGGCACGTGAACGCGTTCGGGAACACGCTCCGGCGAGTACGTGGAAGAAAGCGTGTTCGTGCGTGGCGCGCGCTTCTGCAGAAGCGCTGCGACCCGAGAGGAGAGGAGAGAGGACGCTGTACACGTATCTGACACGTGTATTCGCGAGCGTATGTGTCTGTGTCTGTACGTCCGTGGGGGTTTGGAAAAAGAGAAGAGAGGGAGAGGCGAGAGAGCGCGGCTGCCGGATGATTACGGAGGGCGATGAGGCCAGGGAGCAAGTTTAACGGGCTGGTAAGCCGATGACTCGGAGTCATGACAACGCGTACAGTGGGGTCAACGAGTGCCAATTGGGGCCAACGGTGTCAAACGACGCCAATAGCCTGTTGGGAAACAAACGTGGCTGCCCTCTACGCCGACGGTCTGCCATGCGCTCGTGTTTCTCGGGATCGTTCGTCACACGACGAAAACGTCAACGATCTCTCCTAGCGAACGATATCTCGCGAGAACACCGGGTGCCAGAATCGTTCGAGGCATCGTTCAACGTTAGACGATCTCGCTGGACAAGTTCGCCGAGACACGATTCTAATAGCGGCGATCGGCTGGCTCCGCGGGGCCACCAGGCCACGCCCACACGGGTCATCTCGTACACAGATATCCGGAGAGGGTTTTCAGAAGACGGATTCGCGTAATCGCTGCCCGAAAAACTAGGATTTTCGGTATGGGCTCGTGGCTCCGCGGGGCCACGAAGCCACGCCCACCTGGGATGTTTCGCAAAAAGATGTCTGACAGGATTTTGCAGAGCATGATTTTTAGAGGACACACAGAGTCCAGCGTATTTTAAGCGGAGACGACGACTCCGTGGTGCAGTGTCGTTCGCGCGGAGGCAATGTAGGCCACGCCCGCTCGGGGCTCAATGGCACCGCGTACATATATCAACGAGAATGAATATACCGATTATTTCCATAAGAATATTGCGGTTGACGGGAGAATAAGAATTCGTGTAAAGATTTGCGGTGGGATAACAATGGGATCGGCGAGAGCCGGTCGGTGGTCCGGCTGGATCAACGAATCCTCGACAAACGATTTCGCGGCGTGGATTCGGAGGTATCTGCGAGAATCGGTGTCCCGTCTACGGTTTCGCTTGTCGAACGCGTATCCGGTGTGCTCGCGAGGGCAATCGAATTCCGCCTTTGGCGAGCTCGAGGGGTCGCGGGAGAACGTGTGTGGCACGGAATGCGGCGCGCGCGAGAGAGCGCGAAAAATGCCGGAAATTCGACGTCGTTGACGCCGCTCTCCAGCCGAGAAACGAGAGAAATGGAGGAAACGCGATCGCTGAGCTGCCAGAGACCAGAGAAAAGCTGTTCGAGGGGGCAGACGGCGACGGCGAGGGCCGGAGGAAATGGGAGTGAGAACTTCGGTTTTCAAAGTCTCCAGTAGCCGAGATTGGGGAGAGCACCGCGAGAAGCCTTTGAGCGCCCAGCGATGCAACTTCCGCTTTTGTCCGACCCAACCCCGGGGAGGGAAGAGGAACGACTCCGGCGACGTTCGGTTCGTTGAAACCGGCCCGTGATATCGATTGCCGGAAGTTAACACAGCCGGGATGACAAAAAAAAACAGCGTCCCCTCGCCGATGCGGTTTGCCGGCAAGCTTGGTTTTCGTGGGAAACGTCGCTCAAGACCAGAGCAAGAGCACACCGCGGCTTAACGTAATCTTTGCGGCTGTGACACTTTTCTACGCATTTATGCTAATGGAACAAGTAAAGAAGGAGAGGTCTTGAAATTTTCCGTATACGGAACAGTTCACGCCTACTCGACACAGTCACGCCTACTAAGGATAAACCACGCCTAGTGAGGATTAACTACGCCTATTTGGGACGAGCCACACCTACTTACAAGTACGCCTACTAAGGATAAACCACGCCTAGTGAGGATTAACTACGCCTATTTGGGACGAGCCACACCTACTTACAAGTACGCCTACTTGAGATAAGCCACGCCTATACTTCTGACAGACCACGCCTACTGAGAACCTATCACGCCCACTTGGCCCACCCGAGATTAAAATTTATCATTTCTCAACGTCGAATTCATTATTTGCTCCGGGAAACCGCTCCCCGGGACCAACAGGCCCATTCCCGACGACCGCAGAGTCCAATAAAATTCTCCGCAGTCAAGTCACCGTCGTCGTGAGACGAGTTAAGAGAACGCCCGGAGGAGGTCTTAAATCCGGACAAGTCGCTGGAATATTGAGCGATATCCTCGGAGTACATTAGCGATTCCCGGCACGGGACACCGGCAGACTGTGACCGGACACGAGAGGAGGGAGTCGCCTCGAAGAAGCCTCGAAATACACGCGGCGTCTCTGGTCTTCGGTTCGGAAACGCGTCGTCGCATCGACGCGCGACCGAACGGAATAACAAACAGGGGGTACACGGGGGCTGTTCCGAAAGAGGACCCCGGATAAAATCGTCGAGGCCGGAGCCGCCTAATCGAACTGTCGGTGCCAGATAACCGGGCGATAATTACTTTTCGAAGCGACTCGATTAATACCATGATCAGCCGCCCGCGACCGCTGCCACCGCCGCTTCAGCCCCGCTCTTCCACGGCCTCTGCTAATCACCTTCTTCCTATCCACCGAGTTTTCCTCTCCGACGACGTCGTGCTCCGCCCACCGGTCTCTTTTTACACACGGGCAACACGTCCGCGGTGTCTCTCCTCGTTTCACCGAACCTCTCTCGCCCCATTAACACCGATTTCTTTTTGCACGCGTGCCAACTTTCTTCCGGTCCGATCGTCCACGGAGACGCTGACCTCCGCGATCCGAGCTTTCTGGACACCCGTTGCATCGAATTTTGGACCTCCGTGTATGTACATTTCTGGATACACTATGTTAAATAACACGGAATTGGAACCAGAAGAGCGCGACAGCTGATCATTAAAAAATTGTAAAAATCTAATTCGGCTTTTCTGTACTGCGAATATAAAACGTGGACACCGGTGGCAGCAAGTGGCCAAGATTAGCGGGGATGCTGCTCCAGATAATTTCCAGCGATCGTTGTAAAATTGTGTAACAGGGAGATGGCTACTGACATTAAGAATTATATACAGGGAGTCCCAAAATTCTTTCAACCCTCGGAAATGGGAGGTTCCTGAGGTGATTTGTATATTGTACAAGTATAAAGGAAGAATTATAGAAAAAAGGACTACTATTAAATGTTACCGATAATATCAAATATATTCGCCACTGGTGGAGACTATACACAGTCATGGAGGTCCAGCGAATTCTAGATAAAATTGTAGTGTCGCTAGGGGTGGGCGAAAAATCGTTCGAGCTTCGCGCTCGCAAATTTCATACGCGGCTATATAGTTGAGGCGTTTCGTGGGCGTGGGGTGGTGGGTGGTGTGAAAAAGAGCTGCAGGTGTGTGTCGCAGAACGGCGTGCACCGGAAAAAGAGAGAAACAGAGGCGGGCCACAGGTTGCCGGTGTGCGGCGGACGGAAATTTCGCGGAACGAGCCCGCAAACCGTCGCGTCGCCGACGTTTCAGCGCGTTGACAGCGCGCTCTCTCGGCTCGTTATCGTCGCGGGATCCACAGGGGCTCGAAATCGCTGGAGCCGATCGAAAACATTTTCTCGTTAACGCGCGCCCATGGGCTTTCTCTCTGTTCCGGGGGTGGCTCTAGAGAGAGAGAGAGAGAGAGAGAGGGAGAGAGAGAGCGCATGGACAAGTGCGGTTCAGAGCGGACAGAGGCGGAGGGTTATTAATTTCGTCGACTGGCCGGGTAATCGATCGACCGCGTCGCTATAGTGGCCCGCTCATTAAAATAATCATGGGCACGCGCGCCCCCGCCGTGTTGGAAACCGAACGGAGAGGAAGGAGGGCTTAACATGCACGGGACCGCGCATTATTATTAATTAATCCGTTTAGGATTTATAGGACATATCGCTGCCGATGTCCTGCACAAAGCTCGCCCCGATTCTACGCTCGCTCCCACCACCTTTCATAATCGATCATAGATTGATGATAAAAAGATTCAACGATCGATAGGAATTTTTCGATCAGCGATTCCTCAAGTTTTTTCGTCGGCCAGGGAAATTGTCGCTTGGGACAATTTTGGCGAACTGCGGATTTATGGAAATAATTTGAAGGGGTGAAACGAAAAATAGAAAAAATATAGTAATACTATAAATTACTAAAATTCATAACTACTATATACGAAAAATTATTGGTAGGTTGCTGCTAAACTATTGAAATCGAGCTGTAACTTCTAGCAAACATAGGAGAGGTCAAAGCGTAAAAAAAAATATATTACTGTAAATTACAGTAATCAATAATTAACATAAATGTAAAATTACCGATGGATTGCTTGGAACCTATTAAAATCGTCAACAGGAGAAATTGAGTTGTATCTCCTAGCAAAAATATGAAGGGATAAAACGCAAAAGAGAGTACAATATTACTGTATAAATTACTATAACTAACAATTACTATATATAAAAACATTACCGCAACTTTTATTCTGCAGACAGATCCGCAATTAGCGTGAGAAATCGGTCACTAAAATATTCGGTGCATTCCTTAAAAAAAATTTGATAAACGACCCCCACCGTCGAATCTCGAGAGATCGGCGAGTCGGATCGGGAAAATATTTCAAGCAAAGCCAGCGAGATGCAGAGATCTCGAAGGACGCCGATTTCTCGGCGCGCTCGCTCCGCCTAATTGCGGATACGAACATTTGTATCTCGGGTTTATTGGTTCGTAAAACGGAGCCATTCGACGTTTGTTCCCCGCGAAGGAGAACAAGAACTTCGTACAGAGGGGAGAGAGAGAGAGAGAGAGAAGAGGAGCATCGACCGAGACACTAGGTTATTCGAGTAACGCGAAGAACAGGCGGCCGGATTCTCGGCTTCGCTCGCCTCGAATCCTCTTAAAGTTCTCCTAGTCGAACACCGTGTTCGTTTCTTCGGTGCGGCAACCTTCTCTCTTTCCCTCTCTCTCATTCTCTCTCGGACGAGTGTGCACTTGCACTCGTTCGTCCGCCTTCGTCGAATGGTCTGTACAAGAACGAATTCCACCAGAAACCAGTTTCCGGCTTCCCGACACACAGCGATTCGTGCACAGGTACACTCGAATCCTCTCTCGTTTAGAAGCTCCGTTGCCGGCTTCGATCGACTCTTACCGACAAACGTGATCTCGTCAAGGTATGCCAGTCTCCTTACCTTGAGAGCTCCTTTTTTCCTTCTCTCGCTCCTTCTTTTTCTTTTTTTTTGTTCCACCCGTTCCGACGATAGTTCGACCTGGTTCGCGGCGTTACCTGTCCCGCGATTACGCCTGTTCGCTTTAACACGTCCCGCGACGCCGATCCGCGCCACGGTTCTCTGTCGATCGGATTCCCTCGAAATTTGCACCGCGACAGAGTACGTTGCTTTCGGTAGCCCTTACCCGAACAACTAATTGCGCGAATATATTTTTTTCTTGCGAATTCTTGGGGACTTATTGTTCTCTGATCGATGAAATTTCAGATTCTCTCAATTTTTGTATGATAATTATTTTAAATAATGTTTATTACAGACATTTTCAACGGATCTTTATGGAAAATCAAAATTTTTACTCTTCCTCTCATAATGATTTACTAATGTTAATAATAATTTACTAATATCATTCGAGTCTTCTAATGCCTTTGTGTCAGACTTATTTCTGTGTGAAACGCATAAAATCTGCTGATCGCTGATTTGGGAATCAAAAAAATTTCTTTTACCAGAGTTGTATACGTCTAAAAAAATGTTACAATTTGAAAGAGAATTCCCTATCGTTTGGAATCGTTTTCGAGAAGCAAAGAAATATCACAACTGAAATCTCTTGCAATTGTTGCGGACAATTTCTATTTTCCATCCACGATCTGTTGCATTCTGAAGCTTCCGGAAGTTGAACGAGAACTGTACATATTTTCCCGCGTCGAGAAATTTGAAACTCGAGTCGATACGAAAGTCCGAGGCTTCCCGGAGAATCAAATTTCCGAACGGTGGACCGCTTTGATTTTTTAAAATATCAATTTCTATTTGAGGACGTTGCGGGTTAAAGACAAATCGAACGACCTGTCATATTGCGGCTTGGCGAGAATAATTTATTCCGGTTTTTCCGCGTCAGAAACCCGGACCGAGGAAAGAAAATTTAAAAAACACGCTGAGCCTGCTCCGGGATCTCCCGACCGCACGTTTAAATCTCTCACGGGCTCAGGGTTCATATTATCTTGCCGACCGTCCGCTAATACGCGGCTCCCGCAAATCGACTGCAGCGACGAAGACAGGAAGGAAGGAAGGAAGGAAGGAAGGAAGGAAAGAGGAAGCCGCACAGGAAGAGGAGGATCCCTCTCCCGAATTACGCGCTCGACTAACGCACGGCCGCCGGAGAAGTCTCGATCGTTTTTTTATGTGTCTAATAAACCCGATATCGACCATCTTGAATTTCCCCTTCCGGGCGGGAGGGGGGATTTCTTCCTGCGCTGGACACCGGTCCAGAGTGGCCTCAGAAAGACTTGTCCCTCCACCTTCCCCTTCCACGACGCTACATCCCCACGCTCCCCAGTCACGTGACGCATTCTCTGCGTGTGTCGCAGTGTCACGTGACTGATCCGGTTCTGGCAGAGAGGGGGCAACTGTTTCCCCTCCACTTGAGTCAGTTCCTCTGATACCGCGACTCTGGTTACGATTACATTTGCGTCCCCCCACACTACCGTTCCCCTTCTGCGCTGTTCCCTCGCGGTGTTGGAAGAGTGGGGGTTACTGTTTTTCCTCCACTAGAGTCAGTTAACCTGATACGGCGACTCTGGTTTCGATTAGATTAACACTAGAACTACCGACGTAGTTCTGCATAAATACTGCATACTGCATACAATTTTATACCCAAAAGATTAAAAAAAAGGAAACTGTTTTACAGAATTCATTATTTGCATATCTTAGAAAAAGTCATACAAAATTTTAAGAAACAAAATGTATCTAAAATGAGTTATAATTATAAGAAATACCACACAAGTCATTTTGACCCCCTTGGTAGTTCTAGTGTTAAGATTTGCGTCCCCCCACTCTACCATCCCCTTCTGCGCTGTTCCCCCACGGTATGGGAAGAGTGGTGGCAACTGTTTCCCCTCCACTCGAGTCCTAATTCCCCTGATACGGCAACCCCGATCATACCCGGAGTAGCCAGATGAAGATTTGTCTACCCACTCTACCGTTCCCCGTCTGCGCCATTCCCCCACGCTGCCGCCACGGTATTGGAAGAGAGGGGGTAACGTTTCTCCTCGATCCACTCCCCTGATCCGGTCACTCTGCTGCACGCGTTACCACGCTCTCATTTCGAATCGTTGGAACCGAATGCCTCCCCAGAGGATACGGAATCGAACGAGGCAGCAGCCGCCGCGCGACTGAGAGAGAAGGAACAAGATAAAAAGAGAGAGAGAGAGAGACCCGTTGGCGGGGAGAGAAATTTTAACGATTCTCGTTGCACACCGAGAGTTGTGCGGCGATCCGCTCTCGGCTTAAGCAAATTGCCGAGGGAATTGCCCGCATCAGCCACTTTCCTTCTACTCGGTTATTCCGATAATTTGCTCGCCGGCGACGTCGCCAGGAGAAACAGAGAGAGAGAGAGAAAGAGAGAGAGAGAGAGAGACAGGGAGAGAGAGAGAGAGAGAGAGAGGTGTTCGACGACTCGCGCCGGCCCGACACCGTGGCCCCCTTTAATCGGAATTTACGCGACGGACGCCGCCGTAAAATCCACGAAAGAAGCGATAGCCCGTCGAACTTCTCGTAAAGGGGAACAGCTTTTACGGCTACGTATATTTAATCGGAATAGTTAGGGGATTTTTTCGCGGGAAAGCTTTCGCGCGGCGCTGCCGTCGGATAAAAGCACGAACACGTCCACGCGGCGATCCGTGGACCTCCGGTGTCGCAACAGTTTCTACGGGAGCGAGAGCTCTCTATATTGTTTTATTTTGGATTTTTCAACTCGGTCGCCGGAGAGAGAGAGAGATAGAGGGAGTTGTCCTCGTTCGTGAACGCGACGAAACTTTCATAGCGGGAGACACGCGGCCCATGAAAAATGGCTTTATCGCGCGGACCGGCTCGCTCGGTTTTCCGGCCACCGCTCCGACCCCGCTTTGCATAAATGTTTATACATTCGCTCGCTTCCTACGAGAGAGCGAGAGAGAGAGAGAGAGAGAGACGAGCGCGTCGATCCTGGCCCAGTAAGCTAACACCGCCGATTTTTCACAGTTTTATGTCGGGATCTTCTTCTAACGGTGGCGCAGAAGTTTGGAAAATTTTTGGTGTCTTCTGCTAATGTTGGTCAACATTTCGAGTCGCAGCGGTCGATACTTTCGCTCCGAAAAATTCGCGGAGATCGCCGCCCGGCGACAAGCGTGGAACTCTACCAGAACCCTTTCACAGATTCGAACGGCTCTGCGAAGATTGAAAAATTTTTTTCGAGGCTGAATCCACTGCGATCTTACAGAGGGAAGCTTCCGATTTTCAACGATGCCTGAAAAACTGATCTACGACCTTTTGTCGCAAAGTTATTTTCAGTTTTGTTGTAATAGAGAAGTTGCGATTTTTCCGACTGTTTAGAAATTGTGGATGGGGAGAAAAATTTTTTTAGAGACTGATTCCACCGCGATCTTACAGAGGGAAGTTCCCCCTTCGCAAAGAAGCCTCGAAAGTCGATCTACGATTTTTTGTTGCAAAGTTATTGCAATTGTTGTTATCGTACAGGACGGAAACCTAAGATCTTGATTTCTCCCCCGATTCTTTGGAAATCGTGCGAATTCAAATAACTCTCTGGGGCTCGAAACATTTTTTTAAGACCAAATCCAACGCGACGTTACAGAGGGAAGTTTCCCCTTCGCAACTACGCCTCGAAAGCCGATCTACGATTTTTTGTTGCAAAGTTATTGCAATTGTTGTTATCATATAGAACGAAAACCTGAGATCATGATTTCTCCCCCGATTCTTTGGAGATCGATTTCAAATAACTCCCTGGGGCTCGAAACATTTTTTTAAGACCAAATCCAACGCGACGTTACAGAGGGAAGGTTCCCCTTCGCAACAACGCCTCGTGAATCGATCTACAAATTTTTCTCGCAAAGTTGTCGCAATTCTCGCTCAGCCGCGGACTTTTCGGAAATCGTGGGTAACGGTTCTACGGTGTTTCGAGAAATTTGATTCCAGGTCCGCGTCGACGTGACGTAATAGAAGCGAGCTTCCGGCTCGCAACGACACCACGGAAGTCGACGCGCGATTTACCCCGGGGGATTTTATTGCAGCTGACAGGATGGTCGTGTGAAAATGTACCTTGTTACGCTGTCCGTTCGCAAGTCCATCCGGCTCCGAGATCGGAAAAAGGATTCGCGGACGATAAAACGGCATCGATCGGGGAGTTGCGGATTGAACGGTAGAGTAAACCGTACGAGTGACCCGAAGTCGGGTCGCCGGGTATCAAGTTGACCCGAAAAATTCCGGAATTGTCGAGAGACCGCGCCGCGTCGCGCCGATGGAGTTGCGGCGTTGCTCGCCCGGCATATCAAACGTCGTGGTCGTTGTCGTGGTCGTTGTCGTCCGTGTGTGCACGGTTCTCTCTCGTTGTCGGCGTGATATCGCGACGAGGAATGCCTGTCGCGTACACACCGTCGCGTCGGTCCGAGAGTCGGATATCCCTCGGGAACGCGTTTTCGTGTCTTTGAGATATCAATTTCCGACCTGGGGTAGACAGACGTGCGCGCGGGCGCAACAGCGTGCACACGCTAATTGAAATTTATATTACCGTCGCCCCGTTGCACGCCACTCGACTCTCCTCGGCCTCTGCTATAGGCTATCCTTTCGCGTATTTATTAATGGAGCCGGCTCGATTCTATCCCGTGGAACTTATTCCGTTACAATAACCCGATACGCCCGGCGACACGCGATACCGTAGCCTAAGACCGAACGAGCGAGCTCCGCGCCAAGCGTGGGCCGCGATTTTTCCCAGAACGATCGTTCCGACTCCGTTTTTATTTCGCTCGCTGCCTCCGCTCGGCCGCCTCGCGTGTTGCAGACGTCGAATATTTTTAGAAATGTAATATTTTGAATTATATATTTTCGTTCGTTCTTGAAATTGTCACGGGGGTGTATTCCGTGACGTTTTCCCGATTAAGACGAGCCCAAACACGACCCACCTCACAGCATGTTTGCTCGTTTTTAATCCAGGATTCCGATGAAATCTCGATTATGCGAACGCTCACGCTCCGACGCCGGTTCGTGGATCGCGGGAGCAACTGCGATCCGAATTGCGTCGTGTTTGGGCTCGTTTGAATCGGGAGAGCGTCACGAACGCTCTACCCGCAAAGTTTTATTTAAAAAACGAGAACGTTTATTCGTTTATCTAAACGATTAACTGGATCAAGCCATAGCACTATCTAGCACGTCTATGAAAACTCATCAGACATTTTTTTTTTATTAATGCAATTTGAATCTCAAGGAAGAGATTGAGAGAGTGACGTAATCAAAGATTTTGCAGAGAAAAAAAGCGAGAACTAACTACTTATAATAAATAATTCGTTACTGTGAAATTTGAGTATAGGATTTGAATGTGTATTCTGACACCGCAAAATTTTAGAACCGGGCCCCGCAAAAGGTCACGCCGGCCCTGCGTAGCACTGGAATTTTCAAGCTATCGTCGGCATTGGCAAAGAAATCGATGATTAATTAGAAAATTAACCAATAAACAAAGCGAAAATGTTTCAGGTCCCGGGGAAACGTTCGGGAAAGTTCGAGGCTCGATGAATCTCTCGCGTGTTCGTCGCGATCGCTGTGGATCATCGTCGTCGATCGAGGCGATCTCCCTCCCACCGTTTATTGGTGAATTGCGGGACGACGACGGCCGAAGCAAAAAGTCGGCGCGAGGGTCAAGTGGCCGATACGAGAGAGCGTGCGCTGCAAGCCGAAGCGGAGCGGCGAGAGCGCGTTTCAACCTGTAATGAAAATTGATGGGCTGGCTAACCGCGTTTCACGACAGTTGCAGCTGCAGCAACAGCGGCAACAGCAGCCTGGCGGGCCTTCTGGCAACTTCCTCGCCTGTATCCCGTGTACCGACGAGAGCAACTGGTCCGTGCACTTCCAAGGCTGGTTCGCCGCGAACGCGCGACACTCGTTAACGATCTCGCGAACTCTTTCTCTCCGCTCGCTCGGGCTTTACCATTGCCGCGGACGTTTATGATGCTTCGCGCAACGCGCGAAATTGGAGGATCGTTCGGAATATTTTTCTACGCTGAGAACAGGTCTTCTCCTCGGATCAGGGGAATACCCCCTCTCCTTACCGGAGTAGTCACGTGACGTGACGACAGAGCATTTGACACGTTGCGACGACGGAACGCGTCGCGTAATAATTTATGATGACAGAGCGTGTCACGCGACAGGTTGTGACCATAGAGAGCGCGTCACATAATTCTTTGCGACGACAGAGCGCGTCTTGTAATACTTTGTGACCACAGAGAGCGCGTCACATGATACTTTGTGATGACAGAGCGTGTCTCATAATACTTTGTGATCATGAAGAGCGCGTCGCATAATACTTCGTGACCACATAAAGCGCATCACATAATACTTTGTGACCACATAAAGCGCATCACATAATACTTTGTGACCACATAAAGCGCATCACATAATACTTTGTGACGACAGAGCGCGTCACGTAATACTTTGTGACCGTAGAGTGCTCGTCACATAATACTTTGTGACCATAGAGAACGCGTCACATAATACTTTATGATAACAGAGCGCGTCACATAATATTTTATGATAACTTAGCGCGTCACATAATACTTTGTGACGACAGAGCGCGTCACGTAATACTTTGTGACCGTAGAGAGCGCGTCACACAATACTTTGTGACCACAGAGAGCGCGTCACACAATACTTTGTGACCATAGAGAGCGCGTCACGTGACACATTGTGACCACAGAGAGCGCGTCACGTGACCCGTCCAGGGTAGTGGGGGGAAGTTAATCTGGCGACTCCGTTGTAGCTCGGTAAGTTTGATGAATTTTGGTATGAACTTTTCGTCGGAACGCAGTTCGAGATCTGCACCCGTCGACGTACTTTTCCTGAATCGAGTCTCGCGGTCGCGTTTCCCGGGAAACGGGCGAAAAAAGGCGGCCGCCAGGGAGGCGTGGCTCTCGGCCGATCTTCGACCAGTAAACTTTACGACCGATTACGCGATAAATTCCCTCGGTCGTTGTGGCAAGACCGTCGAGAGACAGGCGTGCCCGACAAATTGCTTCTCGACCGTGCGCGCTCGTCTCGTAAGGGGATTCGTTCTGTGGCGCGTTCTTTTACGATTTTGCAACCGGGGCACCGACGAGATCAAGCCCGCGCAGCTTCTCGACGAACGTCGCCCAGTTTTCGCAGATCTGTATACATACATGGTGAAACCACACGCCTAACGTTCGCACCCTCTAACATCTTTGTTGTTCTCGAAGGTACGTCGAATGTCCGAGGGACAATAAATATATTTATATAAATTTATATAAAAACATAAAAATATTTTTTTTTTAGAAGTCTCAAGGTCATCTTAATTTATTTTAAACGGGACTTTTCGAATACCTACGATCACAGTCCCTTTCGTTAGGACCTCGGTGACTGACTTAAGATCACTCGAGATCGCAGACGAAGCGTTTAAAAGGGGTTGGGACCTCTAAAACAAAAAATAATCAAAAACAAATTCCCCATTCAAGAGCTGCATTAAACCGTTGAACTTTTTCCTCGAGACATTTAACGTATCTTTAAACATAAATAAACATATTCCAAACGCGTCTGGTGACTCACCCTGTATATTTTTCGTTTCATTATTGCGTTGCAGTCGGCTTCTCGAAACCGTTCTCGCTGAACCGTAAGTTCCGAATTCTCGCGATTCTCGAATCCTTCGATGATCTCGCGTTTCGCGCGGTGGAAAGCTTTTTCGCGAGACTAAACGATCGGTAGCATCGCGTGGTGTGTAACACGAAACTGGAAATAGCCCTCTCCCTCTCACCGGTATTCTCGAGCTCGTTGCGTCACGCATGGTTGTTTCAGCATTGTATCCGAGACCGGCCGACATAATAATATTTCCCCAGATAAGTAAGGCTGCCGGCATAATCGTAAATTTCGCGTTCCCGGCGTAACGAAGGCGTGCTACTCTCTCTCTCTCTCTCTTTCTCTCCCGCTTCTACAGCATAAATTTCATTTTATACACCGAGGCGAGACAAGGCGAGGCGTCGGCGATCTTCGACGTGGCACGTTGTTTCGCGGCGCGATACTCTCGATACAATCTTCCGGCAAACCGGTCGCCGTAATTTGACATTCGCGGGATACGATCTCGAGATGAATGAGGGAGAGAGAGTGAGAGATCGTGAAAATAATTGCGAGAGACTGGTGCCGATTTATGCGAGCACACCAGCGAATCGTCCGACAAAGGAGACCGTGCCGGAGGGAGGGTGGAGGGTTCGAAAAACCCCGTTGAAAAAGCCAAGCGGAAACGTAATGGCCCGTTAGCCGAACTTCGAAGGTAACGAACTGGCACAATAGTCGCGTTAATTACCGACACTTTGAAGTCCGCACGCTTCTCCGGCGTTCCCTCTCTCTCTGTCGCTCGCAAGCTGGCTGCTGCTGCTTTTGAGTTCATCTGTTTCGCGGTCCACGACGCGACGGCAACAGTTAACTCTCGTCCCGCTTCGTTGGAACATCGCCAAGATGGAACGCGAGCTACGTAGCCATCGGTGATTAATCATCCGCAGAGTGGAAAAGGCACGGGAAAGAGAAAGGCCGCCGAACCGCTAGAACTCGGTGCGGTTAGGCGAGCGAGCGCATCTGGTGCAAGCAGTTTCCGATCGCTGGACTACGGATTTTATGCAGTTCTGGTAAAAATTATGCGATTCACGCTAGAATTCTTCCCTCTATAATTTTCCTGAGACACTAACATTTTCCAGAGGTCCCCTAGAATTTTCCTAGGGCCGCTACAGTTTTAGCTGACCCTCTACAATGTTTCTAGAGCCTCTACAATTTTTCCTAGATCCTCTACAATTTTCTTGCTGCCTCTAGAACCTTCCTACAATGTTCATGATTTTCCCAGACCTTTTACAATTTTCTCCGACCCTCTAGAATTTTTCTAGAGCCTCTAGAATTTTTCCTAGATCCTCTAGTATTCTGCGGGCGCCTCAGAACCTTCCTACGATATACATAATTTTCCCAAACCCTCTACAATTTTCCTGGGGTCCTCTACAATTTTTCTAGAATCTCTAGAATTATTCCTAGATCCTCTAGTATTCTGCGGGCGCCTCAGAACCTTCCTACAATGTTCATGATTTTCCCAGACCCTCTACAATTTTCCCGGGGCCCTCTAGAGTTTCCCCTGACCCTCTACAATTTTCCTGAAGCCTCTAGAATTTTTCCCAGATCCTCTAGAATTTTTCAAGAGCCTCTACAATTTTCCCCGACCCTGTAGATCTTTCCCGGAGCTTCTAGAATTTTCCCAGATCCGCTAGAACTTTCCTACGATGTTCATAATTTTCCCAGAGACGCTGAAAGTTTTCCTAAATTCCTGAGCACCTCCTATGGAACCTCTGAAATTCCCCCAGACCATTTAGAACGTCTCCAGAGTCTCTAGAATTTTTCCTAAATTTCCGAACACCGCCCAAGTACCACCTAAATTTTCCCAGACCATCCGGAACGTCTCTGGAAGCTCTAGAATTTTCCTAATAGCTTTAGAATTTTCCTGGTAGCTCTAGAATTTTCCCAGAAGAACAACGAAAAAAGCAAGAATGTTCTCGGCGACAGTATACGCGAGATGTGACATCTCGGTCGGGTGGCTTTCCCACCGTCGTGTTATCCCCGGGTATTCAACAGCTACGATTTTCCCAGGGGTGAAACACCGGGCACCGAATCACCGTGCTATCTGGGGGCGGTTGGCAATTAGGGTCGTTGGGAAGCATCCGCGAGCACGCGTCTGCACCGCGTAAACCTTGTTACGATACGATCGAGCGATTCCGGGTGCACGGGCGAGAGCGTGGGTGGCCGGCTGGCTGGCTGGCCGGGCAAAAGTGTTTAACCGGAAAATCAAATAGGCGTCAAGCAAAAGGGCAAATAAAAATTAGCCGCGGTGGAGCTTTAAAACCGATCCCCGTTCGCGTGGACCCCTTCGATCGCCGGAGAGACTGCCCCCCGGTAATTTCATTGCAATGATTTCGCTTGGCCATTTTTCCGATCCATTTCTCGTCGGGGACGATCATCCCCTCCGTCGTTGTTAGGGCTCTCTCTCTTTCTATCTCTCTCGCGTCCCGTTCGCGGAGCGCAGGCGCGATTGAATCGTAAATTCGCGTGGTAATTGAAACGCAAACGCCGTTCGCCAGTTACGTTAATCCAATGAAATACAGCGCCGGTTCCAGAGAGACAGAGAGAGCGCCACCTCCGGTAACCACCATCGACACCGTGTACCCACACATCCCTCCCCTCTCTCATTCTCTCTCTC
Organism: Lasioglossum leucozonium; assembly: GCA_028454225.1. Taxonomy (NCBI): domain Eukaryota; kingdom Metazoa; phylum Arthropoda; class Insecta; order Hymenoptera; family Halictidae; genus Lasioglossum; species Lasioglossum leucozonium. The sequence goes on from CM052214.1 coordinate 5,311,368, forward strand.
TCTCGTCCTGCATCCCCCGAAACACACCGTCCCCCACGGTTATCAACTCGCCAGCGAGAAGTCAACATGCGAACCGACCCGTCCCCATAACGGCTCGCGTGACTCTAATGATTACGAATTAGCCATAAATTGTGCGATCATGTAAAGCGGCCGTAATTTATAACGGCCAGCACCGACTTCCAGGCCCTCTACCACCGTCGAAAAAATAAATTCGACCACGATGACGATCGGTCCTGACAGACTGCGGATATTTATGGAAGATACAAAGTGTAACGAACAAATTTCTCTACTCCTAGTCGGCTGAAGCTAATGTTTTCATTAAATTTCATTAAACCCGCACCATTTTCTTTACGGTAACAGTGACTGAAACGTATTCATCGCCAAAAATGTCGCTGAAGAGAAGAGAAAATTTTTTGTATGGCTATATACATGAATTTTAATGTTGAAATATTGATTACGAACAAATCAAATTTTGTTTCATCTAAAAATTTAGATATTCATTATTATTATTATATTATAGTATTTGTTAAACTTTACTTGAAATCTTCATCATGAGTCTGACTCGTTAAAACACGGCTAGGAGGTTAAAAATTATAAAAGATATTATTATGCAAATAAAATTCATCTGAATAAAATACATTATTAAAGAAAAAATTCATTATATAATAATATTGATCCCCTATTAAATTGAATTACCATGCAAAGTAAAAATTGTTTAAGAATGTTTTTTTTTCCTAGTATTATTATACTGAACCGAAGCTAATTTTTCTACTAAATTTCATCAACAATATACAGTAAAATTCATAGCTAACATAAAAATTGAGTGCACAACCGACCACTTATTAAATGTAATTTCTATAAAAACCAACTGATTTGTCCCATAAATGCAGAATTAAAAATATATATTATTTTACAAAAAATATTAATTTATACAGGAGCTAAGTATTCGTTTCGCTTCGCAATGGTTTCCATGGTAAGAAAAATGGCGCGCGATAGCGTCCTCTAATGGCTTCAACCCTCAACTGAGAAATTCAAAAATCTGTCCGATCGATCGGTCGAGAAACAATCGGACACGAACAAAAGACAGAACAGTTAAACCGTGTTTTCAGCCAACGGATTCGACCGTGTGCGTGGACGACGATCGTCGGTGCGAACGTCTCTATTTCATCTTCGGTCGGTCGCGCCAGGAATTCCCCATTCAACCACTGGTTGGCGGAGGTCGATCGATGCGGCTGCGATGAAACGGAGCACTTTGCTCGTGCGAGTGCCACACACACACACACACGGGTCAAAAAACCTGCTTCTCCCCCCAGTCCGAAAAAAGAAGAAGACAAAAAAAACAGAGGCCAACCATTTTGCATCCGCCGGAAACGAACCGGGAATTGAACGAGGGGCGGAAGAGAGGTTGATCGCGTGCCCGTTCGTTCTCCAGATAAAGCTGCCCTTAAGACCTCGCGGTGAGAAAAGAGCAAAGTACACCGTGGAAGAAATCTCTCTCTCTCTCTCTCTCTCTCTCTCTCTCTCTCTCTCTCTCTCGCTCGCTCGCTCGCCGGCGATTCCGACGAGTCAAGGTTTATGGAATTGGACAATCTGTAAGGGACGTCGAAGCGTCGGTAAATTAATTCGAAAGCGACGTCGAGCGTGGCACTCGTTTGTCAAGGGCTGTCTGCTGATTTATATTCGGCTGTCGGCCTTTGACTGGCGCGCAGAGAAAGGTCGAGAGGGAGCGAGCGAGAAGGGTGTATATCTCTTCCGAAGGGACGAAAGAAGAAACCAAAGTGTGCGTGCGTGCCTGCTTGTACGCCTGTGTGTGTGTGTGTGTGTGTACAGACCGTCATCCCCTTCTACCAGCACCTACGCCACCGGAGAGTATTGATCGAAATCGAAGGGGAGAGTTTCCGATGTGGGTTGGGTCATACCTAATTCATAGTCGTCGGGTTCTTCCAACCCTCTTCTCGGTGATTATTTCAGGGTGGATGGGGGCTTGAACGCACCGCTTACGGAACACGATGGGACCGCTGTACACACCGGAAACCGACCGTCGCACGCTGGCCGCAGCGACTGGCTGCTCCGCACGAAACTATATGTAACTATATCTCGGAAAATCAGCCGGACGAGAACCATCGATCGATCGTTCCCTGCAAAAATTCTGGATCGCGGCGGAAAATCGACTCTGCGTTTATCGATTTTTTTTTTCTGCTTGAGGATTGGAAAAAAATTTTTTCCACGGACTAAATCCAACGCGATCTTACGGAGGCGAGTTCCCACTTTACGACGACACAGAAAATCGATTCTTTTTTTTTTACGACTCCATTATACTTGAACAGGAGAGTGCGAGGTTAACGTTAGAACGACGCGCAGCACAGGGGTAGTTTCCGTTCGTGGCACTATAAAACCGTGAGAAGAAATCGTACATCGACTGTCGAGGCGGCGTTGCGAACAGGAAACTTCCCTCTGTAGGATCGCGGTGAAATCAGAGTCTGCAAAAATATTTTTTCCTCACACGCAATTTTTAAAGATTCCGAAAAAATAACTTCTGAAACTTCTGTTGAAAAAATTACAACAAAAATTGGAATAACATCGCAACAAAAAATCGTAGATCGATATTTAAGGTGCCGTTGTAAAGCGGAAGCTTCCCTCTATAAGGTCGCGGAGGAATCAGTCCGCAAAAAAATTTTTTCCCCCACACGCAATTTTTAAAGGATCCGAAAAAAATAATTTCTATATTACAACAAAAATTGCAATAAAATCGCAACAAAAAATCATAGACCAACTTTCAAGGTGTCGTTGCAAATCGGAAGCTTCCCTCTATAAGGTCGCGGAGGAATCAGTCCGCAAAAAAATTTTTTCCCCCACACGCAATTTTTAAAGGATCCGAAAAAATAACTTCTGTATTACAACAAAAATTAATAACATCGCAATAAAAAATCATAGATGAACTTTCAAGGTGCCGTTGTAAAGCGGAACTTTCCCTCTATAAGATCGCGTTGAAACGAGCGTGGAAAAAAATTTCTCGATCAGAGGGGAGCCATTTATTTGAAAACGGAATGGGATTTGCGGCAGGAGCAAAAGTCGCTGGATAAAACCCGATGATTTTTCCGCGGAAGATCGCGCGATTTTTTCATGGATCACGAGAGAGGTAACGTGTAAAAACCGCGTCGCGTCGGGGACGTTGATAATCGTGGGGGCGGCAGAAGTTTTACGACGGGTGAGAAAGTGGACGCCATAAGGCGCGCGTTTCCTCCATAAAACACAACCCTTCCCCGGGTCTCGCTCACCCTCGACCTCGCCACCCGTCATCCGCCATCCGCTATCCGCCATCCGCCATCCGCCATCCGCCTACAAGCCGCCGTTACTCGAGGAAGGCAGTACGTGAGTTATACAACAGGAAATACTCGTGTCGGGACGCCGGCATGCATTTTACATGCGCGCGTCCGCGTTAACGCGAGCTCCGCTCACCTATCAACCTTCGAAACCCGCGAACGAGACCCCTATCCGCCGAGATGAGGCTCCAATTAACCCTTTCCCTTCCCGCTATTTATCCCAATCCCTTCGCGCATCTTCGTCGCAAATCCTTGCGATTTCCACCAGTTATCAACTCCGATACCCATAAAAAAAGAAAGATCAGAAAATAATACATTTTTTTTCAAGAGAAAATTAATCACCGTGACGAGATGCAACAACCGTGATAATATAAAGCACAGTCGTCCGGAAATTTTCATAAAAATCGATTTTGCGGTCAGAAATAATTCACAGTCGCTGTGCGGAATGCTCATAAATTTTTTCGTGATTTTCTGTTAAGCAGATATAATTCGTCAGCTCAGCCTGTAACTACCCTTGTGGTAGGGGTGCCGACTCGAAGCTCGCCGCAGAGCATTTAGTTTTCCAATGATTGGAAGTCGACAATGATGTAACGTCGTGTTTAGTATTTCCGTAGAGGTTGGATAATTTTTCTAGCAGAGTTTCGTAGGGTAGTTTCCACCCCTATGTGAGAACGCGGTGGCCGCGGCATGGAATAAATTTTCCCAGAAAAATCCACGAAGATAGAGAGGAAATGAAGATCGACAAGATCGAGCGACCGGTGGGGCTGGTAAATACGGTGAACGTCGCGAAGCAAAGGGTCGTAGGGACAGGGTAAGGGTCGAAGAGTGGGCAGAAGGCTCGAGAAAGGAGAGAGCGGGGCTGAAAGGGCATCGTGTGCGTCGTTGCGAGGGGGTTTTCGCCATGCTCGAGAGGAGGATAGACGTTGTGAAAGGGGGTTGGGATAGAAACACAAAGGGTTATTTTAACAACTCTTTGTGCCCGGCGTGGCGGAACAGGAAGGAGAGGAACGTAACGCCGCTGCCTTGCAATTATTCAGTGGACTGCGGGGGAGGGGCGAGACATCGAGGGACGAAGAAAGGGAACGCGACGATTAGTGGGGGGCGGGGTTTGGGGGCGGAAAGAGCGAGACACAAAGAGACCGTGAGTGATCGTCCCGGAGGGTGGAAAAGTCGAAGTCCGAAAGACGACGGGTAATCGACTCTATCGGACCGATGGGTGGTCGACCTTTCGCGTTTTTTCTTCTTCAGCTACTCGCACCGGTCAAACAACTGTCCCCCCTTATCCTCGTAGACGACCCTTTGGTTGTCGAATTGCAAAAAATTTGTTTTCTCCGACCGTTGTAGAATACGCGTACGAAAGGATCAGCCGGAATTCGTTGCCACGAATCTATCGCGATCGAGAGCAAAGAAGCAACGCCCCCCACTTCGAGGTGACACGAATGTTTTGAGCTCGAGTTGGAGAAAGAATCCGAGATGAACGCGAGGCTCGGCTGGTTAAGAATCAACGGCGAGTAGGCGTGGCTACACCGGCGAGAGCAACGGAGCCACGCCCATTCGATGTATTTCCGATGGAAGTGTCGGTTAGGATATTTAGAAATTAATTTGTAGGTGGTCGAATTGAGTGGTCGCGCCAGAGGTTTGGATTTTAATCGTCGAGGCTTCTCAAGCCACGCCTACTTCATGCAGCGAGGCCCCGCCCATGTGGAAAACATTTCACGTAGACTTTCTCAGCTGGTAATGTTAAATTGAAACTCGAGGTAGGATTCTCGATCGCCTTTTGAACAATCGACAGCGACGAAGCCACGCCTCCAACGATGAGACCAGCAAGGCCGCGGCCCTACTATCGAAGGCGAAAATGATCATTTCCGAACATATTCGGCCGACAAGAGAGTTCTCGACCGCGCGTCATATACTCGGTCTAGTTGGGGTAGACACCGGGGTTTGTCGCACAGGCAGATGCGCGCAGCCGCCGCGACGAGGTTAGGGGAATTAGCCAAGTTAGACGCTGTTAGGCGACCACCCGGATCGGGGATCCCGTAATGGAACTGGATTTAACCCCGAGGGCCGTCGTCGCCGCTGGTGGGGCTTCGGTCGTCGTTGCCGAGGGCCCCCGCAGCCGTCAGAGAGAGCGAGAGAGAGAGAGAGAGAGCTCCCACTGACGCGCGTTGCCAACATGACAACGCGTCGCGCCGCCGTTAGGTATCGATATCTCGCCGGGGGATACAAGCGATCTCCCACGATCATCGTCGGGGAACCCTTTCGCGGAAATCGACAACAACCCCCCGACGCGTTCACCGTCGAGCGCAAAAAAACGGAAATTCGAACAAGTTTACGCGGAAATTGTTTTTAAAAAACGATAGACAACGAACCGATTTGCGCACCTAACTGTATCGGCCTTGCACAGCAGGTTCTCGCGTCGCCGCACGTTATCGACGGGCCTGAGGTCGCGGGAAACTTGGTCCGCGCGCGCGATAACGGCTATCTCTAATGACGTACACAATTGCTAACAATCGTTGTTCGCGCGACGATAACGCGACGTCAGGGGCCAGGCGGAGCTGTAACGGGCCGCGAGACATTTCGGTGTCGACGCGGTCTCTTTCTTTCCGCCTCGAAATTTCCTCGAGCACGCCAACCCGATTATCGATCGCCCGAGAACAACACGGAGAGAGAGAGCGTGTGTATGTGTGTGTCTATATCTCGTCCAGATTTCGAGTCGAGAAATCTCTTTTGTTTACGCGCGTGAAACGGTGCAGAAAACCGAGAGAAATGTACCGTTCGTTCGCGGGAGAGAGAGAGACAGAGATGAGAGAGTTCCGTTCCTGGATATCGGAAGAACGATTTACGCCGGTGACAAACCGTTCGAGGAACACCGAGAGAGACTACCGCACACCGTGCGCGCGGTTGTTTTGTCTCCGCGAGAGCTTCGACGAAACGATTACTCGCTGTTCCGGGGATGAACGATCGCTCCGAGGAGAATAGCTCGACGATCGTTCGACACCCGACCGCGCTCTGCCACGCGATCTCTACCCCTCGCGATTGTTCTCGATCGACGAGGATCGTTATTGAAATTCTGAAAGTGTCGGGCGCCGATCGGAGGTCGTGTAGTCGCTCTTCGATTATCGATCGCCGGGGAACCAAACTCGAAACATTTCAACCCTTCGTGCACGATTGTCGGATTTCTGTATGGTAATCAGGACTGTTCAACTTCTTTGGCGCGGGCCACACGGTTCCCCCACTACTGGGAGTAAGAACGCCCATCGTGACGAGTAGAGGGGGTAAGACCGCCCACCGTATTGAGTAGTGGGGGTAAGACCGCCCATCTTAGCGGAACGGAGTGGGGGAACGGGCCTGTTACACGGTGTCACAGATTTTACAGTAATTTACCAGTAATTATTTAAATTTTTTAGAGTACGATCAATCATCTACTCATCTGACCGGTAATCGACGGATTGCTGTTTTAATGCATTTATGGCGACAAAGGTGAATTTATTATGCGTTTTCTACAATCTATTAAAATTATTAATGATAGAAACAAATTTTTTTATGTAACTTGCCCTGCCTTGGAGTCGATGTAGACAATTTTTATTTTGCAATTTTCAAATATTCCTTCTTATCGGATTTTCTGCAACCGACGGAGACAATTTTGCATAAAAATCCGCGCAATTGTTTGGTCGCGCGAAAGTCCGGAGTACAATATAATCGGTCGACTAAATCCGAAGTCTTGATTACGCGTCCGACTCAGCGTCGCATGGAAATTGATGAAAAATCGGTAGTTCCGAGGCAGATATCGGCAATTTTGAAAATAAATTGAACGTCGTTCTACAATCTATTAAAATTATTAGATAGAACCAAATTTGTTCATGCAACTTGCCCTGCCTTGGAATCGATGTAGAGTTTTTATTTTGCAATTTTCAAATATTCCTTATCTGATTTTCTGCAGCCAATGGAGACAATTTTGCATAAAAATCCGCGCAATTGTTTCGTCGCGGAAAAGTTCGCGGTGTAATATAATCGGTCGACTAAATCCGAAGTCTTGATTACGAGTCCGACTCGGCGTCGCATGGAAATTGATGAAAAATCGGTAGTTCCGAGGCAGATATCGGCAACTTTGAAAATGAATTGACGGTCGACGTTCCTGCGCGCGGAGAAATGCGACGGAGGGTGGAGATAATTCCGGTGGAATCGAGCGGAGTTTAATTCGAGAGCTCGATCGCGAGAGAGAACGAGTGTCCGGCGAAGAGCGCCGGGCTCGGCCATTTATCCGCGAGAGAAACCTAATTAACCGGGGCATCGGAGATTCTGGTTTTCGCCGGCGCAACAGGCGGAACAACTGGAGTCCTTAATCGGATATACTCTTATCCAGAGAGAGAGGGGCGCGGGGCGGGGACAGGGGGATTGTCAAACGCAGAAAGAGTGTACACGACAAACGTCCAGCCGAATTTCTCCGCGGCTTCGGAATTTTCGCGTCGAGAAAATAGCTCGTCGATTTTCGCACGGATGACGGGATTTAAAAGGAAAAAATTATATCAGCTCTCCGGATCGCTCTCGTCACCGACAGATAATTAATTTCTACCCCGGGCAAAAAAAAATGAAAATGGCGACAACGGGAGATGGAAGAGAGAGGCGAGAGTTGGATATATGCATACCCGTCGCGGAGGGAGTATCGCGGAGAACCGGCTCCTGGGGCTTCGTGCGCGATCGCCCGACACGATACCAGACATCCGACATCCGACAGACGACATCCGACGCACCGAGCGCGCGCAGCTATCAACCGGGGAACTCTTCCGCGACAACTTCGAAAAATCAATCTCCTTGCCGACACACGGTTTCAGACCAAATCGGCCCGAACGCTCCACGACGAACACCGGATGCAGGGTAACATACCGGTGGACGGAAAATTGGGAAAACGGGGTTGGAAAAAATGCTCGAGGGTGCGTCGAGAACGTCTTTTCACCCTCCAACAAAATTTGTTCTGGTACATCTAATCGTTCCCTCGGGGAAAATTCGCGGAGATCGAAATCGTTTGGAAATGTGGTCGGAAAAGGTTAAAATTGGAAACGAAAGGGTGGACACGAGATCTTGAAAGCGAAGTTGAAAAAAATGTTCTGTTGTTATGCAAGAATGTATGTTCACTCTCCAAGAAGAATTATCCTCGTATCGTTAATCGTTCTCTGGAGAAAAATTCGTGAATATCGACATTTCGTTTGGAAAAGGTTAAAATTGGAAACGAAAGGGTGGAAGAGATCCTTAATTATCAAGCAAACTAAAGCGAAAATGAAGTTGAAAAAAATGTTCTGGTGTATGTCAAGAACGTATATTCACTCTCCAACAAGAATTATTCCCGTATCGCTAATCGTTCTCTCGAGAAAAATTCGTGAAGATCGAAATCGTTTGAAAAATGCTAAAATTGGGAATGGAAGGGTTGACACGAGAACCTTCATTTCCAAGCGAACTAAAGCGAAAATGAAATTGAAAAAAATGGTCTGTTCTTGCATAAGAACGTACTTTCCCTCTCCAACAGGAATTACTCCCGTACCGCCAGTCGTTCTCTCGAGAGAAATTCGTGAAGATCGAAATTGTTTGAAAAATGTTAAAATTGGAAACGTAAAGGTTGACAAAAAAAAACCCAAATTATTATGCGCGCGAGGCCAAAAATGAAGTCGAGAAAAATGTTCCGTTGTATTTTGGTACACCGCTCTTCGAAACTAAATTTACCCGTGTATCATCGATAACACGCTCGAGAAAAATCGCGATCGGTTCAGCTCCGTCACGTTGAGAATAATCGCAGCGAGGGTTGAGGGGGTGGAGCCACGGGGGTGGCATAGATCGAGCTGTCGCCGCGAACTCGATCAAGAAGGCGGAAAGCCGGGAAGAAAAAGAAAGCAGAAAGAAAGTGGCACGAACGAACGAACGAAAAAGAGAGACAGGAAATGGCCGAGCGTGGTAGAACGCAGCACGATGTTTCAATATTTACCGTAGTTCGATAGCCGATTGCGAAAAAAAGAAAAAAAAAAGGGATCCATAATTAATCCGTGATCCGCTTCCGCGAGGATCCGTGAGCCGGATTAACATCGTCGGTCGGATAGTCGTCGCTGGAGTAATTGTTTTTGTTTTTAACTGGGAAGGCCTGTCGGTGGTGGTAGGGAGAAAAAAAAGCAAGCAGAGCGAGGATATTTTCAGCACGAAACGCATCGATGCTCTACGGTTCTCGGAGCAACACCGGCGGTGGCGATAACTTAAATTATACGCGCGGCGATCAACCGGAGGCGAAGTGCGCCGAGGTGGTTAAGAAAATTGCCAGTACTCACTGGCGAACGCCTCTCTCCACCACCTCTCTCTTCGCCGCGAGAAACTACTTATATTCTTTCCTATCCCTCTCTTTTTTTAATCCCTTTCCTTCTCGCCGGCCTCGCGGATACTAGCAACGACGCACGAGCCCAACGTCGATCGCTGGAAACTTCGGTGAAAGCCGAGAAATTGGCCTAAGTTACGTCAGTCGGACAATTCTTTCACTGTCGAGACCGAATGATTTGTTCCACATTTTCCTAAATTCCTTATCTGAATGTACGACGATTCTCGAAATTCTTAATTTCAATCTCAATTTTTCACCTGATCACTAAAGTACTGGAAAATTTCTTTTTAGGAAAATAGTTTTCTAAATTCTTAATTTCAGACTCAATTTTGACCAAGATTGACGCATGGTAAGTTCGATTCAGACACAAAAATCGGCACTCTTTTCATGGAAAAGATACTGTAAGTAAAATTACAACGCATAAAATCGGTTCTATATCAATAAAAAAAAAAGAAATCGGTTCTATCGCAAAAACCGGCAGCCTATTCAACAAAAGGGGACCAATAGAAAATCACGACATATAAAATCGGTTCAATTGCAAACATCGTTACTCTGACCAATTAAGAATCTATCAATAAAAAAATCGCAACGTATGAAATCAGTTCGATTGTAAAGATCGTCATCTTCACCAACGGAAACGGTACAAGACCAACGTCGACACACCGTAAAATCGGTAGAATGCAACGCATAAAATCGGCTAAGTCGCAGATGTCGTCACTCTGCTCAACGAAAGGTTACCAAAACAAACAATCGCAAACTATAAAACCATTTCTATCGCAAAGACCGTCACCCCTCCCAACAAAACAGATACCGAACCAATGCGGCGAAAAAACGGAAAAAAATACCAAGGTAGAAAGACAACGGATAAAATCGGTTCGATCGCCGAGATCGTTACTCTGCTGAATAAAAAAAGGTACCAAAAAAAAAAAAGAAAATCCACCGTAAAACAACCGGTTCGAAAGATCGTCGCATTTCCCGCCGGAAGATCGCCGAAAAATCGGTATGATCGCTGTCCGAGAAAGGTAACACAAGAGGAGCGCATAAAAATCGGTTCGATCGCCGAGATCGTTACTCTGCTGAATAAAAAAGACATTAAAAAACAAATCGGTTCGAGAGATCGTCGCTGTTCCCGCCGGAAACGGTGCCGACGGAAGATCGTCGTGGCGTAAAATCGGTGAGATCGCAAGAAGAAGAGGAGCACATAAAAAAAATCGGTTCGCCGGTGAAAGTACCTGGATAGTAGTACGGATGTCCAGCGTGCGAGGGATGCACGAGTGGATGCGGCGCCCGGAAGTCCATTTCGGAAGCCGTTGATGGGGTCGTAGAGCTGGTGTGCGGTAGTCTCCGTCGACCGAGACTCTCTCTCTCTCTCTCTTTCTCTCTCTATCCGGACGCACTGTTAAACGTGCAAGCACACCACCTCCTGCTGCTCTCCAACCGCGCAACGACGACGACGCACTAAATCTTTCGCGAGAGAGCCTACCGACGAGGAGCTCGGTTGTTGCTCGACTCCGCTCGGTTCCGTTGTCTCTCCTCCGGCAGATCGGCGAATCGATCGCGCGGCATTTTTCCCGTGTGAGATCCGGCAGAAATTCACACGGAACGAGCACACCTCGAGGACGACAACCGTGCGTGTACCATTAACCTCTCTCTCTCTCTCTCTGTCACTGCGCCACGAATAATCCTGTGGTTGGCGGTTCGCGCGAGCAGAACTCGGAAAATAAATCACCGGTAAACCAGTTATACGAGCCGACGACGACGACGACACGCGCACTGCGACGGTTCGTTCTCAGCGCGGATCGGTGAAAAACCGTGCGTCCGTTGTCGTCAGAGAGTCATTGTTTCCGCGGACTGCGCGAGTTCGGAGCGCGCGGCGACTCTACTCGCGCGGCGGTCCCGTCTCGTCATCATTCATCGCGCATACTCGCCGGTGCGCGAGCGCGCGTTTCTGTCGACGCGTGATTTACAGGTTTCAAGCTCCGCGACGCGCGGTTACACGCACACACACTCTCTCTCTATCTCTCCGCGGTGTGCACAGAACTCCGGCAACAAAAAAAAAAGAAAAACAAAACAATACGAACACGGCACCCCGATAGAACGAACACAGAAACACTGCGCGCACACTTGGCGTTCGTCGCCGGAAACCGAGAGCGCGCGACGGACAAAAGTTTTTTTTTCCCCAACGTGCGTGTGTGTGTGTGTCCGACGAATAAAACCGAGTGGATGAGCGTCTGCGGCGGCAGAAGAGACGTCGACAGAGAGACAGACGGTCGACGACCACATACACACACACAAACACAGAAAAACACGGACACACGCGCGGTCGCGTTGCTGCTCGCACACCGTCCGCTCGCGCACTGTCGGAGCGAGGCGCGAGAAACCCGGAGGGGCGAACTCTCCGCGCGGGGACACAGAAGGGAGAGAAACACGTACACGCTCAACTACGCACGCGCGTACTCAATCGCTAGCACGCTAGAGAGAGAGAGAGGGAGAGAGGAGAGAGAGAGAGAGCACGAGTGACAGAGAGGAATATACTCGGGGAGGGGGGTACGAGGAGCGGAGCGGAGCGATGGCAGAGAGTTCCGCTCCGCGCACTAATCACCACTTAATTGGCCGAGACCGACGCGGCAGGTCGTGCCATTACGGCTAATTGACTGAATGCTTCGGCGCTACCGCCGGACGGCCAGGATATATTTTCACGCGCGCAGTACCTCTCTCTCTCACTCTTAGGAACTGAGTAGAGGGTGGGGGGAGAGGAGGAGACACCGAGTCACGGGGTTGCGTGAACCCGACAGAGAAAGGGAGTCGGAGGGGGAAGGATCGAGAGACGCTTTTAAAGCGCGTCGGTATCGGTGTCCTTTGTCCGCGGACGCAGCGCAGCGCGCGTGCGCTAACCAGACACGGTTTTCCGACGAGCGTCGCGACGGCGGTGACGACGACGCCGGCGGCGGTAGTGGCGGCGGCTACGCAACGCGCCAGAGAAAATCCATCGTTAACGAGCGGCTCTCTCCTCTCTCTCTCTCTCTCGTCTATTTTCTCTCGTATCTCCTCGGTCAGAAGGTTGCTGCTCGCGAGCGAGCGCGTCGCGTGCCGATCACACACATGCGACAACACACCTAACCCTCGAAATCTCGCGACGCGAACCCAACGATGGCTGGTGCTCGACTGAGGCGCCGAGGACGCGCGGCCGACGCGCTTCGTTCGTCTTCGGCCTAACCCCTCCCCCCCCCACACGCCCCCTCGCCAATAAGCGCGCCTTTTTCTCTCGCTCTCTTTCGTTCCAGACGCGGTGGACGAAGAGATCGTTTTGCAGTGTGTGCGGAGAGCGTACGATTGCCGCGCTTCGTCGAGATCCACCGATCCGCTCGGAAACGCTCGGCGAGCGGCGTGCGACCAGCCGTGAAACGCGCCGATCCGCTCCGAGCCGATTTTTTCACCGACGAGATCCACACCGGTCCATGGGAGTCGGTTTTTCTCCGCGAAAATTCGATTTTGAAATTTCAACGACATTTGCTTTTTTCTATCAACTAAGAACGGTTTGAGAAACCTCGAAATTCGAACGATCCTTCGGACAACTCGAAGTGCGAAGCTGTGAAATCAGAGTTACAATTAAATTGTTTAATTATTCCTTACACAACGCTGAAATTAAAATCTGTGCTGTTTTCCGATGTGCGAGCAGGTATACTTCAGTTATTTAATGTTAACAATCTGTATACGAATAATATAAACATATTATTGAACATTGAATCCCCCATTGAACATTGAATTTTTTTTACAAACTGACAAATACAATTTCAAGCAGTGGACATATGAGAAAGATTTACATCGGTATAGTCAGTTTCAGTTTAATAAGACGATTAAAAGAATTTTTTATTCCGAATTAATTTCTACTCCACTCTAATTTGTTGCGACTCAAGTAGACGATTTTTCTTTCGCACGAAGATCTATTGTACACGAATTTCTACGGTTGCAAAAACGTAACAATTTCAAAAAATTTTGATGAATTTCAGGATTTACGTATTTCCCAGAGACAAACAAAAAAAGGCTCGAGCAAACTTCGATGCAACTTCGCCGATTTCTTGTACAAAGAAGCGATCTTTAAACGTCAACGCGCGTCTCGAAAGTGAAATGGACACGCGGTGTTTCTCCTCGCGACCGCAGATTCGCCGATGTAAATAATTGACTTTCGGCGTTCGGGGTTGCAGGTTGATAAGGCGGTGGAAAGTCGCGATGGTCGTGGGGCGGGAGACGAGGGGTACGAATTTAATGAAATCTCGGAGAAAGGCGAAAAACGGCGCGGCGTTCGAGAATGTTGGCTGAGTTCCGGTTCCTTTATTCGCGCAGCCCTCTTGCGTAACCGTGCTCGCCTCGGGGTAATAAGTGAGAAGGGGGCAGAGCAGGCAGCAGGCAGGCACCGCACCGTATACATATACGTATACGGAGAACACGATATCCCGGAGGTTCCCCTATCTCTGTTCGACTTTCCCTTTACCTTCTCGCTCCGTGCTTCGAAAGCCATCTGGCGCTGAAGCGGCACGCGCTGGTGAAACCAGCAGCAACCCCCTCCTCCGACCACCCCCTTAACCTCCCTGCCCCCACTCCCCTCGCAACACCCCTGTACATCGGCCAGTCGACGATCCACCCCCTCTAGCTTCGTGCGCTGCTTCCTTCCCTCCACCGAGCCGCCCCCCGTTCAAATCTAGCTACTTCGTCGAGTCCGACCGTACCAACGACCAGCGCACACGCGCGCCCACATTGCTGCAGGATATGCATACACCACCCCCCACCCCGGAGTGCAAGCAACCCCCTTCGGTCGACCTGTAACTCGCGCGTTAACCGAGCTACGGAACTTTGCACGCGCGGCAGAGGTGCGAACAAAGGACGATTAACGGAAGCGGCCGCCGGAAGGAGGATGATCCAGGAGTATCGCGCGATCATCGTTCTCCGGTCACCGTTTCGTTGAAAATTGTTTATTTCGCTCTCGCCTAGCCCCGGCTACGCGAAAAGCGCGAACCTACGCGCGACAGTAACGGCGACGTTGATCGCGACAGTGTTAACCGTAACGTCCGGACCGCGGGGAAACGAAACACCGAGCGATTTCGAGAATATTATTCCGTAATTTGTTGATAGACTAGAATTCTAGAGAATTTGATATCCTTTTTAAAAAATTTTTAAGCGACTAATTAACCAATTAATATTATCAAGTGGAATCAACTGAAATCTCACTATCAGTGGTAATGGGGTTTGCGAATCCATACTAAATAGTAATTGTAATGAATTCTAGAGAATTCGATATTCTAGTAATTTTTGAAAAATTTTTAACAGTCTACTAATTGGTATTATCAAATGCAATCAATTGATATCTCACTTTCAGTGGTAATAGTGCTTGAGGATCCATAGTAGGTAAAAATTGTACTGAATTTTAAAGAATTCGATATTCTAGGATTTTTGAAAAATTTTTAGCAGTCTACTAATTGGTATTATCAAGTGGAATCAACTGAAATCTCACTTTCAAGTCTTTGCGGATCCACAGTGAACAAAAATTGTACTGAATTCTAGCGAATATGATGTCCCAGTATTTTTTTTCAATTTTCTGCAGTCTACTTATTAATATTATCAAGAGACAAAATAATGCACAACATTTTTACTTTGCAGAGAAATCCTGCTCGAGCCAATCAGATCCAATTTTTGTTTTCAAAACTTTTTTAAGTTTTCGCTGACGAAGACTGCTGTATAGTTTTCTATGAATAATGCGAATAATGCTGTAGAAAATTTCCGTTACACGAGGGTCGAAGTCTTTCAATATTTTTTCCGTCTCAAATTGCGATCGATCGACTCAAACGCGAGTCGCCTATCAGTTAAATTATTCGATCGGGAATCGAGGAGTTGCCGTAGTCTCTTCGTTGACGAGAATATGTTGAAACCCGTCCTGAATTCGTTTCGAAATGTAATCTGCTACACGTTTCCGAAGGTCTGCGATTCGTAAGCCGGTCGTCGTCGCAACGCAACAACGAGTTAATTATTCGAGACGTTGAAAATTTCAGCCTTGGATGCACTTATCGCGCATCGCCGCTGTTAATGGACGAGATACCTTTGCAAATTTCGCGACACAACGCTTCGGTGAGCGATTTACGTAACGCGACGACGACAATGTTGTAAACTCGATAATCAGAAATTTTTTTTTTTTAATTGTTGCTCACTTTAGATCGTAAACATTTCTAGGCTATCCTGTCTTTCGTGTCTAGGACCGACATAGGCCTCTGGAAATTCTCGAAAAATACCAGAACATCAAATTCGACAGAATTTTTCTGTATTAATAACCATCTTCTTGAAATACGTGAAAATTTTATCAAAATCCGCAGCCTATTCACGTCCCACGTGCTAACAGTTTAAAAAAATTCGTGTATCTTCGAACATTCTAAGTCGAGATTATCTATACTCTATGTTTACGGAGCACTGAAAGTGAGTATTTTATATTATTTTACAGAAACAATAAGAACAAGTTCATTAAAATTTTTAGTCATATTTTTTATAATATATACCTAAAGAAATGCATCTTCGCAATCTCAATATTCGCAAATGAAAAACACTAGAACCCGTGATTTCGACGGATCCCGTGAACCTAGTGTTGAATTTGTTTGTGGAAATAGTAAATTTCATCAAAATCTATTCACTCGTTTAGTTTTTCAGTAACAGTTGAAAAACCGTTGTGTACCTTTGAACATTCTCAATCGAGATCTCGAAAATTTTGTTCGATTTCTATTTGTTTTCGATTTACAAAGGATACCATCTATGAAAATAGGAAATCAGTATGCTTTCATAAAATTTATAAAAATCGGAAATCCCATAAAAATCCGCCGACTATTCACCTCGGACGGCGTTTTTAACAGTGGGAAAAAAATTCATATATAATATTCAAACATTCTCGCTGCAACAGTCCGAACCGGAACGAACTGTTCCAAAACGCGAATGTCCGAACAATGTCTGTCTAATCCCGCGTATCGTAACCGAACGATTCTCGAAATTAGCATCGATTTGCGGAGACGCCGTTCCGCGAGACGACCGCGTAAGAATCCGTACGTGTCCGTCGTCCGTCAATTAACCCGCGTAGGTATCGCGCGCGGCGAGTGTGCGTCGCGTTCCAAAAGGGAAACGCACACGCTCTCTCTCTCTATGGAAAACGACGCGGCAGGCACGGTCGGCTAAACTGATACGGCTATTAACCGCGTTATCGGTCGCGGCTGGGTAGAACCGCGAGGAGGCGTGTGCGGTGCTCTTTTGAACCGGGGTACCGCGGATTAAAGCGCGTGCACACGTCGCGCCGCGCCGGAGATTGTTTCGCGTAGGCGACGCGTCGCGCGCGCGCCCTCGAATCAATATTTTCGTTCCGGCGAGATCAACCGAGGCGACAGCAACAAGTATCGCCGGCGACGAGATAACGCCGCAATTTTCCGCGAGGCGACGAGCAAGCGAGCGGCGGAGCGCCCGCGTTTTCCCCGCTCGGCTCTCGGTGTCGGCAAGCCGAAAAAGACAAATTTTACGATAGAGCCAAAAAATAGAGGGAGAGAGAGAGAGAGCACGCGTGCCAGGCGAGCGAGAACAGTTAGGTTCCCGGAGTCGGAGAACCCAACAGGCGGCTGTCTGTCGAGCAAAATCAATGCGTGCCACCGACAGGGAACCACCTCCTACCCCTCTCGCCCTTCTTTCGTTCCCCGACGGTGAACGACTATCCTCCTCCAGCTAGAACGCGACCGACCCTCTTTTCTCGCTCTAGGCCCGCAACCCCTATAGCTACCCTGTCTTTCTCTTCTCTTTTCACCTAGCTTGCTCGCTTACTCCCGGCTCCCACTCTCGTTCGTTCGTGCGTTCCCTCCTGCCGAACCTCCGAGGCACAAACGCGTCCGCCAGTCCGTGGCTCACCCTCGTTTCATCCCCCTGGCTCCGCGGCCACCCTTCGCGCCACCCGCTCTACCCCGTAGGCACAGCCAACCCCACTCACCCCCAGGGACTAATAAGCTGTATTATTTTTATCACGGTCGGGCGAGACCGATTCTCCGCGACTCGTCTTCGCGATATCCACCCCCGCGCCTTTACGGTCAATTTGTGATTCGACGCCGAATTTTCAGAATCGAAGACTCGTTATCAACGATAATTGGTTTATTTCAGTAACGACAATTCTTTCTCGACTGTTCCACGTCGGCTAGCAAGGGAATGTAATTTCACGATAGGCTCGAATGTTTTTAAATAAACATCGAAACGTCGGAATCACTCTCTAATAGTTTACGATATTGCTTTGTTGATGAAGTAACAAATGATCGAACCTTTGCGCTGAGAGCATCAGTAATTTAATGTTAATAACATATACGATCGATATAGGAATATAATTATGGGGCTCGGATATTTTTAATTGACGAATATTGAGTTTGTGTTCGCGAGAAAGTATTAAACCTTTATTCGTGATGACTGGATTTTTATGCGTTTTAGGAGAAATTGGCTGGCCGAAAAATAAAACGGGCGAAGATTAGAAACGTCTAAGAATATTGTTATTAGAAAATCTAAAATCTTATTATTTTCTTAGTACGGAGTTTAGGTAGCGGCAGTTCTCGTACGGAAACTGATTAATGTATTTTTATTTTAATGTTTTATTTACCAGTTTTCAATTCTTTTTTTGGTTTTCTATACGTTATATATGTACTATCTGTTTATTTACAATTTATCTAGTGCAAAAGAATGGAAAATTGTAAAACAGCTTTCCAAACCTTCGATTGGTGCATTTAAAACAATTCCGAACAATACACCATACTATTTTTACATTTTTCCCCCAAATTCCTATCCAAGCACTGTGGATCGACACGGTCCAGAAAAAATTGTGTCGGGTCACGATCTAAGCGCGCGCGTAGGACCGAGAAATGCTTAGATCGCGTCACTACTGTCTCCTGAATATTTAACGTCAAAAAGTCTTTCGACACGGTTGTGTCTAAGGCAGGGCCCGCTAGATAGCCTTACTGATCCTTCCTGTTCCTTCACAATTTTTAGCGAACGTGGCCAAATAGACGTTGTGCAGATTCACATCCGAATCGTAACGTTTTAAAGAACATAACATCGCTAATTATATTAACTGATCGAACCTTGCGCCGATAATTCTTCACATATATAAAATTTTCGATCGATAAAAACCCTAATATTATTTTACGTATGTTCATGGAACCCTTCATAACATTTTATGGAAAAACCCTAGGTGTTCCGTGGAACACAGTTTCGAATTCTACAGAAGAATTCCTCTCTCTCGTGAAAATGAATTTCCCCTGGATGTCGAATTTCCTGGTGGATCGGCAGGAAATCGACGCTCGCGACAGACACGGTCGGCGAGCGTTGCGTTAGCCGGATCGGTAGGCAGAAGAGAGAGCGTAACAGGAATGTTACTCGAAACGAAACGAGCCGTGGAGTTGGCCGCGAGTGCTCCTCGCGAAAGCTACTCGGCGCAGGCGGTTAATTATTAACGCGAGCCAACACAGAGAGAAACCGCCACGCCGCGCCGCCTCGCCTCGCGTTGCCCTCCCTACTCTAAGAGGGTTGCACGCGCGCGTGTTTCCGCCGGCGCGGCATTAACCCGCTAGCCATCAAAATGTAAATATCGCCCGGGGTATCTGATTAAAGCTCCTCCGTGTTCCCGACGAGTTCGGATTAAAGCGCGGCCGCCGCCGTCGACGAGTCGATAGACGGAAACGATGTTTCGATCCTCGTCCCCCCCTCCTCTCGATCTTCCTCCCGATCGCGAGGGAGAATCGAACTGGCCTGGAAACCCGGTTTTCGCGAGGAAAATTGAATTTTTCAAGCTTCGTATTTTTTTTTAGAAAATTTCTCCTATCTACTTGGAAGATTGGATATTCGCGTTAAAATTTGGGGTCGGTGCCTGAACATCGGCTTCAACCCTTATGTAATAATTAGACAGCGAAAACGTCAGACGAATTTAATTTACATTTTCAATCTATCGAATTATTAGTATTAAGAAAATATTAAATTTTTATTTCACACCAGTTCGTTGCAATTCCGATGGAAAGTTCGTATTTTGCATGAATATTCGCAGTATATTAGCATTGCACCGAACTGAACCGAAAATAGAAATGTTCTGCGTTGATTGCGCGAAGCAGACGAACAATCAAACGTTGCAATATTCCGAAATTTTTCTATTACTTTCTCTGTTTTACAATTCGTCCAACCAATTTCTTCATAAATAGAGGATCTGCTTATCACGAGAAAACCAGTGAAACGATTAAAAACATTTCACGGTATCCTGTCATATCGAATCGATCGGCGCAACAAATTTTATATAATTGCATAAAGATCCGATAACGACTTCACGACGCGCGCAACAACCGAACACAATCTATTTCCCAGCATCTCGCCAGACAATTTCTACTTCGCGTCCACATTAAAAAGCAACGACAGTGAGGGATCGGCTGCCTTCTCTTTTCAATAATATATCGGGAAGCAGATCCGTGACTCGGAGCGTAACGCTGTTGGATAACGATCTCGATCCTTCCCGCCGCAATTTTATTCCGCCGAGCGAGAGAGAGGGACTACTGCACCTCGAGTCGAGACGGTCCAGATTCTCGGGGAATAGTTCGCGCGGAAAAAAAAAAAGATGCCGGAACAGTTGTCGGTGGAGATAGGGGCCACGCTGTGTATTTGTGTATGTGTCTCTCTGTGTATGTGTGTGTAAGAGAGAGAGAGCAAGATCCTTCGGAATCCTGGCACCGATTTCGCGGTGGAGAATGTGCACCGAGAGATCGAGCCTTTTGGCTGCACGCCTGCCGAGAATACGCGAGCAATTCCGCCGCTGCTCTCTGTGGTTCTTCGAGCGACAAGGAGCGCGCGAAAAGCAGTCGATAACGTTGATATCGATCCTCAAAGGAAGAGGAAAACGAACACTCCGCTCTCTCTCTCTCTCTTCAGTTCTCTCGGTGTGAGACCATGATGTCCTGTCGGTAGGTTTACCAGGAGAACGGGAGAGCCGTGTTGACGAGGAACGACAGGGCCGGCTCCCTAATTCGAATTTAGGTGTTGGGCGGGTTGGCAAGTGGGCGCAATGCGGTGTCACGCTGCGGGCGTTTGCTCTTTCCTCCCCTCCCTCCCTCACCCCCGCCAGCTCTCGCGCTCCTATTTCTCTCCATTGTACCCTCCTTTCCGGTTTCGGCTCTCTCCACTTGCCCCGTTTCGAACCAACCCCCCTCCCCTCGCCGCCAAACTCTCAGTCGGCCTCCCTCCCGCCCTTCAACCCCGTTAAATCCCACCAACACCTCGAACCACCTACTCCGTCTAAGCCGGATCGAGCGACCTTAATCGACACCCTGTGATCTCGACGACGATCGCAAGCTAGCGCACACACCCCACTACACTCTCCAACACGCGTTTACCGACCATCCCTCCCACCCCCCGCTCTACTATCCCCACGAACCACCAACGCGCCGCTAATTTCTGCGATCATCGCTGATTTTTCGCTGGAGCCTTCTCTCTCACTCATCCCTCCATCCTCCACCCCCCGGTGGCTCCGGAGGTTTGAATACCGGTTTTTATTTTTTTCTGATTTTTGATGATTCCTCTCGGTACACCTCGTTCATTGATTATACTGGGTGAGTTAATTAACGTTTGCACTGCAAATATGTGTGTTACTTTTAAGGATACAGTTAATTTCTTCGGGAGAAAGTTGAATGGTAACACGGGGCTCACAGAACAACGAAAAAATTATTTTTGTGTCTCCTTTCGTAGAGATATCAAGATAACGTTCATTTTTAACGTCGATATGTTTGAGGGCTGGGAGTGTATATGTGAGAGAGAGAGAGATTTGTTCCACATAAGAGGACATGATAAATTGCCTCATCCTCCCTCCAAGTATATCCATGATTCAATGTTTTTCCATGAAGTTGAGAAATTATAGATGTTTATATGAGTGATTTAATCGAGAATATTTTTTTCTAATGGAACCACCCTTTTTCAAACGCCTACAATGATAGTCCCTTTCATTACGAATTCAGTGATCATAATTACTTAAGGTCATTCAAGGTTACAGAGTATTTAAAAGGGGAGATGACCTTGAAATCTTAAAAAAAAAATATTTTTATAGTGTGTTTGAACTATTCAATTTTAAGACATTTCACGTATCCTTAGAAGCAATAAAATATTTGAAGTGGACACGTTAGGCGACTCACCCTGTATATTGGGTTGATTCATAATTTGTTGTTATTCTTTAATTATTCTCCCACCCTGAGGTACAATTAATAGCAGAGTTAAGAAAAAAGTATTGGCACTCTTATAACTAGACTGCGGATTTTTCTCAGTTTTTACCAGTGTCAATTTAAAACGGTAGAGAAATTCTAAATACATAACGTCGGCACATTATTTGCAAATTTACTTAAATCAGAATAAAGAATAAATTGTGTGTTGCAATCGATCCAAACGATTCTTATTTGAAATAATTAATAAGACTATACGAAAATCTTGCATAAAAATTCACCGTCTAGTTATACTCCGCCATTAAATCGATCAACGTTTGACATCGAGCCAAGAACAATTCCGCAAACCGCTCCCTCCCCCATCCCGGTACAAGGAACGGAACCACGGAATACATAAATCCTAGCCGGATAGGCGATTGACGCCACCGCGGCGTCAACGGTCGAACCACGCTAGTTTCGCGGGGCATTCTAGTTTCGCGAGCCGTTCGCCCGCGGCTGTTCTCATTGAAAAGAAAAACGCGCGAGAGAGCAGGCTCGTCGAGCGTAAGTTTACGACTTCTAAATAGCAGAGCCGTGCTCGGCGTTACACGATCGCCGACACGTAAAACTCGAAGAAACTCGCCTCTTGCCACGAGCAGAGAAACACGTACACCGCACGGCCGGTAAGCCGAAACGATAAAAACCGAACGGCAGAAAGAGAGAGAGAAAGAAAGAAGCAACACGAGAATAAAAAGGAAAAAAGTGTTACGATCCAACCGGTGGAGAGGCGAAGAAGCCAAGAAGTTACCCCCGCGGCCTGGGGATTTCGTTTCTTGGAAAAATACACACGCCACGAACGGCTTAAACGATACGGAAAACTTTTTCCACGGATCCGATGAAAAACCGCCGGAAGATCTTTGTGTACTTTTTCCACCCTTTCCGTTTTGCGAGGCCGTTGTTTTTTTTCTTTATTTCTGATTTTTCCGACGACGTTCTACTTGATTTTAGCCGGCGACCATGCGTTCTTTGTCGAAGAGGAGACGCTTCTTTATTTGTCTAGCTCTAGCACTTTTCCTATAGCAAATTTTCTTCGAACTGAAACGTAAACGCTATCGATTAGACTGCGGGCGCCGTTTCGTGCAAAATAAAAATCGTCAACATCGATTGTGCAAAATAGAAAATTTTTTTTCAATAATCGTTTAAAAGTATTTTTTATTACCATTCCTGGATTCTCCAGTTCTCTGCCGTCGCGTAAAATCCTACTATCGATCTTCCTCGCGCTCTAAAAATCAGCGCGCTTAGCTCCGCAGTCTAATCGAACAGAAGAAGAGCCTTACCGACGACTCCGCGAGTTTCTCGACTCGGCTGTCCCGCGAGGAATGTCGTAATGCTCGCCGGCTTCCGGTTTTCCACGCGAAACGCGATCCTCCGTGTCATGTGACAAAAAAAAACAAATTCGAAATCCAACGATTTCACGCCACGTGCCGAACTCGAACTCGCGTTCGACTCAGCTCGCGAGAGGTAGTATCGCTAAACCGGTGGTGACCGATAACCTCTCGCCGTGTGTCCGAGAAAAACGCTCTGACCGCCGGAACGTTTCCGTTATCGTTTTGTTAGATTCGCTCGTCTAATCTTCGCTGGTGCGTGCATAGATCTACAAATAAACTGGGGAAACGATGACGATAAAACAACACATCCGGTTTCCCAATGCTCTCGCACGATTAGCATGTTTGCTCATCCGAGTCGATCGAATTTCCTGTCGTTTTATAACAACTGAAACTGGTGTATTGTCTGACTCACCTTGCTCTTTCTCCGGGACCTTGGCTGGAATCTTCTTGTCCGGCGCTTTTGGGGAGCAATTCTTTCGTGCTGGTCGAACCGACGTCAACGTCGACGGCACCTGTAACAAATATTTAACGTTTACTCAACAGACTGCCATCATTAGATGAATTTCACATACATACTTGAACCATTTAAAAATATTATTGTATTATTTTCATTCGACTAAAATTAATATGATAGTATCTTCACTCTATTAAAATTAATACGATAGTATATTCATTCTACTAAAATTAATACAATAGTATTTTCATTCTCCTAAAGTTCAAATTCGAAAAAACTCATTTCTGTCTAAGCAGGTGTATTCAATCGTACGATTCGCGACGAAATTTTCCAAGTGACACTGATTTTCGTCGAACTTCGAAATCGACCACCCTGGCTGAACAGGTTAAAGGTGTGTCGGAGATACTCACCACCTTCTCGGACCGTTCGCCGGACGGCAGTCTGGCGATGGTGGCATCTGGACTGTCCTCCGGCGGCGGGGGTTGCACTATCCAATTGTACTCTCGTTTTTCAACCGGCAAACCCCACCGTTCGTACTCGAGGCTCTGTGTGCGCAACGTTTCGTAACAATCGAGGCAGACCACCGCGAAATCCCCGTTCTCCAGCAGCAGGCTCTTCTCCGGCTGCCGGTGGTACTTGAGGAACGGGAAGTCCTTGACGAGCAACGCTCTGACTCGTTTCCGGTAGGTGGTTATGCCGCAGACGTAGCAGCAGTAGTCGTGGGTATTGTACTGTCTCTTGGCGGCGTTCACTTGCTGGTCGCTGGGAGGGGATTCGTATCGACGCCATTGCGCCAAAAGGGAGTGATAACAGAACGTGCATACCAACGCGGAGCCGTCCTCGCGCAGCTGCTCGGCGTTCGGCGGCGACTGATGTAGTAACAATTCCGGGAAGAACGGCGCGTTTCGACCCTGAGGATGACCGTACAACACTCGAGCCAGAGTCAGGTCACTGTGCAGCCCGCACAGGAAACAGTATATGGAACTGCTCGACGTCCCAGGGTTGCTGCCGAACGTTCGGTCCGAGCTGGAGCTTGGCGGCGTCGCGATCGACCGGTTTACGTCGCCGTTTGGATGAGGACTAGGAATATCATACCTGAAAGATCGTTTAAATGACGGTCAGTCCCTGTGACGGAACGTGGAAACACAGCTGATATAAATTGTCGAGGAGCTACCGCATAGTGTTATCGCGAGCTGAAAGTGTACCCTTTGAATCTCATTTTGTTTTTGACTTGAATTCATATGACAATCGTCATATCAGTCAATTCAGTGACGAGCGAGGGACGTCTTTTCAGCTCACAATAATACAAGTTTGTCGAAACGCAAAACTGTTGCTGTTGGAAATGTTTGCAATTTCGAAGTAGACTCCCAACAGTCTCTCTGTTCTAGACACAAAGATGTTCGAACAACCTGCGACGTTCTAGAGGAACACGTTCGGCGTCCATGCTCTCCCACTGTTGGGCCAGGTGGTTCACACAGTGACTACAGGCCAACACTCTGCCGTGACTATCCATACAAGCGTTCTCCGAGGTGCGCGCCATTCCTCTTAGACAAGGAAAATGCATGGCATGCGAGTTCATTCCTTCCGGGCTCGTGGACAACCTAACCGACAAGATAATTGATTATTACAATTTATTTTGAGAGCAGCAAATCTAATTAGGTGATTCTTTTTCAAGGTGTTACTCTCGAGCAGCTGGTACTCACCATTCCATGTGTGTGCGAGGATAGAGTCTCTCGCAGATATAGCACCTATAGTTTTGGCCACTTGCTACGGTCCCGTTTTCAGCGGGCGCGTTGTTCGGCGAGTTTCGTTGGCCGGCGGCGGCGACCTTGACCCCGCCTCTTTGCTTGTTCGCGGCGACCGATGACTTGTTCAGATCGTACGGTTTGAACCGGATATCGCTGCCGGCCGAGTTCGCCGGCGACTTAGCGACCGCGGGTCTCGGCGACGGGCCCTGCTGCCGGAAGTCGACCACCGTTTGGCCTGCTGGCTGGGTCTCGTGGTTCTCGCCGCCGAAAACCTGCTGCTTCTGCGGTATGGCTTTGTAACAAATGGAGCATACTTGCACCATCCCCTGAGGACTAATAGGACTAGCTCCTGACGGAGGTTTCAGCGAATAAATATAAGGATAGTACGCCTCCTTCTCCGGGTTCGCGCAGCAGTAGAGGAGCCTAATACTGGACGAAGGGTACTCGAGCGCGCACGTGTAGCAGATGAACGTGGTCGTGTCTATGGCCGGCGCTTGACGTTTGCGGAGCGTGTAGTTCCGATCGCCGTGAGGCACTCCTTGCCGTGTATACGCCTTCCACTGCAGCAGAAGGTAGTTCTGGCACGCTGTGCAGGCCTGGAATCACCAGAAACGTAATCAGTCATGGGTAACGCGAGCAGCGACCAGTAAAATTTCTTTATAAATTTTGCGGGACGTTTGGTAGCTCAGGAATCCTCCAATTTTTCTCTTAGCGAAGCTATGGGGAACCGTAGGATTTCTGTATAGTTCAAGTGATGAAACGGTGTACCTGTACGCGACCTGCGCTGTCCATGGGTCTACTTCTGCTCGGTCTCGGATGAAGCATCAGAGAAGGGAAGAATGGGGGAGGACTGGCCGAAGGGTGCGGCGGGGTTGGCAGTGGTTTCGCTGCGATATGACTAAGCGAGCCTCTCTTGAACTCGTCCCCGCAAACGTAACAAACTTCCGTCACCGAATTTTTGTCCGGCATCGACAGATCCAGGATATCGGTGCCGACGCTCGACGAGGATCCACCGCTGTAAATCGCTGCAATTCAGAGAAATCAGACGGTTACTATTTGCGAACCACACCCCCCTCCTGCCCTCGAGACACATTTCACAGAAAGAAAAACGTTATCCTCCCGAGACTTTGTTGTGCTGTTTTCGACACGCGGAACAACACTGTTTCGTGATCCCGTTAACTTGTTACGAACCGATTTCGTGCGACCTATTTATCTGCGACGTTGACGACTAATGACTGTCGGATTCAGCCGAGTTAGATCTGGAAAGGTCGCGCGCGAGTTGAGCTTGAGATCAGAATTCAAATTAGATATGCATTTAACGCTTTATCTGCGAGACCGTTGACCTTTATTTACAAACATTCAACCGGCTGAATGGAGCGTCTGTGTTCAACATAAAGAATGCATGTACAGACCCACGGAGTCTTTGCGATCGTTAATCGTTCCGCGGGCGAGATGCTGATGGCTTTGAAGCGCAGCTCGCTGTGTAGACGAAAGACTAAGGGTACGGAACGCGTCGACAGCTTCCACAAACGACGGGAGCGAGGAGCGCCGAAATTAGAATGTAATACTTTGAAGCGGCGAGTAGAGGTGTATCTAGCTCTCATAGCTTCTATCGCAGCTCCAATGTATTCTAACAAGTATTCTCACTCTCAGCTGATACACATCCCGAGGCGAGGACTATTCGAGACTATTCGATCGGTAATAGGCGAAGATCGCGAACATACGTTGAGGCTGTGGCGGTAACGCTGGTTGCGGTGCTGGCGAGCTCCTCGGCGCGTGTCGCAGATCCAAAGCAGCTTCGCTGGATATTCTGGCGTCCTCGACGGGCTGCCTGGGGCTCTGTAACCTCTGATGGGGCGATTGCAGTCTTTGATGGGGAGATTCCATGGTGAGCCTCGCCTGTTCCAGGTGCCTGTGCGTTTCAGCCGTGTTCGAGTGCGGTCGTGGCAGTTCGATGGAGTTCGACGGCGGCCTCGTTTGCTCGACTCTCGGCGAGGGCGAGTTCGCCGGGAGCCTCGGCGAGATTCCCACCGGTCTGTTCTCCGGTCTGAGCTGTGGCGTTTGTTCGTTGGTCAGACCAAGAACTTGAGCAGCGTATTCCCCTTGAAGAGCCATCTCGGCCCCGGTGAACGGCCCGCCGTCGCATCTCTTCAGCCAATAGATGCGTTGACTGTGCGGCCTGGCATCCTGCTCGTAACTCTCCCATTGCTGCAGTAACAAAGCGTAGCAAAGGCTGCAGGCTTTCACAGCTCCGCTACGGGCTCCCTCGCCCCGATAACCGGCCGGTGGTTCGTGGGTCTCGAGGAACGGGAAATAAGGCTCGTTCGGCGCACCGGCCGGGTTCGGCTTCACTCGCAGCCAGTACTGCTCGCTGTGGCCCACCGTACCACATACGAAGCAGACCCTGGCACCACCGATCTCCTCGGAGGCTGGATTCGGCTGCGGATTCGCGAGAGACTGTCCGTCCAGGCCAGGCTCATTTTCCACGTACAGTTTGTTTTCCATCATGTCAGGAAACCATCGGGTTTCTCTTCAACGACCTTCTATATACTTCTGTTTGGCACGCATATACGATCACAAGTCACTACGATTGACGATGCTCTCTTGGAATTTTCCGCATATCTGCAAAGAAGAAAGAATAAACGTGTTAGTACAGCGAGAGAAGAGTAAACAGTAAACTGATACAAGGTATATCGCTTCAAATGTATATGGGAAACCTTATTGTATGCAAATGAGTTTATTTGGGTGCAGCTGCGACCTCGTTCTTTATTCAACGAGGAATACGTGAAGCACGATTGAGCGTCGAAGAACAAATTTGTCTGTTAATTGCGTAACACCCAGCCGAAACTCAGCAGAAGAGCAATAAACTTTTATCTAAACACATTCTTCCTCCTCGGTCGTACCAGATTTTCATTCGGTCTCACACATCGTGTGCTAGATTACAAAACATTACTGAGGAAAACATTCGAGAGTTAGGTTCAATTGTGTCTACGAAGGAAGCGATAAACTGCTGCGTAAACAAGGTTGGTGCTTCCTGGTCAAGCGTGCTTCGACTTTTCAGTGAAACGAAATCAAGTACATCGCTGGGATCGCTACTGTCAGATTGCACGACAACGCTTTGCTAACGAGACTATGCATTTGATCGACGGTGCCTGTAAACACAAGTACTCGGTTATGAGATACCCAGCGGAACAATAGCAATCCGCAGAAAGTAAACGAATTATTATTATTATTATAATTCGGTTTGGTTTGGTTTCTCAGGAAAACACTGATCGCCGCGAGGTGCAAGGCCCACGTTTCGACGTTCGACTCTTGTCGTTATTGAAGCATTGCAACGTGAGCGATGCTTTTAGAATACCGTAACATGTGGTGTATTTTTGGCGCATTGCTACATCGACGTTTTACCGACACCGACCATAAAACACATCTTCGGGCGTCGGTAACCGACAGGGAGGGAAAAAACCGCGTTGAAGGCACTTTGCTTCTCGTTTCGCTGAGTGGCGCGTGCACGACACGATTAACGTGTTCGTCGTGCGGCCGAGGAGCACGGATCTCGGTAGCGACCGTCGACGAGGAGGAAGCACGGGAGACGCGTGTAAACGGGACACGGGTTATATACCTAGCCACGAGAGAGAAACCGAGGCTGTTTTCGGTTGGAATCGCGGCCGGGAAAACGCATTATATATCCGTCCGATCGAGGGGGGACCGAGAAACCGTGGACCGAGAGATCCGTCGTGAATCCGCCCGTGCTGCTCGTTAGGAAAACGTGATTTCAGTGAGGAATAATCGACGCAATGGTGGGCAGACTGGTGGCCTTTAGGCGGCTTAAGAGTCGCACGTCGCAAACGCTCTCCTCTCCACGGTGGTATCGCCTCGAGACGCTGGGCTTTATCGGCGGCGATCGGTCGCGCGAATCGGCGATCGTTCGCGACGTGCCTCGGCAGGATTTCGACGATAAAACGTACATACGGTGGGAGAGGGATCACAGGGATCAAGGGGAAGTCGGAGCAGCAGCCGTGCACCGTTGCCTCGCTACCGAAATACGCAGCCACGACGGGCACACACACCGCGAGAGCACACGCACCGTTTTCTCGGAAGGGGCCTCCGTGGCCCCGAACACTCACGTTTTCACAGTCCGGCGAGATTCGCCGCCGCATCGCTATTCCGCCGCGGTGATTTTGCTCCGGCGATACGTATTCCACGGTCGAAGCTGAGCCTCCTTATCTCGGGTTCTAGTCTCTGCCATACGTGCTCGAGCTGCACACCGAGCCGCGGGGTGTCACCTTCGATAGAACGTTCCGGGCCGTTCCACTCATATTTACATGTGTCGTGGAACGTGTTACGCGACCCCGATCCGTATCGCACTGTCCCATCCACGAGAACTACAACAAAACCGGTCCGCGTACTACGAAAAATACATTTTCTGATGGCACAGCACCCGCGACTTTGGCTCAATTCACCGCCATGTTGAAAAATCGCGATCCGCTTCCCATGATGCCACGCAGCTTCGTCATATGACAGCGCCGCGCCGCCGGCCAATCGAATTCGCCGACGCATGCGCCCGCCGCGCCTACCCAAGCCGTGCCGCCGCGAACTACGTTTACGCGCGAGGTTTGAAATTTTTTTTTGCCCTTTAATATACGCGCACCACCGTGTACTCGCGGACACCCAACAATTTTATAATTGCGTTACGTAACGCCGCCACCGCCACCGCCGCCGTACTCAGAGTTGGGCGTTATTCGAATGAAATTTCATTCGAATAACCAGCGAATAAAAATTGCGAATAAATTTTTATTCGCTGGGTTATTCGAATAAATTTTTATTCGAATAAATTTTTATTCGAATGAATTTTTATTCGAATAACCCAGCGAATAAAAATTTATTCGAATAGTCCAGCGAATAAAAATTTATTCGAATAGCCCAGCGAATAAAAATTTATTCGAATAGCCCAGCGAATAATGGTGTCGAATGACATCGCGTCATCGACATCGCACGCGGCACGCACCAGCGACGTGTATGTGTATGAATATATGTGTGAGTGCAGTCTAAAGAGTCGATGATTCTTATTTTCGAGAAATTTTTGATCATCTGAAGATTGCAGGTTGTTTCCTATTATAAAAATTATTTTCAAATACATAAATAATTATTAATATTTTTACAAACTGATTACATTACAAATTACGGATTAAGCGTCATAAACAGAAGAAATTTAAGTCGCCGAAAATTTCGAGATAATAATTATATAAGTGTGTAATAATGTACATTACGTTAGAAACTATAGAATTATTAACAACATTGTATTAATATTTATTTAGGTACCCATAGTTACGAGAGAATAGCTCAGCTATTACAAGAAATCCATATGGAATATTTTTTACTCATAAAAAAAATATCGATGGTATTGTACTGCCTGTGTTAAAAGAATCACCGTTAGTTATCTATTGTATATGTCATCAATCGTCAACCGAGATCTCGTCTCGAGAAGTTTCGGGCCTCGGCCTCGAGTCACTCGAGTGTCGGGTTCCTACCCGTAACCATAAAGGCTGCCGCTGTCGGTGCCGGCTAGCGGCTGCGCTTATTCGCAGCATTTATTCTCGTCATTTAGAATAACGAATAACGAATGAAAGTCCCGGGATTTATTCGTGACTAACGAATAACGATTTATTCGTTATTCGCAAGCTACGAATAATTCTCGGCGAATGATATCCTTATTCGTTATTCTCGAATAAATCCAGGGACTTTATTCGTTATTCCTTATTCGTTATTCGAAATAAAATTTGCCCAACTCTGCGCCGTATGTGTCTGTGTGTCCGTTGAACCTACTCGCGGAAGAGAGATCCGTACACCGCGAGAATCTACGGAAAATCAATTCACGCGGACGGATCGCGATCTTTCTCGGGATTTATCCCGGTCCGTCGCGTCGGCTTCCGACGGAAATTCGGTGTCGAACAACCTCCCCGCGATTTCCTTTTTTCCCGGCACCGTCGATATTCACATCGTCGTTTTATTTATTAATTTAAGGCCAATTCTGGAATAGAGCAGGACTGCCCAAAAGATAATTCGAAAATTCATTTTTATTTCCCCGGTAGGAATAAACGTTGAACGTCGAACGTAGCTGCGCGATTTTTAATCTTGCGATGTGAGAGAGAGTAAATTAAACGGAAATTTAGATTTTAGAGATTTGGGAAATTATGGTGAGGATCATAGTTTTTTCTTATACGCGATCATTATTGTACACAGTTGGTGGAAATGGAGAAGCTTACATGGGGGGGAGTAAATACGAACAACAATCGATGTTTCACCGTATTTAATCAACAGGTTGGGACATTGCACCTTCGTATTGCTAAAAATTATTTTTCATAGATTGTGGTTGTTTCTTTATATGTATATATATATATTTTTATATTTATAATATGTATACCACTGTTTCAAGTGGAATCCTGATATAATACTAAAAAATAATTGGAAATACTTTAAAAATACTCTTTTGCAAACGATAATTCTTAGAAATCCATTCTCACTGATATCGTTCGTGTCTCTAACCATACACATCTAACAGCTACGATGATCTTCGAATTCCTCCGTGTACGGCGTTACACAGGACAATTAATCACAAAAAGGTTTTACCCCTCTCCTTCTCTCGTTACACTAACGGTGGCGATGTTCCATACGACAAGTTGCATTTTGCGTTTTTGCGGCTCGTAGAAAAATGTCTCCGTAGCGTGTCTCGGAGAATTATGCGCAGTCAGAAGAACCGAAAGGGAAGTTTTTCCGACCTGATGGTCTTTCTCTCTCTCACTCTCTCACTTTCACTCTCACTCTCTCTCTCACTCATTTTCGTCACTGCGTATTTAAACCTAAAGAATCATTGAAACCGATATCTGATTCGTAGAAGCAGCGCGATCACGATCTCCTCGGAACCGGTATAAAAATACTAAAAAAAAAAAAAAAACTAAACGGATGCAGTTCGAGGCAGCGAAAATAAAAGGTATCTACGACATCGCTGACTTAACGAGACCGTGCGTACTAACATGTAAAAACGCTGTCTTATAAATAATTATAAACTAAGTCTGTTTTGCATTGATGAATGACTACAACGATCTCCTTGTCTCTCGCTTCTCTCTATCTCCAGAACACGTACCCAAGAGACTCTCCCGTCCAGCTCTGTTTGCCATAGCGTTTCAAAACTGATTCATACTCCGTGGGACACGGTAGCCGGACCGTGGATCTCTCTGCTGGATCTCTATCGATCGCCCAGAAGCGGCGGCGGCGGCGGTTAATTGAAGTCACTTAATCCCTTCAGTTCATTCGCGCGTCGTTGGAAAGAATCCTCTCGAAGGTCCTGTTTCTCAAGAATTCAGGACCGTTAATATTTCTTTTTTTATAGAAGATTGTTCATTTTTTGTGCTCAATTCTCGCCGCGAAATCCGCGGTCCAGCGACGATCAAGAGAAAGGCAAGGACGACGCTAGAGCGAGGCGTCGCGCGAAACGTAACAAATAATACACGAGAAGAACAACAATCGCAGGTTCCTCCGAACGACCGGCACTTTTGCTTTTTCTTTTCTTCGTTTTTTTGTTCTTTTTTGATTCTGTAACAGCCTGTTTCCTCGCTGACACGCAAATCCGACGGGGACTGCGAACTGGTTGACAGCATCGTTCAAGTCAACGGGGTGTCGTGTTTCGTGAAAAATTAAGCAAAAAATAATAATAATAATAAACACGAGTCTCTTACGCTAAAAAACCAACGCGAAAACGTCACTCGTGACGCAGCAGTAGCAGCCGCAACGCAGTAGCAACAGTCCGCAGTCTACCGAGATCCCATAATCAATCCTCGTTTGTTCGTTCGTTCGTTTTTTTTTTTGTTTTTTCTTTTCTGTTTGGCGCTACGAGTTGCTTAAAAGATGGCATACGGCGGCGAGTACGTTAAATCGGATTTGACATTTGGTGAACGCATGACTTTTACTCTGTCGACCCTATCGGTCGGGTTATCTCGTTTTTTATGTACATATACACAGATATATATATATATATATTACTGTAACAAGATTTCCTCCTCTCATACAGGACGTTCCACAACGCGGTGGGAGAAAAAGAAAATGAAAGAAACCAAAAAAAAAGTTCACCAGCGAATGAATCGACAGTTCGGTTCCAGTTATCGAGCAGGCTAATCTATACAGGCGAACGCGAACGGAATCGCAGAGAATGCAGAGCCGAGCGAGCGACGCGTAGCATCGATCGCGCGACAGGGGAACTCTGTTTTCTACAAATCGGTATCATCCCTCGAATGATTATTTTGCGCCGCGGTCGCTCGCCGTAAATGAAACGTCCTTTACGTGGAGGCACGTCGTCGCGCCGCTCGTTTTATAAACGATACACAACGCGTAATGAATAACGGGGCATTATATTAAAAAAATACGATGGGTCACTGGTTCCGATAACACCGTTCACCCCCGGTCACCGCGATTATCTAAATGAAAGTTGACACACACGAGAGCAAAACGACCCGGCGCGGCGGTCTATCTATCTAATTGCAAAGAGGAACAAGAGCAACAAGTGTCGCGCGAGCAACGATTAAAACAACGAACGAAACTCATTGGTCCGGTTTCCACCGCGATAAAACAAAGAAACGAGAACGAAACGTAGAATCGGTCTAGGCGTCCGAAAGCGATCGCAGCTCTCTTATCTTGAACGCAGGTAGATAAGGACTCTCATCACAGTGACAACCAACTAGCCGTACAACGTACAGTGATGTAACAGCGAACGACGTACGAGACTGTTTCGCGTGCAGCATCGAAAACGGGATTCAGATTCTAGTTACACAAACCGATTTCCAGTAAACCCTAGAAACAGTTCCTAGAATACTATTCGACGTGTATTTCTTCGGCGACCTGCAGCCACATCGAGGGGCGGGGACAACTCGTTGGGGGTTGGAAACATTTTTTTAAATATATCAGCGAATCAGATTACCAATGGAGAATTTTGCAGCACGTTCTGCGGATGACGCAGAGGACGCACTTTCTAGCGATTTAATCGACTGAATCAGAAAGAGAACAATGCGCCGACAAGAAATATGTTTAATTAATAAATGAAGACGTAAATGGTCTCGAAGACACGTTTGTTCCTATACAAAATAAAAATTGTTCGATCGTGAAGAAATCACCGTTGAAGCGTACTTTCTTTTTTAATCGTCTGAAAAGTCAACGTCCTCGGACTCTTGTAATCTCTTTTTCTGTCCGACTTGTTCGTTTTGTCATGAACGCATAAAATTCATTACCGTTCTAAGAACTGTTTCACGTCCGAATGTCGGAAAAATCAGCCCGCGTGGCTCGGGTTCCGTTGCGAGCTAGATGGCGGGAGCGTGTAGATCAGTAGGATCCAGCGACTCGGCGAGCGAAGACCCCGAGGACTCTTTGGACGACGCCGAGCCTGGCGACGCGCCGATCTCAAATGTCGTCGCTGTTCACCGATCTCTCAGCGCTGAGACTCCTCTTGTCGACCTCCTCGGAAGACGTCCGACGATAACCGGGTTGGATCACAGCGTCCGCGACCGACCTCGGGCTGTGCTTGTCCACGTGCGTCAACTCGATCGGAAGATAGATCGTCCGACAGTGATCTATGTCCGCCCTACAGAGCGGACACCGCTCGCAACGACGAGCGCAATCCAAACAGGCGACCGCGTGTCCGCACGGGAACAACGCCGTGTCCAGGCTGCGGTCCATGCAAATGCGACACAGCATCGCGTCCAGTAATCTTGCCAGGCATTCCCGGGATTCCTGCGGGTTCAATAGAACGTTTAAAATCAATTCGACCCTTCGCGCTTGGTCGTGCTTCGCACATAATTATCGCATAGTTTCCCCAAGTTCGCTTCGGAGTTTATTTTTCAAACCTCCACCGCAGTACGGTCATAGTTAGGACCGCCAAGACCTCCTTCGGAGTCCATTGTAAAATTATCTGACAAATCTTGTCTTATAGCGACACTGAATTTATTGAGATTGTAATTCTTAATATAGTAGATATGGTTGGACAAGGAAATTTATTCAATTGTTTTAAAAGAATTTTCATAATTTCAACAATTGCAGAATTTAAAACTGGCCACTGCTTTGTTCCTTAACATTTGTCTAGAGTTTTACACTTTGACTTGATTTTTCATTTATATTTTCTCAATTCACATAATAAACTCAATCTACCAATCCAAAAAAATTAATTTCATGTGTTTTGAAAGCAAGAAACTTCTCTGATTTTTGTAACTTTGTCAGATCTTTTGGTATAATCCCAGCACAGGCAGGCGGAGGTACTAAGGAAGGCAGATCACTTCTTTTCTTAACAATTTTAGCGAGTTAAAAAATACAGTTTTCAATTCTGCTTTACAAATATTTGATCTCTACTAATTTCTCGTAAGCGTCTGAACTCAGTCCAGGCTTCCTCAGCGTCCAGATTAGGAAACTACGCGTCGGGGAGCAGATCCAGCGAGCTATACCTTGCACTTGGGATCCTCGCAGTCCCCGGCGCAGTCGTGCCTCTCCAAGATCTGTTTCTCTTTCTCGTCCGGCAATCTGACGGTCGCCGATTCGCAGTACAGTGCTCGTCGCGCGTTGTCGTACACCTCTCTGCAGGTCCTGCGGATGTCGAACACGTACTTCTTCCCTAGCGTCGAGTCCTCGTTGAAGATCGAGATGATGGTGCCCTGAAAGAGTAGGGAAATTAACACGTTGTTCAGCAACGCTGCAATATTATCGATAAACAGCTGGATTTTATGCTTTCGCAACAAAAATGAATGCAATTTTAAACAAAGATAATATTCAAAGCATCCTTGGAGCGAAGCTCGCTTTAAATATTGCCCCTAGCTATCCAAAAATTCTCGAAAACGCGCAAAATAATTCACGTACTCAAGTTTGAGCGTGCTGATGCCCAAGGATAATCGATATTTTGTTTCCCAATTTACAAATGTTTATTTCGCATAAAAATCCGGCGGCTGTCGACAACAGTTCGAGGCGGTGTACCTTCAGGTCCCGGATGAACTGTGCGGTGACAGCGCTCCTGACAGTCTCGCAACTGTAGAACGCGTGTTTCTCGGTGATCGCACGGTACAGGCCGCTGGCCGATTGACTCGAGTCCAGCTTGAAGTTCAGCGAGGTCTCCTCGCCGTCCAGGGACAGGTACACCAAGTGGAACATCCGGCGCTGCGACGTCGCGCTCTGTATCGCCGTGTACGGTATACTGGGAACAGAGAAACGTCTGTTACACAGGATAGAGACAGGTGTTGGTCGAGTCTCTCGACGCGGCGGTCGCTTGGGTCCACGTACTTTTGCGTCTCTTCGCCGTCGTTGCGGTAGACCGTGATCCCGTGGGGCCCCACGCCGATCATGGACACTCCGTTGTAGCCGAACTTGCTGTGGAACATCTCCTGGCCGAAGGTGTCCAGGTTCGAGATCTCCTTGAGCAGCCAGTACTCGGCCGTCGACGGCTTCATGCCCTGCACAGAAAACGGAGACTGTTATGACGTCAATCGATCGATCGATCAATATTATTTTAAACAGGCGATAACTATCTCGAGATAATTTTAATTGAATGTTTTTCTTTAGCTCTCTGGATGAAAAAAATTTTTGTTCGGACAAAGCGAAGGAAAATTTCGAAGGTTGATTTTCTCGCGAGTTTGCAGAAAGTAATTTCGCGAGGTAACTAACGGCCGCGATTGAGAGGATCGTGTTCTACGCCGCGATAGCATACGCGGCAGAAATTAACGTGGGAGCGTGCGCACGGCCGCGCAAAGGCGAAAGAGAAGTCTCGAACCTTGATCTCCTTGTGTTGCTGGACTATCCGATGCAGCAGATCCTGTGGTTTCGCGTCGCACGGCTCCGTCGGCTGAATCTGACAGCACTGCGAATAAAGCGCGTGCAACGGCGATATGGCGTCGTAATCGCCGACGTCCGCTTGCGCTATCAAGGCGACCAACCGTGCCACCGAGCCCCAGTCCGAGACCTTCAATCTACCTTCGACCAGCTCCAAACGAGAGTGCAAGTAGAACTGGTGCCTGCGGATCCGAGAAAAACAAGTCGCGTTAGAGGTCGGATATCAGGACGCTGGCCGTCTTTACAGTTCGCGACGGTCGTTCATGTACTGGCTGGGCTTTTATAGTGCGACTAATATTAATTTGATTATGCGAAAGACGATCTTCCAATCGTGTTTCTTCGTTTTTCAGGGCGATCACTTTACAGAGATTGTTCGCGAGCTACGAGCGT
Organism: Lasioglossum leucozonium; assembly: GCA_028454225.1. Lineage (NCBI taxonomy): Eukaryota > Metazoa > Arthropoda > Insecta > Hymenoptera > Halictidae > Lasioglossum > Lasioglossum leucozonium. The sequence continues at coordinate 5,349,085 of CM052214.1, forward strand.
TAGAATCCTGTCGTGTTTGTTAATTTTTATGAAAAGGGTAGATCGATCAGGGGGATCGGCTCTCTGGTTACCATTATGATTATTTTGTCACTTGTATCGAGTACTGTGGACCTAATTACGGGGTGTTTAAGTCATCACTTTACAGAGATTAGGTTTGTTCATGAGCTGCTACGAGCCTTCGAGTCTTACCCTGTTTGTTAATTTTTGTGGAAAAGGGTTAGGGAGATTATCCCTCTGGGGACTATAATAATTATTTTGTCATTGTCAGTGGGCCCAATTAGGGGTTGTTTAAGTCATCACTTTACAGAGATTAG
>CM052214.1:5349498-5546677 GCA_028454225.1 Lasioglossum leucozonium
TCAACCCCTTAAAATGGAGTCTTTGTTCGAGCTACTGATCAGTATTTTTCAATGTTCCAGCATGATCTCGAATTTTCCCGGAAAAGCTAAACAGCTCTATCACAAAGTGCAAGCTTGCAGCTTTAATTTGAGCCATCGAACGATCCAAAATTCCTACTGGAACACATTTTAATATAGGCTCAAATCGATCCCTTAAATTGGCGTCTTTGTCCGTGCTATCAGTCGGTATTTTTCAATGTCCCGGAAAATTTAAATAGACCTATCACAATGCGCAAGCTTCCAGCTTCAATTTGCGCTCTCGATTGTTCGCGAATTCGTGCTGTAATATATTCTGAAATTGGAGAAACCCCGTAAAATCCACGCTACATCGAAATCCGTGCGAATCCGGACTCGATGTTACGAGCAAACAGCAAGAGAAGAATAAAGTGTATAACGGAAGTGGAAGTTCGATGCATTTCCCAGGGTTTCGTTCAGCTTTTCTTCTACCGGGTAACAGGTTAACAGTTAATGATCGCTGTTCGTCAGAGTCGGGATTCGGGAGGCTATCTTTTGTTGAAGACACGGCGCGCTGCGCGGCGCGGTGTAACGATCGAATGCCGGAACCGTTGAAACAAAGGGCATGCAGTCGCGGAAACCAGTTCGCCAGAGAGCATGATTTCGGCCCCTCGGGGTAGTATAAATCAGAGATTATTACAATGGTTTTGCAGCGAGATACACACATACAGAAAGAGAGAGAGAGAGAGAGAGAGAGGGCAAAGGTTGCGTTAAATTCGATGCAACCGATGTGAAACAATGCCTCCCTCCGTTTCTGTAAAATCTCTTAATCCATTTACGGGACATCTGTACAAGATTCTTCCTCCTTTGTTCGTTCCTCCTTTTAAACACGCACGCAAAAGCTGTGCGCAAAAGTATGCGCGGCCGAGCTACGAAAGGCACCGCAGGCACCTAATGAAAATATTTTAGGAGCAATAAGAAAAAAGACGCCCCAGAATTTTAATCATACCCCGGGGAAGCTTTGAGAACGCCCGGAGTCTAGGAAAAAGTCTCCGGGGCGGTTTAGTCGCGTGTTTGGCTACCGTGGAAAAAGCGAGGATGAAAGTAACCAGAACCTCCCCCGGGGGTCTCTAGAATTCTCCCTAGGATATTTAGAATTTTTTCCGGAGCCTCTAGAACCATCTTGCTAGGAGTTTTAGAGTTGCCGTAGGATCGTAGGATTTTTCTGAGACCTTTTCTAGAGATCTTCCAGGGATCTCTAAACGTTTCTGTGGACCTTTAGAATTTTCCTGGGATCTCTAGAACTTTTCCTAGGATCTATAAAATTTTTCCTGCGGCGCAAAGAAACCTTCCTGGACTCTAAAGAATTTTCCTAGGATCTACCCAATTTTTCCTAGGATCTCTAGAATTCTCGCAATCTCTAGAACTTTCCTAGAGTCTCTAGAATTTCCCCGGGTCCACTAGAATTTTCTTGGGAACCTCTAAAACTTTCCCTGCAGTCCTTAGGCCCTTCCTAGGCTCTACAACCATTCTGGGATTTCTAGAATTTTTACTATAGCCTCTAGGATTTTTCTAGGGTCTCTAGAATTTTCCTGGGATCTCTAGAACTTTTCTTAGGATCTATAAAATTTTTCCTGCGGCGCAAAGAAACCTTCCTGGACTCTCAAGAATTTTCCTAGAATTTTCTCTAGAATTTTTTTAGGGTCTGTAGATTTTTCCCGGGTCCACTAGAATTTTCCTGGGAACCTTTAAAACTTTTCCTGCAGCCCTTAGGCTCTTCCTAGGCTCTACAACCATTCTGGGATTTCTAGAATTTTTCCTATAGCCTCTAGGATTTTTCTAGTATCACTAGAAATTTCCTGGGATTTCTAGAATTTTCCTAGGATCTCTAGAATTTTTCCTGTAGCCTCTAGAACCTTCGTAAGAACTCTAGAACATTTCCTAGGTCATGTAGAATTTTCGTAGAGCCTCTAGAACATTGCTAGAAATTTCGAGGTCTCAAATTAAAGTTAAATTTTCGCGCTATGCGATGGGCCCATTTAGGTTTGCCAGCAACGGGTAGATAACGGGCGCACGACACTGCGATTACAAGCAGTTACAGAGAATTTGATGGAAAATGACCGGCGCGAGTTGGCCGAGCGGTTTGCGGTCGAATCGAACGACCGATCGAGCGAATCGGCGAACTTTTCGACACGCTTCGAAATAGGTGTATCGCTTTCAGAGAAAAGTCACGCCGGCGAACAAACAAACGGCAATCCGCGGTGGCACGGCGCCGCGCGTAATTTCATTCTGGGTTCGTTTCGCGTTCGCTCGTCGTCGAACCGGCCGAGATCGTAATTGGCCGGAGTCGAGGGTTTTAAAGGCCGGAGCAAATATTTAAAGGCGTTTTTATGTTTAAACGTGCGCTGCCGGCTATCCGGCGACAACGAGAGGCTCGCTCAATCTTATCTCCTTCTCGGAGACAAAACGAGAAACGTTCGAACGGTTTCTCTTATTGCTCCCGGAATTATCCTGCTGAAAATAATTTATTTCGCCGACCGTGCGCCTCCTGGCTCTCCGAAATCCTTGGATGGCAGGAGTTGGATCGCTTGAATGGAAAACCCGTCTTGATTTATCCTCGAGAAACAACCATCGCGAGTATCTTTCTTAACACTTCGCGGTCGTCTCGACTTGCGGCACCAATAGTTTCTTGCTTTATTTGTTTCCGTTACGCTCGTCGACTGTGTTGCGATTGCAAGCTGCATAAATAAAGGGTGTTCCGATAAGGGCGTGTCGATGGTGAAATGGAATAAAACGAGCTGTGTGCTAAATTTTTTTTTATTTGAAAGGTCCATGTACGCCATTACGTATGGAATATGACATCGTTAAAATGTCCGCCGCGGCTTCGCACGGTGGCACGGATCCGAGAGGTTCAATTTTCAATGACTCTGTCGCATAGATCCGGCTGAATTTGAGCGATGGCCTGGGCTATGTAAAATATGGGTGAGTCTAATTTTAAAAAGTTCACGGTTTAAGAGAATTTCGAAACACCGATGTATTGTTTTTAACCTGTTAAAATTATTAAAGAAGAAAAGAACTTTGTCTTCGCCCTCTGTTTCTTAAAAGAATATAAATTTCTGCTTCGCTCATTTTTATAATAAAGTTTTATCATCACCGTCACAGACTGCCAACATCGACCCGTTTTAACTGGAAAACCCTGTACAATTCTGACGTTTCTTATCTCTTTTAAGCTGGTTCATAGATGCACTTATGAGAATATAATTGGGGTAGAAAAAAAGAATTTTTTTAAATGTCGTTCCAAAATCTGCGAGGCGACATCAAAAAAGTGTGGCACTAAAAAGTGTGAGAGAGAGAAAGAGAGACAGAAAGACACAAAGAGAGACAGAGAGATAGTGAGGGAGACAGAGAGGAATAAATCTAGAGATCTAGGGATCTAAAGATCTCTTTTTTAAACAAATCTTGTTCAACATGTAACTCTGTCAGTTTGGATCATTTTCACTTAAAAAAATTGTAAACATTCGTAGAACATAAATAAATATGTATGCAAAATGCCGAAATTAAGAAACTTACATTTTTTTGGTGAAAAAATTCCCCAAAACGACCAGAAAAATGAAAGCCTATATTAGAACACCCCCGTTGACAGCGTTATCGGCGACAAAGAATAGTACGCTCTCTAACTGACGGAGTATTTACGAAATCTCTGCTTGCACGAGGTAATTTGTAATTTCTCAAGCGAGAAGAGCCAGCCACCGTTCCGGTTTCTTTTTTGTTTGCCGGTTATTTCCGGCGAGGAGGAAAGCGTTGTTAACGGGTCCGTCCGGTATAATAGCGTAATAATAACAATATTTTCGACGCGTTGCGTCGGTGCCCCGAGCGTGAAAGCTTTACGGGGAACGCCGAGAGCCCCGTGTAAAAACCACTGAATCGTTTAACCCGGTGGTCCAGGGGAAAACGGTGAAAACCGTCGTCCCGGGGAAAGTTCGCCGATATGAAAACTTCCGGCGCGCGCAGAGGCGGGGGTGGGGGGTTTAACACCCGCGAAGGAGGAGTACATACATATAGAAAACTTAAATGGCTTTACGATCGTTCTTAATCCGAAACTCGGACCGGTATCGCCGCGCGGAGTTCGCGCTGCTTCCTAAGGCTTCGGAAACCGTAAACTCCCGACTAAGATAATCCCCCCGGCCGTTCGTGAGAACGCCACGAGGCTGAACACCGTTGAAAATGGCCCGGAAAATCGTCGGACAGTTATAGAATCATCTGACAAACGACGTTGTTGCGCGATCGGATAGAGCCGGTTCCCGAGCACCGGAGAAAATTATTGCTGGGTCGTTTTGAGAATTTCGAGTGAGCTTTTCTCGAAATGTTTGTACGCTGAGAATTGTTAATGTCCATGCAGCAAGTACTTTTGCTGGAAAAATCGAAGCACCTCGAAGCTCTTAACCCATCATAAGGAAACACGAAAAGGAGGCCTCTATCACCAAAAATTAAAAAAAAAAATTTTTTTCAATAAAGTTCAGCGTATGCATACATCTCCGGTGATAGTGATCAGGAAAATTGCAAATGTGTTAACGCGTTAGCTGCGTTCGTTTCGATATAGAAAATTATTTTGAGAAAATATTTCATGATTCGATGATTATGGGTGTGAACCACCACTAATCCAATAGCAAAACTTCTTTACTTTTCATTATTTCTTTAATGGGATTTTTCCGGTTAAAATCACACTGAACACGGTATAATTGCGACTGTATTTGCTGTGCTGACGTGTCCCAGTGTGCGCCGACCTTAAACTGCACGGTAAACGGTTCCTCTGACTCGCCCAAGTCATCCGAAGTCGATCGCGTTCGAGCGCGACCCCCGAAATCGCGAGTTTATGCATCCGTTCTGCCAGGACCGAGCTGGGTTGCATTCCCGATTCCTTTGGATCCGGAAGTTGCGTCCTCTTAAGGATAAGCGCCGCGCGCGAAACGATCCGCGAGATTTAGCTCGGCAGTTTCTCGGGGGCTTAGACGCGAGCCTCCGCAGCGCTTACTATTGGAATCGCTGCGCGTTCTGTTCCGCGGGGCCTCCTTTTAATTGCGTCGGAACTCCCGCGAAGGGAACGAGAGGCCACCGAATTAATCTGATCACCGACGTCTCGATCCCTTCTGACACGACGAAGTCCTACCGAGGCTCCGGGTCCCGGAGACCCACGATAATTCTGGGAAACGTCTTAAACCGAACATTTTACTGATCCTAGCACAATTTTTAATCGTCTGGCAAGGTTGCAGGGGTTGCAGCAAAAATTCTAGAGACCGTAGTAAGGTTCTAGAGGCTGTAGAAATTGTAGAGGTCCCAGGAAAACTGTAGAAATCCTAGGAAGATTGTAGAGGGTCTAGAAAACATTATAGAGATCCGAGGAAGGGTCTAGGGGTTGTAGGAAAAGTTCTAAAGATGCTAGGAGAATTTTAGAGGTCCTAGGAAAAATTCTAGAGATCTTAGAACAATCCTAAAGGTCAGAGAAAAACTGTAGAGATCCAAGAAGGTGGAAGAGGCTCTAGGAAACATTATAAAGATCCGAAGAAGGGTCTAGGAGTTGTAGGAAAAGTTCTAGAGATGCTAGGAGAATTTTGGGGATCCTAGGAAAAATTCTAGAGATTTTAGAAAAATTCTAGAGGTCCCAGGAAAACTGTAGAGATTCTAGGAAGATTGTAGAGGCTCTAGAAAACATTATAGAGATCCGAGGAAGGGTCTAGGGATCGTAGGAAAAGTTCTAGAGATGCTAGGAGAATTTTAGAGAACCTAGGAAAAATTCTAGAGGACGGAGGAAAACTCTAGAGATCCTAGGAAGATTGTAGAGGCTTTAGAAAACATTATAGAGATCCCCAGAAAATTCTAGAGGTCATAAGAGAAGTTCTAGAGATGCCAGGAAAATTTTAGAGATCCTAAGAAAAGTTTTAGATTTCAGAAAAATTCTAGAGGACGAGAGTTTCCCGATTGCATCATTCCGAACTTGAACGCCCCTAGCACGAGTTCTAGAGATCCTCGGTGTATTCAGATCGGCAAATAAATTCACTGGATGGCGTGCGCCGAATGTCCCGACAATGGGACACGACGGCGCGTACACAGGTTCCGCGAGAACGTTATCCCGCGTTCCGCGTAAGTAAAATCGCCGGGATCGTGTGCTGCGACGAGCGAACGGAACACGTAATGGGAAGCGAGTTCCCCAGTTTACGGTCGAACTCTTCGACCCTCGAGAGATGCATTAATTAATGCCGTCGTCGAGCCGACAGGATGGATCGCTCGTTTGCACGTGGATAGCAGTTTGGCGCGGCGCGACGCTGCTGCGGCGCGACGCATATTTCCAATTATCAAATAGTAAGCGCGCAACGAAATCAATTTCAGGTTTAATGAAATTCCAGAGTCTCGCGGATCGGATGCCGGTGCCTGCACGCCGCGAATAGCAACCTCTCGCTCGGAGTGCTCTTATTAAAAATATCAACCTTTTTTCCTCTAAACCTCCGTCGTCCCCTTTACTCCCCACCCTTTCTCTCTCTCTTTATTTCTGTCGCACGCTCGTTTTCTTCAATCTCGTAGACTAGGATTCGCTGCTCGACGCGACGCCGGTTAAAATATTCATACCACGATCGTAAGTTAATTCGTCCCTCTGGCCGGTGACACGGACGTTTAAGCGGCCCGGGGAGATATTAACGGGGAAATATTCAAACGACGTTAATGCAGTCCGCGCGGGCGCTAATTCGCGTCGCGACGCTCGACGACTCGTGAAACTTCCGGGAATTATCGTTTCATCCCCGCAGCTCTCGATGCCTCGGCGACGACTTAATCGACCCTCGGAGAAATAACCCCCCACCGTCGCTCCCTGGCCCACGTCAAATTACATCCAACGGATCGTTGTACGCGCCCTTTGAGCAGAAACCACGCGCGCCAGTGGACTTTCAGCATTTCTGCCGACAAAACGATTCCGCGAAATCCCGCGAAACTTGGCGCACGTTCCGCGGAATATCGCCGCGGTACACTGGGTTATGTTCGTTTAGGAATATTACCCGGCGAGAGGTCCGAGATGTTTACTAGCGCGCCGATCGGTTTATACGGATTTCGGAAATCGCAACGATTTCCACGTGCCGGGACAAAGAACCGAGCGAGCTTCGAAAAGATTCGCCGGGATTAATTCGGAAATGAGGTGGTAGGGGAGCAGAGATAACGATCGAAACAATCGAATATTCATCGGTTTCCGATAACTACGGGCCACCGTATTCCCGAGAACAATCAACAGTTTAATCAATCGGCTTATCGCAGTTTTCAATTTACGGGGGCCTCCGATCGAGGGCATACTACTTTCGACGAGTGCTACACACCCGTTTCGTTGTTGTACCAATTCCCCCCGTAACGTCGCGAATTACCGTTTTAATCCCACGTTCCGAGCTGCAGACAACGGTCCGCAACAACAGCCGCAGTTTTCTGTCAGTGGCTTTAATTTAAGCCCCCGAAACCTCGAAAACTAGCAGCGGTAATCCCTTAAAGGATCGCTCGTTTTTCTCGGTGAGCTGCTCATAGAGGTTTATCAATTTTTTAATTTTTTTTAATGACATCGAATTTTTTTGCAAGTTGGAATAATACTGCACTGTAAGTGCAAGCGTTAAGCTTTTATTCGAGCATCCGACCGTTCGGAGATTCCTGCGGGAACACTTCTTGAAATTCACCTAAACTCACCCCTTAGAATCCTCACGTTTTTCCTAGCGAGCCGCTGATAGGGGTTTTTCAATTTGTCTGTATGACCTCGAATTTTTTCTACAAAGCTAAATGGCGCTATCTCGAAGCGCAATCCCAAAGCTCCGAATTAAGCCTTTGCCCGTTCGAAAATTCCGACGGGAACACTTTTTAAAATTGACCTGCACTCACCTCTTAAAATCCCTGTATTTTTCAGCGAGCGATTCACGGGGGTTTTTCAATTTTTCTGTGTGATCTCGAATTTTTGTAGGAATTTGAATGGCGCTATCATAAAGTGAGATCTTCAAGCTTTGATTTAAGCCTTTGAAAGTTTGAACATTGCTACGAGAACATATTTCGGAGTTCGCTTGGTATCACCCCTAAAAATTCTCATATTTTTCCAGCGAGCGATTGATGGGATTTTCAGTTTTTCAATACGATTTGGAATTTCTCTACAGTTCTAAATTCCACTATCATAAAGTGCAATCCTCAAGCTTCAATTTAAGTCTTTGTGCTTTGAAAATTCCTACGGCATCACATTTTAGAATCGACCTAAACTCACCCCACAAAATCATCACATTTTTCAGGCGAGCGATTGATAGGATTTTCAGTTTTTCAATACGATTTGAAATTTCTCTGAAATCTATCATTAAGTGCGATCCACAAGCTTCAATTTAAGCCCTCGACCGTTAAAAAATTCCTGCCGAAAACAAATTCACATCGAACTATACCCTCTCAAACTCCACTCAAACTCGAAGTACAGCAAAATATATCTCTGGACCTCAAATTTTCCAAAAATCCGAAACGAATCGTGCAATACGATCTCCCGGCTTCCATTTACAACGTCGTTAGCTAACAAACAGATATTTCCCACCTCCTTTTTTTTTGATACTCCGTTAGAATCTCGTTCGAGTTCGAACGTATCGCGTTCGAGAACGACGATCAGGTTCGAGGAGGATCAGCGTGCGCGAGTGCTGATTGAATCTCGCCGGAGGATTTCCGGGATTTTTCGCGAACACCGGCGACAGGGATCCAGGACAGTGTAAATCTGGGAACACGTGTTGCTGGACGCGCGGGCGGCCGTTGTGTCGCGCGCGCGTCAGCTGCGCGCAATTACCGTACGACGAATTAATTCGCGTGTGTCGGCGGCATTACTCGACTCGTCGCAGAGTTTACCCTTCGCCAAGGCCAATCCGTGCGACCGCGATTAAACTCGAATTACAATTTCGATCCGTTCGAGCGATCGATCGGTCCCCGCGCGGATAACGAATTTCGCCCCACCGAATTATCCGTTTCGTCAGATACGTTTCTCAAAGAACCTTGCGAAATTAAAACTCACGTGTAGAGATTTCGAGAGATATGGATCCAAAAAATATTTGCATATTTTCTGCTTTTCGGGAAATCGACGCGATTTTTATGGCGGTAATTTTGTAAAAAATAATGGTAGAGCCATGAGCTTGCACTCATTTTGAAGCTTGAACATTCTACTTTCGCACACCGTCATTCATTTTCTCCCAGGATATTTGTGCACGATATAGCAGGTGAAAAATTGAGGACACGTTTCTCCTCAAAATGATACAAATTAAAACTTCTGTAGAAACGATAAAAAATTTTTCTCGCGAGTGAATCTTCCACAGATTTGAAGATCGAACCTTCCTCTTTACAACGAGATCTTGAAGATTGATCTACGATTTTTTTTCATTGTTCTACGGAACAAAAACCAGGGCCGAATACCAGCACCAGAACCAACACAGTTTCCCGTACACCATCGCGGTTAAACCTTAACAAAACGACAAAAAAAAATCGTACTGCAAGATTTTTGGTGTCGTTGTGAAGGGGAAACGTCAATCATTAAGTTTCCGAAAGATTCATTCACCGGAAAAAATATTCAATATTTCTGAACGTGGAAAACATCTAATTTCTGTGTCAGTAAAATGAATCGTAGTTTTGGACAAATGATCCACAAAGAATGGGAGTTTCTCTACAAGAATCCTGCACGGATGTGAATTCATGGGATCCAGGATTTAGTTAGGGGGCCAGAGGAGGACTCGGCGAATCGGGACCCGGTCTCGAGATTTCAGTCTTTCTTTCGGAAGATCCGTGAATATCGGCTCGATCGGGCACGGCACTCGAGAGTTTCTTACTCGCGAGAGAGCCGCGTCGGGGAAACATTTCGATTCGGGTGAACGAGGCAGAGGATAGTCGAAACCCGGGCTCTCTGGTCGAATTGAAAATCGTTCCCGCGGAAAGAATCCTCCCTAACCTCGAGTAGCGTAGCTCTGGGAATCGGCTGGATTCGTCGACGAGTACGCGATTGATCGATCGTCGGAGGAGCGACGAACCCAGGAGAGAAAGAGAGAGAGCGAGAGAGGTTTCCCTCTTCGAATCGCCGAACGAGCACGTACAAAATTGCATGCCGCGATCGAAGTACGGTCGCGCTGATTGCGCCGCATAATATGATCGCTGAATGCACGGGGTGTCCCGTAATAAGCTCTTCCTGTATCTCAGAAATTCCGAAAAGAACCATGAAACAACCTTCCCTCCGCGAAAATGTGAGGCGAACTTCCGGCAAAATTTGCTGATTGCAGAGTCTTCCGCCTCGGGAGCCTCTCTCGCAGCTCCTTCTGAAACGCTTTGTCGAGTTTTGTTGATGATGCAACAATCGTTTCGACGGATCAGCGCGGTAAAATAAATCGACGAATTTTTATCGTGTCGCGGAATTGTTTGCACCACCCTTGTCCTAGGATATTGTCCTCCGGATATTTAGAATTTTTCTAGAGCCTCTAGAATTCTTCTGGGGTCGACAGAAATTTTCCTCGAGACACCAGAACCTTTCTACAGTCTCTAGAATTTTCCCAGAATCTTCCTAGAATATCTAGAACTTTCCTGGGATCTATAAAATTTTTCCTACAGACGCTAGAACTATCCCAGGATCTCTAGAATTTTTCTAAAAACTCTAGAGTTTTCCCAAAGGCTCTACAACCTATCTAGGATATTTAGAATTTTTCTAGAGCCTCTAGAATTCTTCTGGGGTCTCTAGAAATTTTCCTAGATACTCCAGAACCTTTCGAGAGTCTCTAGAATTTTCCCAGAACATCTAGAACTTTTCTGGGATCTATAAAATTTTTCCTACAGACGCTAGAACCATCCTAGGGTCTCTAAAATTTTCCCAGAACGTCTAGAAACCTTTCTAGGATCTCTAGAATTTTCCTAGAAACTCTAGAATTTTCCCAAAGGCTCTACAAACTACCTAGGATGTTTAGAATTTTTCTAGAGCCTCTACAACTTTTCCAGGGATCTCTAGAATTTTTCTTAGAGACTCCAGAAGTTTTCGTTGATCGCGTCGCGATACTGTTCGCACAATTTTTCGACTCGTGCGATTCTTCGATCCACGTTCGAATATAGTTTTTTGTAAGTCGGAGATATTTTTCCGGGGGAAAAAAACCGTGTCGAAAATCTGTGTAAACGGCGCTTCGGCAAACGTACCGCCGTTCATTTTCGTCGCTCCGCCGATTTGCGTTGCTCGATGGAAATTCGTGCAATTTTTGCTTGCAAATATCGTGGGGAAAAAGAAATTTTTTGTGCAACCATTGAATCGCAACGTCCGCGAAATCGAAAACTGTGAAGACAGAATTTGACGGTCGCCGAGATCCTCGGAGAATCGAGAAATTGCCCGCCCTGCCAGAAGGAAAGGCTCTCGTACTACGAGTTCGTCGCGAAGTCTGTTTGGCGGAGGTGGTGATGGGGAGTTCTGCTCTTACCTGGTGGCTTCCTGCAGCAACAGGTGAGGCGGTACCCAAAATTTCACCCTTAACGCGAACCTCAAGGGTGCGACGCCGCCCCCAGTTTGCCTCTCTATGGGATTTCTCAGGTTCAGCCAAAGCTCCTCGCCTTTCGCGTTCTGGTACTTCAATCCGAAATAGTCGCACTCCTTGCTGATGCCAAGACAGTCGCACGCCTGCAAACGAAACGGGTCTATTAGAACAATGGAATCGCGATTTCGTAAGTTTCGAAGAGAGTCGTACGAACGATTAAACCAACTTTGCAATGGCATTTTCGCAACTTTGATAACGAGGAAACAGAATTGTAGAGTTCGCCAGAATTTTTGCAGGGTCGATAACCCTCCAGGGATAACTAAAATTTTCCTTGGAGCTCTAGAACCATTTTAAGAACTCTAGATATTTTTATAGATGTTTCAGCAGCTTTATAGAAGCTCTGAAATTTTTTTCGGGCTCTCTAGAATTTTCCTGGGTCATCTAGAAAATTGTCTAGAGCCTCTAAAATTTTCTCAGAACCTCTCAGACCTCCTTAGGATCTCTAGAATTTTTCTAGGAACTCTAGAACTTTTTCTGGGTTCTCTGACATTTTCCCCAAAGGCTCTAGAACCTTATTCGAATTTTCATAATTTTCCCGGAGCTTCTAGAACCTTCCTAGGATGTATAAAATTTTTCAAGGATCGTTGAAATTTTTCCTAAATCCTGCAACGCATATCTAAGGGTCTACAGAACTTTTCGAGAGCCTGTAGAACCTTTCTAGAGTCTCTACAATGTTCCCAGTGCTTTTAGAGTCTTCCTAGGACCCACCTAATTTTCTCAGAACCTTCCTAGGTTCTAGAGCCTCTAAAATCTTTGTAGAGCCTTCAGAATTTTCTCTAAAATGTTTAGAACTTTTCCAATGTCCGATCATTAGATCCTTCCGCCGTTGGTGTTCAAATTCGTGGAAAAAATATTGCGCGTCCAACTTAAAGAACTGAAAACAACCGTGTTCTATCCGTACAAAGATGACGAATAGCGACGTGTTTTTACACGACGTAATTTACGAGTAATTTCGGATGATCGTTCGTGCTTCCCGAAAGTTTGACGTTGTCGACCCCAGCCGCGTAGCAAGAGGTCCCGGGAACTGATCGAAACGTTTTTCCCAGAGTTCGCCGGTGCAGTTTGTCTTGAGGGGTGATTTGTTCGCGATTCGTAGCCGTGGGACAAAAAAATGCACCAGCGCGTGCGCGCACATGTGTCTGTGTGTGTTTCGCTCGCGAGAGTAACGCGCTCGATCCGATTAATACCCTCGGAAGCCGCAGACTGATTCGCGGGAAAGCGGGAAAACAGCTGCCGCGGTCGAGCAAACCGTGTAACAAATGGCCGGTAATAATTTCGAAAGTTAGCCCGGGGGTCCCCATGGAGCGACAGGACTCCTCCGAACACTATACCACCATTACCAAGTATGTACGCTACGCTCCTTTCTCTCCAGGGGCACCGCGGGAAATCTGCCTTTCCTCGCTCGAAGCTCGCATACGGTGGGGACCATTCGTAGAAGCAACACAACAGAATACAGTAATTGACTCGTTACGCGAACAACAAACGTTTTTAAACATGTTACTGTGAATTTTTTTAAAATTTTATTTAGCATTTCATGTTATTATTCATGGTATGTACATGTGTAAAAAGAAATGTTATTTTGATATATACTTTTATATACCCCAAATATAACAAATAATAAATATATAATTTTATTTAAAAGATTCATTTTTAATTAGCATTTAATCGTTTACAATCTCGATGTAATAAAAATTCGGAGGAAAAAATTGTTCTGATAAAAATTAAGGTCACCTTGACTTTTTTATACAGATATTAATTTTTCTCGTTTCAGTATGTCGTAGCTGGCGATAAGACTGGTCTCGCGACATTACAGAATAATAGTAAATAATGTGAAGAACAATTTTTACCTCAGGGGCGAACCACCCTCAGTACGCCGAAGCGGTTTCGAGCTATCGACAGTTTTCGATTTCCCATTTTCGCGGTGGGATTCGCGACGGTCGAAACAATAAGTCGGGGGATGCACGGTTGTTCGGTCGATGGAGTCGTTAGGTGTCCTCCGGTTGGGTGGTTTTCGGGAAGAAGACGGAAAGTCGGTCACAGCCGGGTCGCGATAAGGGAAATTCGCGGCGAGGAGAAGAAGCGCTGCGGACCAAGAAAGCGTTGGAGAAAGAGGCCGCGATAAATTCGACGACGTCGCGGATTGCGACTGTGATTTTTGCCGGAGTCCCAGGAAAAACCTGGAATAACGCCGGCCGGGACTCCTGCGCGTCCATTTTTCCGGGTATTTCCGGTCGCGAACCTTTCCAACGCGGCCTCCCTCCTTTTTAATTTGTTACGGATCCGCACACGGGCAAAGCTCGGCCGGCCGGCGTTTTTTTTTTGCGCGCGCGACTTTATCGATGCAACCCGGGGAAAAAAAGGAATATCGCGCAATATCCGAGCGAACCGGGTCACAAAGGTTTCATCAATGTTTCAAAGGCTCGGCGTCCCACCGAAAAATCGTTCGGAATGGTCTTACACGCACACGTTGCCGCGCTCGCACGATCACCGTTCACCGTTCATCGTTCGCGTCGCGTTTTTTTTCCCCGTTCGCAGCGACACGACGCCCTATCGGTTGCAAATGGACCGATAACTGCGACGCACACCATCGAACACAGCCTCCCGCCGCTTTTCGGTCCGTTGCGCGGCAAGATCGCCCGCGGGCTTCAGGCCGACGAATGACCCGAGCGGGGCTTCCGCGATCCGCAAAATTTTTACGAAATGGAAAAAACCCGCACGCGAAACGCCGAACATCAACAAAAGCTCGAAGCGTCCAACTCGATCGTCGCCGGGATCTCCACAATTTTTGTCCTAGATCCTCCATAATTTTTCTTAGAGATCCTAGAACCCGCCTAAGATATGTGACATTTTTCTAGTACCTCTAGAACTCCTAAGACTTCTAGAATTTTTTCAAATCACTCTAGAATTTTCTTGGGACTTCTAGAATCTTCCTAGTATCTCTAGAACTTTGTCCTAGGCGCTCTAGAAATTTCCGAGTATTTCTAGAATTTTTCTTGTACACTTTAGAATTTTGCTGTTACCTCTAGAATTTTACCTAGACACTCTAGAATATTTCTAGTACCCCTATCGATTTCCTGGGGACTCTAGAATTTTCCTATTTCCTCTTGAATTTTTTCCTAAGCATTCTACAATGTTTATAGCACCACTATTCTTCCTAAGTACTCTGGAATCTCCCTAGACGGTCTAGAATTTTTCTGCTACCTCTAGAATTACTGCTAGACACACCAGAATGTTTCTAGAGCACCTGGACCGCTTCTAGGATCTGTGGAACGGCGTCTCCAGCACTTATCTAGGATTCGCGGTCACGGGGAAGTTTGCAAAACCAACGAACTGGAGAGAACCGAGAGAAGTCTAAGCTGCTAAACAGGAATCGGGAACCGGGTGAATCGCGGTAAGCGCATTCACGCAGACGGTATATGCTGGGTGGTCGATGATTATTTAAGAACGTACGGATAAAAAATCCTCGTTAACGAAGCGGGAGAGGCCAGAGAGAAATAGAGAGGGCCCTGGGGGAGAGAACGAAAGCCGGTGGAATTTCGCGCGAAAACAGCACGAATTTCGAGCGGCTTTACTATACGGCTCTCTCTCTCTAACTCACTCTGTGTGCGTGTGTGTGGCTATGTATGCCGGCGTGTGTATGTGTGTGCTGAAGCTTTTGGCTGGCAGCGTAATCGGAAAAGTTTAATGTACGTAGCCTGTGTGTGCACGGTCGCGGGCAAACAAGCACGGGCCGAAACGAAACGAAACGCGCGCGGCGCGGCACGGCGTCCTTCCTCCACGCACAACACACATTGCATAGCGTAGCATCGCAGAACGCCAACCTGTGCGTTCAAACACATTTTACACGGCGACGCACACGCGCCGCAGCGAAAACAACTCTCCGCCCCGAAATGAAGCAATTTGCATTCGCGCCGTGAAAATTAATATCTCTGGCCGTGCCGGGTCGAATTAAATAAACTCGTTAATCCGCCGCGGCACCGACAACAAACGAGAGAGAGAGCACCGGGTATCAAACCGTTCGCTGCTGCGTTGGCCACGGCGAATTTCTGGACCTCACGGCGACAGATTACGGCCACCGAAAAACGACCTGTCCCTCCCGGCTATGCTTTTTTTTTTTACAAACCACAGGGAAACAGACCAGTAAACCATCTGCGCTTTCCCGCCGTGCAACAGCTCTGAGCCTGTCCGCTGTACCGTGGACGAAATTACTGTGAGAGCAATATGATTTACGAAGAACTATTTTCGGGTTTCATGAACCTTTAATCGCTCGGCGCGTGGGAAACGTTTCCCAAAATTTTCTCAGTCTTCAGCGGCTCTCTAGAGTCTCAAGAATTTTCCTAAGACTGGAATTTTTTCTAGATTTTATAGCATCTCCATAGTGTCTATAGAATTTTCCTGGAACGCCTAGAATTTTTTCTATGGTTTAAAACACCTTCCTAGAGTCTCGAGAATTATTCTAGAGTCTCTAGAATTTTTCATAGTTTTTATAGCACCTTCCTAGAGTCTCCAGAGATTTCCTGGAGTCTGTAGAATTTTTTCTAGTTTGTCTAGCACTTCCATAGAGTCTCTAGACTTTTTTCTAAATTTCATAGCACCATCATAATGTCTATAGAATTTTTTCTAGGGTTTATAACACCTCCCTAGAAGCTGGAGAATTATCCTAGAGTCTCTAGAATTTTTTCTAGTTTTTATAGCACCTCCCTAAGTCTCTAAAATTGTTCATAGCTTTTACAGTACCTTCTCCCTAAAGTCTCTAAAATTTGTCCAAACCGTCTACAATTTTTTCTAAATCCTTCAGCATCTTCTAAGGATCTCCAGAATTTTCCCTCCAAAACTTTTATTAATCCTTTAACACCTCCCTAGGATTTCCAGGAATTTCCCAAGACCCTCCAGAATTTTTCCAGAATCTTAAGAACCTTCCTGCAACGTCCACAATTTTCCAGAATCCACGAATTCGTCTTCCCATTCCGAAGAAACGCACGTTTTTATCCAAATGGCGGTCGGAATCCCGTTTAATCCGTTCCATTGAACAAACTACGGTCTAACAGGGTAACGAAGTTTCGCAGCCGCGGCTTTACCGGAAACTAGATTCCCAAAGCCTTTTCCCGCGACCGACGCGCGTTTCGATACTAGACGCGGTTACGCCGCCCGCGCGGATTCTCCGCTTCGCGCGTCGCGAATACGTGACCGGAATACCGGAAGCCGGCCCGAGAACAAGCACCATTTCCTTATTTACCTCGGCCCATCGTGAAATTTCAATCGCGCTGTCCTTTCGCCTCGAACGGAAATCTCGGCGATCCCTCCTTAGCGGCGCGTTTCGCCGATTTTTGATATCCGACGACAGCCTCCGACGACTTCCGGTCCGAACTTCTCAATTCTTCATTACGACTCACTATTTATTTCCGTACCCAGAAACCCTGGGAAGGTACAAGAGAATCTAGTAAAAATTGTAAAGATAATAGGGATGTTCTAGAGGTCCTCGGGAAATTCTAGAGACCCTGTGAAGATGCAAGAAAATATCGGAAAAATTCTAGAGACTCTATCAAGCTGCAAGAAAATCTAGGAAAAATTCTATAGATCTTATAAATGTTCTAGAGGCCCTCGGAAAATTCTAGAGACTCTATCAAGGTGCAGGAAAATCTAGGAAAAATTCTATAGATCTTATAAATGTTCTAGAGGCCCTCAGAAAATTCTAGAGACTCTATCAAGCTGCATGAAAATATAGGCAAAATTCTATAGATCTTATAAATGTTCTAGAGGCCCTCGGAAAATTCTAGAGACTCTATCAAGGTGCAGGAAAATCTAGGAAAAATTCTATAGGTCTTATAAATGTTCTAGAGGCCCTCAGAAAATTCTAGAGACTCTATCAAGCTGCATGAAAATATAGGCAAAATTCTGGAGTCTCGAGAAAGCTGGTAAAGAATTCGATTAATATTCTAGAGGTGGTAGGAAAGCTCTAGAAGCTTTAGGAAAATCCTAGATACACAAATGAAGGTTTGGGTGACGTCACCGAACCAGCTTCCTGGGATACGGTACAACTACTGAAGTTCCTGTTAATGGGATCCCGTGTTGGGTGATTGTCACTGTGAAACAAAATCGTGCAGAAGGTCGCGACGAAAAGGCGCTCGGCGATAAATCGCAAGATCGCCGCCGCGATCGAAGAGCCGGCAAACACAGGGTCGGCCTTCCGAGAGGCCAGTGCACCGGTGAGCCCGTGTTTGTGATTCCTATCGGCGCGTTTCTGCGACGCCTCTCTCGCGTGCGTTCGCAATAACGATCGGCTCTTTAAATATTTGCATCGCGAACAGGGCGCGGCGGCGATACGGCGCGACGGGACGCGACGCGGCTCACAGACGATACACACTGGATATATCGGGATTTCCCCGAGAGCTCGGTGAAATTCTCGCAGCTGTCTAAGCCAGGCACGCAGGATAAAATTGTTTCGCGGGAAAACAACGACCCGGCCTTTCGCCGGCGAACCACCCATGCATACCTTGGTCACGAAACCCGGGAATTCTTGGATACGAGTAGCTCGGAATTCTCCAAGGTATTCTCCCTGGGTTGGTTCTAATAACTCGGCCACCGTTCTAGATTTTCTTTTTCCACCCTCGGAATTTCCCGCGACGATTCCCTCTCTACCTCCCTCGTCCGTGCCCGGCGACGCGCGACCCTAACGAGCCGAACCTAACGAAATTTGCCGGCCAGTCCACGCGTCCTGATCCGATATCGCTCGCTTCTCGCTCGGGAAAGCTCCATTTCCGCTCTGACCGAGTGCTGGTCTGAGCCACTTCTCTTCAAAAATTGCGAAACTACGGTGCAAGGATACGACGCTGTGACGTCACCATTCTCCGAGATACCGCTGTGAAAAAATTCATACAAGCAGCACAGAATACGTGCTTGTTTAAACTAGAAAAACAATTGTCGCGAAAGTGGCTGTCACTCGGGCGGTTTTCTAATTTCTCGCTGTAAAGAAATTAGTACAACCACCGCGATATATGCGCTCTCACTCGAGTGAGGTGAGCACCTATTCCGAGAAAGTGCCCACAAAAGTTTTTTCAGAAAAAATTCCCGAACGTCGTGTTTTCTCGGGCACGACACAACCGCGTCTCTATTATTCCGCGGCGCATTATTTTCGCGGACACGCTCGCGACACCCAGGGCCGATTATTCCTCGGACAAGATGAAGTTTTCCCCGCGGGGAAAGAGTGTTTCGATGTTTGCCGGATGCTGGAACGACGACCGGGGACTTCGGAACTGTCGGCGTCGGAGGCGAAGTTTCCCGTCGATCTGTTTTATCGGATCGAACGAGTCGTCGCGAGTCGTCGTCGTCGTCGTCGAGAAATTGTTTCGCCTAACTTTTTCGGTGCATCCGCATCAGAGAGAGAGAGAGCCTCTTCCGCGAGGTTTGCGCTGCAAATAATTTCCGATTCGCCCCGGTGGTTATGCGTTTTATTTATCAACGGAATGGAATTCCCTCGCGCTCGGTGAATATTCGCGCATGGAAACGTTTCGGTTTGGAAACCCGCGACAAATCACTCTCGCGCTTCGTGATCCGCGTGCAAAGTGCAGTTCAGACGATCCTGGGAACCTCACCAGAAGGAAATCCGTTTTCCTGGACGTTCCCTGCGATCTGCGAGACGGCGGATCCTTCCACGGAAGTAACGCCGGTCACTTGTAGCGAGCTTTGCGCGGAATACATTATCGACCGTATTTTCTGGAATTTTCAGAATTTTCCTAGAGCCTCTAGACTTCTCCTAGAGCTCCTAGTATTCTCCTAGAGGTTCTAGAATTTTCCTAGAGCTCCTCGAATTCTCCTAGAGGTTTTAGAATTTTTCTAGACCATCTAGAATTTTCGTAGAGCCTCTAGAATTTTCGTAGAGCCCCTAGAATTCTCCTAGAGGTTCTAGAATTTTCCTAGAGCGACTAGAATTCTCCCAGAGGTTCTAGAATTTTTCTAGAGCATCTAGAATTTTCGTAGAGCCCCTAGAATTTTCCTAGAGCCACTAGAATTTTCCCAGAGGTTCTAGAATTTTTCTAGAGCCCCTAGAATACTCCTGGGACCTCTGACGTATTTCCTAGAGCCTCTAGCACCATCCTAGAGTTTCTAAAATTTTTCTAGAGATCCTAGAACCTCCGTAGGATTTCCAGAATTTTCTCAGACCTCCTGGACCCATCTCAGAGTTTTTCAAATCTTCGTAGGACATCTGAAATGTTTCCGAGGTCCGATAACACCTTCCTAGAGCCTCTAGAATTTCCCTGGTGACTTTAGAATTTTCCTAGAGGATCAGAATTTCCTTAAGATTTTCCTGGAGACTGTAGAATTTTCCTAGCGCTTTTCTAGCGGCTCTAGAATTTTCGTAGAGGTTCTAGGATTGTCTAGAGACTGCAAAATTTTCCGGGGATTTTCCTGCAAGTTCTAGAATTGTCTAGAGGCTGTAGAATTTTCCTGGGATTTTCATACAGGCTCTAAGTTGTGCCTAGACGACGTTAACTCAGCCAGTACACTAACGGAAGTGTATCCCAAAGAGGGGGTTAACGAGTAATCGGACGTTGAGAACGAGGGATTAGACGTGAAGAATTTCTGTTGGGGAAGACAGAGGGGCGAAGGATGCTCTCGAGCGTGTGCGAGGATTTGGTTGTCGGAGCGCGAAATAGGTGTCGGATCGAGCGTAATCAAGTTTCCAGGGAGCGCGTCGAATCGTTTTTCCTGCTTCCGCGGCAGAATGGAGGCGCGGTGACTAGGTCATGGAAGCGATAATTATTTACACCAACGACTCGACTCGACTCGACGGTCCCAGTAGCTCGAGGTTAGCTGAATTGGGAAGCGTCCAACAGGCTGTGTCGCAACGTGTCGCGGTGGATAGATAAAGGACCTAGATCCCGGAGATATTCCACGAGGGGAAGATGGCGTGTCCGTGTGCTCCATCTGTAACAGGCGGGTCGACATCGTTGTACCGGGGTTTCGGTTAGGTTTGGGTTATATACGCCGCCACCCCCTCCGCCCCCCATTCCTTGTTCCTCTAGGCCGACCTTGCAGCGTAACGACCCGCGTTACACGTCCTCTAAATTGGCTCGCGAACATGTCTCGCCGCCAGTACAGATCGCTCGTCAAAGCAGCAGCACGCTTTGACCTTCCTCCATTTTCCTCGAACGAATCTGTAGTGGATCTCGCAGAATTTCCACGAACAGTCGTCCTGCGGCCGTTGGAAACTCAACTGACGCGTTCGTGCATCTTCAGAGAACGCAGCAATATTTTTGGCAACCGAGTGCAACGACCGTACCTCGGAATCTGCAAAACTGATTTTTGACCATTTTTTTTTTTAACGAGATTGTTTAGCCTGGCAATTTCTAAACTTGACGTGCTCATTCGTCTTCAAAGAACGCAACGATATGTTTGCAATGATCGCAAATTAAAATGATTAGGACCCGTGAACTTAGTGTGCCGCGAGACAATTTTACGAGACAGCACATAATGATCTGCTCGCTATGAATTTCTCATTGTTCCCCGAGACGAGAACGTGAAAGATAAACAGCCGGTCTCTCGTTTTGATCGATGGGCCACGCGCGGTTATGGTCCCTTTATTCCACGTCATTGTACGTATTATACTCATTCACCAATCCCCGATCGATTTAATAACTCCACCATGAATTAATTGCCGATTATGTGGACAGAGTTTCGTATATCTTCGGTGGGGAATTAATGTGTGTACGAAACGCTTGATTTTTGCCGCCTTGGCCGGAGCTGTACTTCACCGTGTGGCCGGTGCCTCGCGATCGATACGGAATATGTAATTACCTTAATGGGACCAAAGAAAACTGTCCGACCGGCGAGCTGGATTTTCCTTGTCCGACAGAAATTACGATAATTGATTAATGGCCTCGCTAATAAATTGGTAGCCGGTTTCGATCGGATCGTACCACCTCCTATTTTATCTCGCTCCTGCTGCTCGGGTTACTTGACCGGCCGTGGCTAACGTACTTCGGCGGAGAGCTTATCTCTCTCGTCCGACTCTAATTTCACCGTTAAAAATTTCCGCCGAATTCGAAACCGAATATATTTCGCATTTCCGGTGGGATTTTCCAAAATTCGGGGCTCGGATTAAAGCTGAAAGCTCGCGCTCGATGATAGCGTCGGTTCGGTAGGAATTTCGGAATCGGAACATTAAAAGTCGCAACCGTCGCTGTCCCAGCTCTACCTTCCCCCTCCACGACGCTGTTTCCCCACGCCGACGGTCACGTGACTCTTTCCCCTCGTGCTCCTTCCCCTCATCAGGCGCGAAACACCGTCGCTCGGTTCGGAGATGTAGAGGGGGCCTTACGTCGCTGTCCCCACTCTACCTTCCCCTTCCACGACGCTGTTTCCCCACGTCGACGGTCACGTGACACTTTTTCCCCTCAATTCGTTCTCCCCCTCCCGTCGTCTGGCGACTCCGGCGCGAAACGCTGTGACTCGGAGTGTGCGAAGTGGAGGGGTCTTGATGACGAAGTGGATGAAGCTCGGGCCTCGTGAGGCCCACGGGCCGCTAGTGTGGCTCCATTATTTCACTGCAATCCGAATTGTATTATGTTTGGACTCGTTTTAACCGGGAGAACGGTGGCGAATACAGCGAAGGCTGAGAAAATAATTAGAAGCTAGTGTTACGTCCGAAGTGGACGTAATATACGTGGCGACAACGCCAACGTTTCCAAAAACGTGTTCGGCGTTGGCCTCGGAAAATTCTAGAGACTCTATGAAGCTACAAGAAAATCTAGAAAAAATTCTATAGATCTTATAAATGTTCTAGAGGCCCTCGAAAAATTCTAGAGACTCTATCAAGGTGCAGGAAAATCGAGGAAAAATTCTATAGATCTTATAAATGTTCTAGAGGCCTTCGGAAAATTCTAGAGACTCTATCAAGGTGCAGGAAATTTATAATTTATATGAAGATTAATCAGTATTAATACTAATAAAAACAAAATAGATTTCGCAACGTCTCGACTTGATAGATAGAGCTTCTCCGAACTCCTACAGCGGAGTTTTGTTATGAAATAAAATACGATGAGTTGGTAACTCTATAAGTTAGCTGCGAAATGTATCTCATCTTTCCTCTTATTCTATCGCTCGCAACCCAATACATCGTTCGAGGATTTAACAATCAGTGGTTTGATAATACTTATAAAAATGATACATTGAAATTGTCAATTATTTTTATTCGGTGGATCACCGGACGTGACACTAGAAACAGAATCATGTTGACGGAGTCATACATATTTTTTTTTTTTTAGAAATATCAATTTGTGCACAGATCGTACGCGGCTTCGACAGATCACCGACAACGTTGGAAACGTGTTCGGCGTTGGCCAAGTAAGTGGATGCGAATTCAACTGGGAAGAAGAAGGTCCGTGGGAGGGATGCGAGGGAGCGGGAAGTCGCGGGTTAAGTGGTTTTGTTCGGAAACAAAGGAGGAAAAGCTACATACCCGGGAGCTTTTTGCCTTCTCTTGTCCTGGCTTCTCTTAACGACCCTCTCGAGCCGCCGGCAAAGAGCGACGGGGCTCGCCGAAGAAAAGGGGAAAAGTGGAATGAAAGGGCCGTACGATGACGAGGCGAGGCGAGGCGAGACGAGATGAGACGAGACGAGTCGCGACGCAATCGAAAAAGTTGCGGTTCGTGCCGGAGTGGTCGGGCCTCTCGCGGAACAGACGGTCGTTAAGCCGTTCGCTCCTGGTCCGGAACCTCTGTTATCCGAACCAGCACCGGTTCCAACGGTAAAACGATCTCGGATCGACAGGGGGGAGGGGGAGAGACGAGGTGTTTGAACTCGATTTTTCGGGTCCACGGCATTTCAACGAAAAATAGGAGAGACGAGAAACTTTCTGCCGGACGGCACCATGAAAATATTTTTTGGTTCTACAAAATGGCGGCGCGGCAGCAGCTGCGGAACGAAACGAATGTGGCCCCAAGGGTCCGCGACGTAAAACCGATATCTTTACAAGATTTTTCTTTTTTTTTTCGTTTCGGAAAATAGGAGAGTCCGAAAACTTTATGCGCGAACCACGAGCATTTTTCGGTCAGGCGAAACGGTGTCGATCGCGGAGCTGCGGGAGACAAATGTCTCCCTGGAGGGGTCGCAACGTGAAAATGGAGGGCGTAGAATTTTTTTTGACAGACAACGATTGAGTCGATCCTCGAACACTGTACGTGCACATTTACGTACAAGATGGCGGCTGTGGACGTTCTATTATGTAAACGCTGGTCGCCCGAGGCTCGCACGCCGCGGGAACTTCTGTGGCAGGCGTTTGCTATCGTGACAGCATTAGGTTCGTCGAGGGTCAAGTACCCGGTGCACCTTGGGAAGCACTTTCGAAACGCCGCGTCGAGAAAACTTCGGTGTTCGAGCATCTGCGCGCGAATGAACGCCGTCGAACCTCCAGAGACTAATTAGTTTTTCGCGTCGAACGGAAAATCTCGGTTGGACAGTCCGGGGGTTGTCGGAGGAGGGTGGTGGCGCGGGAGGAGAGGCGGTGGTTCTTGGCGAAGCGTTTTCTTTTTCGCCGCGCGTTCGTTTTCCGGACGGTTCGAGGGTCGACGATGCGGGGGGCGGCGAGGAACGCATCACGCTTCGAAACACACGGCCGAGCGGAAGAGGTCGGTGAAAAGGAGTCGAAAAGGAGTCGATAAGGGAGTCGAGAGGAAACTGGAAAAGCTCGGGAGAGAAAAGCGAGGTGCGAGGACCGTGGCGGGGGGGCGCGCGCTGGTTTATGCGACGAAACAGGTACTCGACCGGAAATACGATAGCGTTCCCCCCCTCCCTCACGCCGCCACGTTTCTTCCCGGCGTCGCTTGGCGTTTCCCCTCGGCCCGAGTTCAATAAGTATCGACTTTGCATTTAGTAGTGCATCGATACGGCTCGTTTCTTGGCTGCGAACGCCGCCCCGGCTGCCGCAACATGCTCGCTGTATTTCACGCGAGAGAAAATTCGCCCCGCGATCAACGTTGCGCCATTTGCATACCCGCGAGTAAACCATCCAGTATTTTCCAGCTCCCAGGGGAATTTAGAGCGACCCCCGTCGTATAGTCACGTGTCACTGGGGCCTGGTAGAAGTCTTTCTCCAAATCTTTCCAGGATCTCCAGGATTTTCCGGGAACCACCACCGCTCGATCTTCCTGGGATTTCCAGAATTTTCTCAAAGCTTCTAGAACGTTACTGAGGGGTGTTCAGAATTTTCCTAGATCGTGTAGCACCTCTCTAGTGCTGCCAGAATTTTCCCAGGATGTTTGGAATTTTTCTGGAACGCCTAGAATTTTTCTTTGATCTTCTAGCACATGTCTAGAGCCTCTAGCACTTTTTTAGAGCCACTAGAACCTTTCTAGATTTTCCTAGGATCATTAGGATCTCTAGAATTTTTCCAGAACCTCTAGAATCTTCCTCAAATTTCTAGACTATTTCTAGATCTTCTGGAATTTTTCCTAGATATTGTAGCACCTTCCTAGAGTCTATAAAATTTTTCCCAGATTTTGTTACTCCTTCCTAGGGTTTCGAGAATTTTCCGAGGGCCTCTAGAACATTCCTACGATTTGTAGAATTTTCCTAGGCGCCTCTACAACATTCGTACGATCTATAGAATTTTTCTAGAGCATTGAGAACCTGCCTAAGGTACCTTGGATTTCTTTAAACCAGATCTGGAGCTTACCTAGGACCTCTAGAACATTCCTGCGATCTATAGAATTTATCTAGACCACTGAATACCTTCCTAAACTACCTTAAATTTTCCTAACCCAGATCGAGAGTTTCCGCAGGACCTCTAGAATATTATTTAAAGCCTTTAACAAATTCGAACAATCTCCAGAATTTTTTCTACATCGTGTAACATCATCCTAGAGACTCTGGAATTTTTTCTAGAAGGTATAGCGCCTTCCTAAAGCCCCTAGAATTTTCCCGGTACATCTTAGAACCTTCCAAAGATTTCCATCTCATCATTGTCCCCTTTGCCGCCGCCTATGAAAAGTGCGAATTTACGATCTACCGGCGAACGCGGCTGAAAAAGATTGACAGAGGAGAGATTGGTTGTCGGGATCTTACAGGGCACGGTCCTTTGACTCGCAGAAAGCCGATTAATCGATTTCATAAGACTGCAAAGTTATTCCCGCGCCGACAAGGCTGTAAGAGGATTCAAATTTGCATAATCCGAGCGCGGCCGAATGGATTCGCATTTCTCGCTGGAAGGTCAAAGATCCGTGAACGTGTCTGTCGCGTTTCAATGAGGATCAGAGGACCCGGTTCGAAACAGTTTCGAAATCGTTTCTCATCCCCCTCTTCTCACTCTCTTCTCTCCCTCTCTTTCTCTCTCTCCCTCCTCTCTTTCGCGAATATCCAACCGGCGCTGACATAACCGGGGCGCCGTTCGCCGTTGCTATCGTTGACCGGTCGCTTTAATTACGCGCGTCCAGCTCCGCAATATCCGAACAATAGAAGTTGCTCGCTGGTCGAAGCCGGGGATGGCGAGAGAGAAACACGGAGAGAATTCCATTCAGCGTGGCGATGCGCGTTCGGGCCGAGCTTTCGGCGTGTATTAATTATCCCGTCTAATCACCATGGCAATTACGCAATGATCCGCGAACCCGTTCCCGCGCCGCATTCTCCGTAATCATGCCGTAGCGGTCGCGATGCGTTTGCACGCGCGACACGTTCCGCTCGTCGACATCCCTCTAATTCACCGACAGTACCGCTCCTAAGGGCTCCAGTATAATATTTCAAGCCTCCCCGGCTTGTTGCATCGTCTGGATCCGATCTTGTTTTCCAGCCTACCTGACGCTGAACCGCAGACTTCACCCGAGAATTAAAATATCATCTTCTGGACAGTGGCGAAATTACAAATTTTCGGCCCCCCCTCTGCTTCGGTTCCCTTTCTCTTTCGATATTTTTATAGGATTGAGATTTGTTAATGCTTTTTAGGAAGGGGAATTGTTACAATTCAATAAAATTGCAAAATAATAAATGCAAAAATTTTCAACCCTTTCCAATTTCGAACCTTGGCTTCTTCGCCCGAAAAACAGATGTCATGAATCTCCTCATAATACGATCTGGGCGCTGAACTGCTGAGCATACGTGTCGGGTCAGATCCGTGACACGACACGACGTCGAGGATACATGTTTTCGGAAGCGCTTTTAAGAGTACACAAGGTGATTTTTCAAGACCGGTCAAGCGCCGGACCTGTCGAAGCAGCGGATCGATCGAGTCACGGCTCAAAGACCGCGAACTGTGAAAATCTCTCGCACGAGCGGCGACAAAGAGCGTCAGTTTATCAAGAGTTGCTGTGCTTCGGCACCGGCTCCGTCTCCGGGCTCATCGTCGCGTCGTCGTGTCCACCACCCCCGTCGCGTCGAGCAAGTTTCGAAGTGAAACCGACCGCGTAATTTCCGGTACGCCGCTCCCCCGATGAAATTCCGCGAGAGGAAAAGAACCGAAACGACCTCTCCTCCTTTCGCCTTTGCGCGGCCAACGGAAGCCCCACCCCCTCCGACGAGTATCCCCCCCTGTTTTCCAGCTTCACGAATCATCTCAGCCGTGGTAGACTCAAAACAATTAGAGAATTATTAACAATTGTCGGAACTTGCAATACATAATGTTTTTTAAATAATTTTCCAAAACATCTTGTTCTCTAGAACATTGCTAGGATTTCTAGAATTTTCCTCTAGCACCTTCCTAGAGCCTCTAAAATTTCCCTGGGATTTTCCTAGAATTTTACTAGGAACTCTGAAGTTTCTCCTACTCTAATATTTACTATCTCGATTCTCTAAAAATTTTTTAGGATCTCGAAGCTCTAGAACATTCCTAGGATTCCCATAATTTTCTCAGAGCCCCGAGACCCTTCTTGGAGTTTCTAGAATTTTCATAGGACACGTGAAATACTTCCAAGGTCCTGTAACAACTTCCTAGAGCCTCTAGAATTTTCCTGGAGTCCTCTATAATGTTCCTAGGATTTTCCTAGAGGCTCCAGAATTTTCTAGAGGTTGTAGAATTTCCCTGGGATTTTCCTAGAGGCTCCAGAATTTTCTAGAGGTTGTAGAATTTCCCTGGGATTTTCCTAGAGCCTCTAGAATTCTCCTAGAGGCTGTATAATTTCCCTGAGATTTTCCTAGAGCCTCTAGAATTCTCCTAGAGGCTGTATAATTTCTCTGGGATTTTCCTAGAGTCTCTAGAATTCTCGCAGAGGCTATATAATTTCCCTGGGATTTTCCTAGAAGCTCTAGAATTCTCCTAGAGCCGTGTTAATTTTTCGGCCATGTGCTCCTCAATACTTTTTCCTGTAGAATAGCATGGAGAATCGACACGTGTGAGAAAAAATGTATGTATACATTTGAAAAAATATCGATAACCTTCACACGACCGCTACGCCGTCACTTCTTCACTACAGTGAAATAAATTAACCTCAACCGCAATAAAGATACAGCTTGTTAAAATTCCCTGAATCAACCTGTATAACTCGGAAATTTTTAAACATGTTTCCGCAAGGATTTGTCCAAGATGTACAGCGATCGTGTTCAACCCGGCGGTATGTATCGCGGGAAAAATTGCTCGATGTCCAACCGGGGGATCTCGAAAGTCGGCGAGCACTTCCGGGAACAGTTTCGAGCTGGGTATCGCGGCTCCCGGTCGCAAATAAATTCGCTTCCGGCGGGAGTAAGCGGATCAGGATCGAAACGGAAGAAAGAACGGATACTTGGACCGGCGAAGATCGAACACTCGGCGCGTGGGATCTCCCAAAGGGGATTTCACACTTCGAAGATGATCTACAAGCTTCCTCGCTTCCCCCGGCTTATCCAGCTTTCTTCCCATCCCCGATGGGATGGAATCGTTAATTTTTTTTCCGTCTCGAGCTACTGCGATAAACAGAAAAGGAGAGAGAGAGAGAGAGTGAGCGCGAGAGAGAGAGAGAGAACGATCGAAAAAGAGATCCTCGGGCCGATCGACGGGGAATTTATTTTACAGAATTCCCTTTGCCCGAAGAAATTCGAGGAAGTTCCGAAGCTCGAAAGTTTCCTTGGTCCGGGACACCGATTCGCCGAGAAAACTTCCGAATTCGAATTTCCCGCGTTCAGGACAAGCTTCTTGTTGAATGCTTCTCGAACAGAATTACTTGGACGGTATAGAATCGAGTTTGAAGCTCGTGGGAGCCGTTCGAAAGGATTTGCTCGAGTCCCCTGGGAAAGTTAATTTAATTAATATAAATCGCAGCTGCGCGGTAAACAAATTCAGTCCGTATTCGAGATTTTAATATTAATATGAATAATTTAATGTAATTAATATACATATTTAATTAATATGAAAATTTTAACATACAAATTTGAATATGTACTAGATACATTCACCGAGTTTATTTACTTATTAGAGAAGCTCCATTGTTATTTAAAAATAAAGCAGATTGCATTTACAATCAAATGCATTTACGTTACAACAGAATACGATTAAATATTATTTTCGCTCCCTCGAGTGTGGAGGCCCACTAGGCCGCGCCCACGGGTTCAGGCCCCGCCTAACCGCGCCAAACCACGCCTACATTGCTGAGGCCCCGCCTCGCCGAGCCAGACCACGCCTACTCCGCGCAGAAACAACGACCCGTTCTCGGAGGAATCTCGTTCTCTCCGCTGCCCTGTGAATCGTCTGGAAACACGCCTGGGAAGTTCATTAGCACCGACAGTGGCGACAGTTTTTCATTTGCCCGTGTAAGCAACTGTCGGGCCGCTTTTGACGTAATCCCGATATTTGCATCCGCGCGGAGCATCGGAGGCGAGACCGAAGGGGTCGATGGGACGCGATGAATACGGAAATGAAAGCGTATCGAGATGTCGCCGGGGAAAAAACGGACGGAGAGAAAGAGCGAAGGGATTAAAAAAAAGAAAAAAAGAGACGAGTAACGGTCGATCTTGCGAGGTGGAAACTAGTACCGAATTTACATTAACGAAATAGAGACAGGACTATCGATTCCCGATCGTGGCCGGGAAAAGAATAGAGCCGGAAGGGGAGGGGGAAGAGGCGAGTGGAAGAGGAGGATAAATCGAGGCGGCACAACGGCAATCCAGTTAATTGAAACCGAGGTGTACTCCGGAATCCGTTCTTCCCCGGCACCGAAATATAACGAAAGTTGTTGAAACATCGACGCGGGTCTGCTGCGACGACGTGTCCCACGTTAATTGAAATTATTAATTATACCGGGATCGGGAGGTCTCCTCCAGATTCGTGACACCGATGCGACTTCCTCGCACCTGGGACACCGACGATCGTCAATGAAGAAAATGAATTTTTTATCAGGCTTGCTGAACTTTCAGAAAGTTCATCCCGATTAAAAAATTCATAAAAATTCTTAAAAATTGACTGATAAAATTCTTAAAGATCCTGCTTCGATTCAACTTTGTCCAGAGTGGCCGGATGAAGACTTGTCTCCCCACTCGCCCTTCTACGACGCTATTCCCCCACGCTTCCCCTATGCTCCGCGTCCGGCACGCCCACGGCCACGTGACTGACCCGCTACTGGCAGAGAAGGGGGCAACCGTTTTATTCCCTCCGATTTCACGGAGTCCGACTGTGTCCACGAGATCTGTCGCAATTAGGAATCTCGAGCAACGCAGCCCTCCTAAGGGCGCAAGATCTAAACGGCGTTCAACGGCCTCGAGAGAGCCGGAGTATCCTCGGTTCCCAGCGGTTCCCGGAGCGATATCGTCGGGATCAGATTTTCATCTCGCGGAGCATACTTGGGTCAAGAGGACTCTCTTCCACGGCGCATCTTTTCCTTCTAGATCGCTCCGCTTGCTTCCCAGAGACAAACGTTCCGCCTCTCAGTGCTCCGCGCCCGCTCCGCAACGCTCCGCAGGGCGAAATTGCGCCCAGGGTGGAAGAGGAGGCACTCGTGCGGCCCCGCGAGGAGCGGAGAGAGGACACTTGAAAATCGTGGAATAGTGAGCGAACCAACCCCCGGATAATTTCTTCGCGGAGGAAATAATCCTCGAGAAGTTTATGGAGGCCGCGGTGGTGCTTTGTCGATCGAGGAGGAACCAACTGTGTTCCTATCCATGGCGAACGCGAGAGTCAATAAAACCGTCGACCACGCGGCGAATCGATCGGCATTGTTCGCCCGAACGATCCCCGCACGGCAAACACCCGCTTTTTTCGAGCTTTTCTGCCGAGTCCTCGAAGCTTGCCCAGGAAATTTCAAATAAATCGCAAGATCCGGATGGCACCTCCCTACCACAACCCTCGCTGGACGTTGTTCTCGCGCCGGGAACCGGATATCGGGCTTCTAGTCGTCGTCAACGTGTGACCAGAGACGTCCGACGAGCTTCGAGCTTGCGATTCAACATGCTAGATAGAGGGATTGTGTTTATACAGCAGACTTGCCTGTAGCAACTTCCAGGTGACATCTCGGTAGACGCGGATTTTATTATTATATATGATGATATGTAGAAACATTTAAAGAATTTCATTATACTGTTCCGTTATTTTGAACTTGTTGCAATTGTTAACGCCAGGTTCGCGGGAAACGACAAAATGGCGGGTTAAAACATTTTTAATTTGCGATCATTGAGACTAATGGTATATCATAAAATTTGGATAGAAATGTTCTCGTTACTTCGACAAAATAAAAGATCAGATCGACACTTTTGACCAAATCACTGAAGCCCCCGTTTGCGAAATAATAACTTTCTCGCAAATCGGACCACAGTTTCTCATCCAAGGCGAATTAATTTACCAGCTAATGTGTAAAAAAGGAAATTTCCTTTTCGTAATGACGTCGGTTTGTCTTGCGTGTTTACCCAGCGGAGATCTGGCTGGAAAATGGTTTTCTCTGAATTTCCGGGAGCGTTTCCCAGGGAAGAATGCCCGCCGCGACCGCTGAAATAAATGATAGCGCGCGGGTGTTAAGCACGGATAGGGCCAGAAGCGGGCTTCGATGCAAAGCGACGGGTGCGACGAATCGAAGAAAACCGACGCGGACAGGCGTTAGGAAAGACTCGACCCGGAAGAGCAATCCCTTTCCCCCTCTGCGCCGAAGGAACAAAAGGGCTGCGCGCGATGGTTTGTTGGTCCCTGCCGTGCAGCTCTAATCCGGCGTTCTCCAACTAACGCGATTAACAGAGCAAGCTCCCCTCCCCCCGGTAGTAGCGCGCATTACGTGGATAAAGATTACGAAAGCGCACACGCGGGAGTCCTCTTATCCGCCGGTTACTATGGAGAATCGCCTCCTTCGGGGCGGTAACTCGCGCGTGATCGAGAAATAACAGGCCTTGACCGTGCCGATGAGTTCGCTTGAACTTGACACTGTTGTCCGCTCGTTGACGGTTCCGACGCGACACATTATAATTGCGTGACACCGCCGCGCTTCATTCTAACTCACGAACTTGATCTAATGGAAATCTACGCTGGAAATCGCCCTCTAGAACTGTTACATACTTGGTGGAGGCGACTCTTGGGAATGGGGAGCGGCTATGCCACGCCCACCGACAGGACTCGCCTCGAATATAAATTCTTTCCGGATAGATTTAACGCTATTCTTCCCCATTTTCTAGCTTTCGGAATACTCTCGGCTCCGGTGGAATCGAGAGCAACGAAGCCACGCCTACTGGAAGACCATGCCGATATTTTAGGGAGCCAAATAAATCCTGCACGGAGACACTCTCAGCATCCTTTCTCTATTTTCTAGGTTGGATTGTTAAACGTGATACTAGCCCTTGAGAATACTGTGAAACGCCCATTAGGAAGACACGCCCACTTGAAAGCCACGCCTGCATTTTACACGAGCATAGTAAAGTTTGCTCAGAGAGACCTATGTGAAAATCAAAGGAGCAGGGCTACTACCTCGCGAGACCTATGCTGGGAGCAACGCCTACGGAGAGATCACGCCTCTATATAATACAAGGTACTCTGTTTAACCTACTTCCTTTTTTGCATTCCCAGCTTAGAGTTGTGGGAAGCGATTTGAAGTATCGTTTATTTAGGGGGCGGTACCTCCCGTTTGGTTCGGCATTGGGAAGCCACGCCTACTGGGGAGGTGTCCGATTCGAGTATCGATTATTTTCTATTATCTAGTTAGCTACTCCGGCTAAATGGAAGGAAATTGTTGTGCCTCGTTCGAGGATTTTCTCAAACAGCCTTATCAAGGCGGATTGAAGTGCGAAATTCTAGCTTTGTTAGAATTTGTTTGAGAAACCGGCTGAAAGAATTGGATTCTCCGTGTCCCCCGTGGCCCGTTTCCTTCGAGGGCTCTCGAGTATGTCTGAACGAGATCCTGGGCCCGTTCGGTGGATTTATCAGCGAAGTTACCGTGCGCAGTCTACCTTAAAACAAAGGGGCTTTACTCGAAACTCTTGGAGACCCAGGGATTTTGACCTGATAAGCCGGTAAGTGCCCTTTCGACAAGAAATTTGCCAAATAGGAGGAGCTAGTGCGTCGGACGCAGCAAGTTGCCAAAATGTTCCCCAGCACGTCATAGTCGAGAATGACCTCAACCATTTTTCTATTATTTTTTATGCTTCGATCGTTGAATTCACCGTGGACGTACGCTTTTCGCTGTTCGATAATTCGGTGAATTGTCAAGTTCCCGGGGATTACCGTGTTTTGTATGTGAGCAGTCACGACTATTACGTCTCTGTTTGCATTAGCGAGCAACTGACAACGACGCCGCGTTACAGAGGGCAGAAATCCGCGATGCAAAGCCGGCGTTCGAAGCGATTTGTCCCCAGCATCGATCCATCGATTCCCTCGCAATCCATCTCCCGCCATTTGCCGTGGACTCGCGTTCGGATTCGCGCGCTTGTCCACCTCGTAATTCACGGCTTATTGTGCTCGATAGAGAACTTCCGAGCACGGGTAACGCTCGCCAAACCAACCATAATCTTAACTAAAATTAACTTTCGGAGCAAAATAATGCTTGCGCTCTCCGCCTTCTCCGGCGGCTCTCTATTCTCGGCCGACGCGATTTATCCGATCGCCCGCCGTTTTCTCCGCGGTTTTCGCAACCAGTGGCGAAAGCACGGGCTGGAAAATTCAATAGCAAGAGCTCGGAACTCCCAGCGGAGCAACTGTGTCGCCGAAAGTAAGTAGACTGCTGGCTGGACGGTTCCCGAAATCGTCATCTCGCTACTCTGATTAATTAGAGGGATATTCTTCCATGATTAAAGTCTGAAAGGTTCTTGCAAAAATCGTTGGTGTTTTTTATGAAGATGGCTGGACGCGTCCGCAAACTTTCTGAAGCTTCCATTTACGATACCCTAATTCTGTATGCAGATTTTGATACGATCATGACAGCCACTTGCAAAAAATATTGCTACCTTCTCTAAAGATGGGTGAACACGTCTGCAAATTTTGAAATTGCCAGATTCACTAGTTTCGTTCAGAAAAATTCCCAAAAATCGCCTGGCCTGGGATTAACATTGTTTATGAAGCTTCCACTTTCGGTAACCTAATTCTGCATGCAGGTTTTGATACGATCATGACAGCCACTTGCAAAAAATATTGCTACCTTCTCTGAAGATGGGTAAACACGTCTGCAAACTTTCAAGTTGCCAGGTTCACTAGTTTCGTTCAGAAAAATTCTCAAAAGTCGCCTGGCCTGGGATTAAGATCGTTTCTGAAGCTCCCATTTCCGATACCCTAATTCTGCATGCAGGTTTTGATACGATCATGTCAGCCACTTGCAAAAAATATTGCTACCTTCTCCGAAGATGGGTGAACATGTCTGCAAATTTTGAAATTGCCAGGTTCACTAGTTTCGTTTAGAAAAATTCCCAAAAATCGCCTGGCCTGGGATTAACATCGTTTCTGGAGCTTCCATTTCTGATACCCTAATTCTGCATGCAGGTTTTGATACGATCATGACAGTCACTTGCAAAAAATATTGCTACCTTCTCCAAAGATGGGTGAACACATCTGCAAATTTTGAAATTGCCAGATTCGCTAGGTTCGTTCAGAAAAATTCTCAAAAATCGCCTGGCCTGGGATTAACATCGTTTCTGAAGCTTCCACTTTCGGTAACCTAATATTCCACACAGATTTCGATACAATCGCGACAGCCGCCTGCAAAAAATGTTGCTACCTTCTCCGAAGATGTACGCATCCGCGAAGTGTGGTATTAGTACGTCTCGAGTGGTATCGTTAGTAAAAATTGTGACGTCCCAGCTGACGCCGTGGGGTCTATTTCGCTGCGTTTCGGTGGACTCCGAAAGGAACAAAGCGGTTAATATCGTCCCGCGATGAACGCCATAGCGAATCGTATGAAGGTATAATTAGAGAGAGAGCGCGCGGCGGAAGACGGTGGAAACGCGGCGGCGGCGGTTCGTCGAGTTTTAATAAGGGAAGAGAGCACGACGCTGCCGGTCCGCGCCTAATTTGAAATTTCATAAAGCGAGCCGAGTGTAAAATTCAATTTTACGAGGTACGCTGTTTGAATAAACATAAGGAAGGATCTTTCCTAATTGATTCGACGAAGCGTCGCGATTAAATCGTTGCGGCCCCCGGGGAAAAACGTTACCGCAACCGTTTCCCCCAGGAGGCGGAGCGGAGCGGCGTGGCGTGGCGCGGCGGCCGGAGCCGACAATTTCTCCCGCGAATTTCCCTCCTCGACCCGGTTACACTAAGTTGCTGCCACGGAATCGAACATTTTTTACAGGTTGCGGCTTGGAAAACGCTAGCCGCCTCGCCGCGGGAAATTCGAGAAAATTGCTAGGGCCACGACGCGACGGGAAAATTCGAGCGTGAAACCACGGTGTCCGGGAGGACGCAATATCGTCGGACAATGAGATTGTCGACCGTGTAACTCGTGGAAAAAGGGCGGAGCTCTAAACGTCGTTTGTCCCCCCCATTCTTCCCCTTCCACGACTCCCAACTCTTCCGCCGCGGCACGTGACCGGTACTGGCAGAGAGGGGGAAACGGCTCTTTCCCTCGTGCTCCCTCAGCCGAACGAGAATCCAGAAAGGAAAGAACAAAGGAGCTCTCGAATGTTGCGCGAAGTGTCTAGAACGGATAGAAACAGGGAGGAAAATTGCGATCGAGCCCGCTAGGATCAACGCCACTCGATCCTACCAGCCCAGGTCCAGTCGTCCGTTTCAGCGATAACACGATCGGACGAAAATTGCGATTGCGTTCCACTTCGGTAATTGCAATTATTGCGACTGTTGTTAACTAGCTCGATAGGCGGGCTTCGATTGTATTGTTCGTTGAGCTGTGGCTTGTCAGGACCAGATCTAGGACGGTCCGAGGATTTTATGCGTTTATGAGAAAAATGGCCGAGACCGCGATTCGGAGAACTATATATTCCTATTTAAAGAAATAAATTCCTTTTTAGTTTCTGGGTGCTGCGCCATTGGTCAAGAACACTTTTCACATTTTGAATAAAAATTCATCGCTCTTCTTGATTTAATGTAAAAATAATACAAATGATTCGATATTATTCTAATTATCCGTGTGTGTTCGTTTTTTATTGCACGCTCGTGAAAATATTTTCACAAACTCCTGCGACAAAATATTGGAACAGTTCGGCCAGATATGGCGTGGCGAGATCCCTGAATATTAACGGGCCTGCGCGCTATGACTTTCAACCAGACAAGTGGCTAAAATTAATTCGACTATCTCCAGGATTGCGGACGTCACATATGACGCCCGCGCGCCGGTAGCGCCGTTATTAACGACTCTATTATTAAGTGCGAGGTTCTAATCGGAGCCGCGAGAACACGTTCGAACATTCCGAGTCTCGGGAATCGATCGCGACTGATCGGCGCGATCTCTGTTAGGGCGGTTCTGTCGAAGAAGACCGATCCCCGAAGACACTAGCGGCGAACGTTCGCTCGGCACCAGCGATCAAGATCGGCTGCCATAAACTCCCACCCCTCGGCGACGATAATAACACGTTGATGTCCGTGAATAATGGGTTCGCTGCTCGTGATACCTAGCGTACGAATGGAAAAGCGGGTAGGTGCTCGGCGATCTGCTCGGGTATAATTGCACAGGATGTATTGAGTTCGAAGTGCGATCGTTACGAAGCGACAGAGGACACGCCCATAGCGCGCGTGTTACGTTTATCAGCTCGTAATAATAATCGCGATCGAACGCTATGCAAGCCTCCCCCTCTCTCCTCCCCCGCCACCGCCCGTAACACCGTCCGCCATGGCCGCCGTGTGTCAGCCTGCGAAAGATTTACGGCTGAAAATCCGCGGCTCGGCGACTAGACGAGCGCGCGCGCGGAACATCGAGGAATTTATTAACGCGAAAGACAAACTGCGCGCGACCTGACAGCCCCGGTAACGCGTCTTTGATGTCGAGAACGCGTTTCGAAACTCGCCCGAACGTCGCAGTTCCACAGACAGCCCGAAACTTTCGGCGAGCAAGTTCGCGACCGAGCAGAGCGCGTCGCGTGGCGTGGACTACCGGAGACATAAATCGGCCCGCGAAAACTGAGTATCGGGGCTTCGACGCGCTCTCGTTTTTCGCGTTCAGGAAACAAGAAAATGCAAAAATTTTCTGAGGTAAGAAAGACCCCGTTAGAAGGCGATTGCATCTGTCGGTGCTGGGCACATTTAAATCGAGGCGAAACCGTCCCCAACCGTAGCGCCCGCTCTCTAGCCAGTAAGCGCCGTTGGTGAGGGGCCGGTAGGAGTAAGCGTTGGTGGGGGAAGCAAGCGCTTGAGGGGCCCCTACCGGTCCCCACCACGCTTGCTTCTCCCACAGCCGGTAGGGGCCCCTCAAGGCCCCACTGTTCCCCTCCAGTAAGCGCCGTTGAGGAGAAAGCAAGCGTTCGAGGGGCCCCTACTGGCCCCAGCGCTGATCTAGATGCTCCCCGAATTTTATTAAAATGCGAGATATTTGTTCAACCGTTTCTCATGAAAGGAGGTTGCTCTAGTTAAAACAATTATGAAAGAAAAACCCCCGTGTCCAGTGTTGAAAATCGCCACGGCGGATTCGACCGGCGATAACTCGACACCGGTGACAAAGATCGCGAGCAATTATGCGACCGCCGGACCGCACGCGATAACAGACAGCGAAGAAAAGCGCGAGGAAGTTCGCGCAATTTATCATCCCCGCGGAAACGCCAAGAGATCAGATCTCTCTCGCACGTCGACGCTCCGGATCGCGATGGAAATAACGATCCAGCACCGGTCCAAATCCGCCAGATCCCGTGAATCGACGCAGACTTCGAGATGTCGGCCACGTAGACGCGGTAACCAATCTGCTCCTGATTGTTTAATTTTTCTATAAGGCTTCGAATTTTTCGACAAACCTAAATGAACAGGCATCGTGAACTGCTCAAGCTTTGATTTGAGCCTTTGTGCATTTCTATGGGAACGCATTTTAAAATTTAATTATCGGTAACCCCTTAAAATCCATTCGTAGTTCTTCGAACCACCGATCGGGGTATTTTTAATTTCTATGGACCCGAATTTTTCTGAAAATCTAAACTACGCGGTACCAAAGTGCGATCCTTGAGCTTCAATTTGAGCCCTGGAACGTTCCGAAATTCCTACGGGAACACATTTCAAAATTTATTTACCGGTAACCCCTTAAAATCCATTCGTAGTTTTTTCCAACCAACCATCGGGGTATTTTTAATTTCTATGGACTCGAATTTTTCCGAAAATCTATACTACGGTGTACCAAAGTGGGATCCTTGAGCTTCAATTTGAGCCCTGGAACGTTTCGAAATTCCTACAGGAACACATTTCAAAATTTATTTACCGGTAACCCCTTAAAATCCATTCGTAGTTTTTCCAACCAACCATCGGGGTATTTTTAATTTCTATGGACTCGAACTTTTCCGAAAATCTAAATTATACTGTACCAAAATGGGATCGTTGAGCTTAAATTTAAGCTCTGGAACATTTTCTACGGGAACGCACTCTGAAATCCGCTCGAAATTGCGACAAGACCAAACCGGGGCGGTGTCACGATTCGTCAATTTTTAGATTGTTCCGTATTCTTCTTTGAACCAAAGTTTCCCTACCATTAAAAGCGAGCTTCCAGCTTTAATTCGAGCCTTCGAACGTTCGACAATTCCTACGGGAACGCGCTCCACGGTAAAATCATTCTCCCACGATCGCCGTTGAAAGAAACGTCCGAAGATTGAAATGATCGTCGGAATAAAACGCAGGATTAAAAGCTGTGCTTGGAAAACAATCTTGCTCCCCACGGTATAGAATCCTTTGAATTTCTATCGGGATCGTTTCAAGGCCCTTTGGGTCCCCTCGAGGGAGAGGGCTCGTGAAATTGTTTAGAAACCCTTTAGGCTGCGAATAGACAATCGAATCCTCTCAGCCGGGAGAGCGTAAAGAACGAACGAATCTCTAGCGTCGAAGAGAGCGTTAGAGTAGGAAAGCAAAAGCATCCGTCTTGTCGAATCCTCGTTAAATGAATTCTCGAGTCAATCGATTAATCTTTCCGTAACGAATTCATCTCTCGCCTGCCTAGCGGATCGTTTTGCTTTGGAGATCTCGGGTTCGAGCCTCCTTCCGGCTCGATCTCCGCGATTGTATTAAGCATTCGGCATTCTAATCGACTTAATGGATCGCGCGTCTCCCGTGGATCGATCTACAACCGCGTGTCGATCGGATCGCGATCGTTTTTTCCCGAAGAGAAATCGCTTCGCGAAGCAAAATCGTTCCCCGACCTCGGGGGCTGAACATTACTCGAAATTGCTCCGAAACGACACACACCAGACCGACGCGACACGCGGCCCGAGGCGCAAACAAAATTAGTCCCACGGGCTGTCGGGCCGAGCCCCGCTAATTAAAGTCAGTTTGCGTGATCGCAGTTGCCAAGAAGTTCCATCATCGCTCTCGCGCGTGAACTTCGAGCCCGGCCGCCGCCATCGTGATTTTCCACACGAAAAGTAGAGGAGAGC
Organism: Lasioglossum leucozonium; assembly: GCA_028454225.1. Classification (NCBI taxonomy): domain Eukaryota; kingdom Metazoa; phylum Arthropoda; class Insecta; order Hymenoptera; family Halictidae; genus Lasioglossum; species Lasioglossum leucozonium. The sequence continues at coordinate 5,388,939 of CM052214.1, forward strand.
TCGTCGACGATTCAGCGCGATTTTTCCGACAATTCGGGAAAAAATTTTTTTATGTCGTTAGCTTAATTATCTCGACAGAGTTCTCTCGCACGTCGAAGAGTTGTTTTCCGTTTGCGCGACCGAGTTGGATTTTTCCCGAGCTGGTTTTGTACCAGCGCAGCGGCGCGCGTCCGGAAAGCAAACTTTCGGTACCGAAACGCAGTCGACGAGGGCGCGTGACGCGCGAGAGCTTCGCCGACGAGAACGGTTATTTATTCGCGAGCACGTTCGCCCGTCCTTCGGCGAGAGGAAAAATTTCGAAAAGAACGCGGACCGACGAAAAATATTGATTCACCGGCGCGACACCGTTGTACCGTTGGTAATTTCCTTCTTCTTCTTCTTCTTCTTCATAGCCGTTCCGCTTTATTCGGCCATTCGCGGCGGAGAAGAACAGTATTAGCTCCATCGAATCGGGGTAACTGCGCGCGATCATGGAGAATGGGACCGGAAAGTTTCCGACGAACGTTCTTGCCCCGGGAGCGCGCTTGTGCGCCGCTCAATTGCGTTTCCATGTTGTCCCTTGTTTATCGTGCGGCACTAAAAGTTCCATTCTGCCCGACGAAAAATGAGAACCGAGTAGTCTGCGGAACTGTTACTTCATGGTCGTCCCCTGGATCCTTTGGGATCGGGAGCGGGGAAGCCACGCCCACCGAGAGCACCAGCGAAGCCACGGCCATTCTTCTTCCCCATTTTCTGAGTAAAAGTCTCTAGAATCACTGTCTACTTGCGAGGCAAACGGCTCTCGTGGAAGTCGGACCAACGAAGCCACGCCTGCTACTGGAAGGCCACACCTATATTATGAGAAGCCAAGTTTATTCTGTGGAGAGAGACCCTTACCCCATTTTCTAGGTGGAATTGTTGAGCATATTACTAAGTCCTTAGTTGTGCTCTTCTGGCTGTGGCACGCCCACTAGGAAGCCACGCCTGTATTCTAGGATGCCAAGTAAATTCTGTACAGGGAATCCCTTAGGCCTCTTCCTCTATTTTCTAGGTGGAATTGTTAAACGTGTTACTAATCTCCGAGACTACTGTGTACTCATAGAACGGAGTCTTCTGGCTCCTGTGACACGCCCACCAGGAAGCCACGCCTGAATTTCACGCGAGCATGGTAAAGTTGGTTCAGAGAGATTTTGTCCAAAATTCGAAGGAGCAAAACCTCGTGAGACAGTGTCCCTTGACTAGAGAGACCACGCCTCTATACAACGAAAGTCAGAGACTCTGTTCACTCCCCATCTCTTGTACTCCCAACTTGACGAGGAGCAAGTCATTATGATACGAGTATGGTTTATTTAGGTCTCTTCCGACTACTTCGGAATTAGCAACGAAGCCCCGCCTACTGATAAGCCACGCCCGCGTCACTGACGTGTCCCATGTGTCCAGATCCGGACGAGTATCAAGTATTTTCTATTTGACGCTCGTCCGCTGTAATCCGCGAGCGGATCTCCACTGTCTCCGGGGCGTTCGCGTCGATTTTACCAGCGGAACGAAACAAAGTGCTCGACAACAGCGCAAACACGATCCGAAAAGGTTACGTGCCCGTCAGCGTGTTTCTATCCGTACGGAGGGAAGCACAAAAAGACCCGGTCTGGCTGGATAAAACGAACGAACCTGTTATCACGCAGCCCGGGCTCGATAAAGCGTCAACTCCCCTCCCACCGGGGGGGTGGTGGCGGGGGTGGGGGGTGTGACACCTCCGCCGTGTTATTTCTCGTCGATAGTCGGCTCGAAAATCCGTCTAACAAGCGAACTTTGTCGTCGAGGGGGCGAGACCTCCGAGACCTTGAACTCGTCGGATTAACTTTGTTCAGAAAAAATTTTCCAGGTCTCGATATGGTCGTCGTATCCGCTTGGGCAAAAATTATGATCGCATACGCCGAATATCGGTGAACGTGACTGCAAAGTTCGGTACAGCCGGATCTGCCGGTCACGCTGCAAAAAATTCCCGAGACGTTAAGGGGGGAAGTGCGGTAAACAGCGAGAAAACATTGACAGGACACTTTCTACGCGAAGGAACGTGTTCGGACTGTTTCGGATCCACTTTCCGACTCTCTCTTCCCCTCTCTCTCTGTCTCTCGCTCGCGTTGCTCCCGAATTTTTGTTATGTTTGTTTCCCACCCAGTGCCGTCGCAGCTGTCCGGACAATTAAAAAAGCAGACAATGAAACGTCCACTGTACACACGGGCGCGTGTACGCCGCCGCTGTGTTTGGTCGGGCGGAAGGATAATAAACATTCGGGTGATCGCGCGCGAGTCATTGAATCATTCCGGGAATCCTTTTGTTCGGGGTCCCGTTCCGCCCCATAGCGTTTTATTTACTGTACACCGAACGGACGGACGTACAACGGGCTGTTTTATTTGGTCGCGTCCGACGAGCGACCGAGAGTGAGAGAGAGAGGGAGCAGGTTGCGTCAAAAAGACGAGCGGAAAATCGCGACGCTTTTCCTGCCCCCACCGGTGCAAATTGATCTGTCAACCATAATGAAATGCGACCGTCGCGTGCTCTCCTTCATTCTTCCTCGCGCGAGTCCTCGTTGAAGGGAAAACAATTGCTCGAGCTTTAAAAAACAACAAGTACGCGCACGTAAATTGCGAACCGCTAAAAAAATAAACTTCGCGATGAACAACAACAACCACTACTGTAGCATTGTTTTCGAAAATCCTATGGAACAGAAACGACCCTGCACCGCGGTTCCGTCGGATAAGAATCGTGTGCGCGGTTTTATCTCGCCTCGAGGGGTCCAGAGGAAAATATAATTTGCCGTTGCTTAGCGGCGTGGGTGGAGGGGTTGCGGAACAGGTGCGGAACTGCGGCGCCAACTATAAATCCCGTTTACTGGCGGCGTCGCCGTTGGCCTGCTTCGCCGTTAGCCGTCTGTCACGTGCAATAACCTGTTCGAGCACGTGGCGGCGGTGCTGCGCGGCGTGGTGCATGGCACGCTTCGCTAGCACAGAAAACAGATACAGAGGCACAGTTATTCGCGTTCGGGGAACGTTTCGTCGGCTGGACTTCGGACTCCGCGTGGCCGTCTTCTTCTTTCTCGTCGGAAATAGCGGTGAGATTGCGCGAGTGCCGCCCCGCCGTTCCGTTGAGAAACATACCGGTGAAATTGAGGAGGCGAGAGAGCGACCGTCACGCGCGCCTGCGAAAACCACTCTCGGTTGCCAGAACCAGAGGCGAGTATAGCGGGGAGCACGATCACCGATCCACCGGTGCCAGCAGAGGCGTCGGATCGGGGGAAACGAATCGAGGGGAAAAAGTTATCCCCTCTCTGCTAAGCACTAGTCACGTGACCGCGGTGGAAGGGGAAGGGTAAAGTGGGGGACCAGACGGGCTCGTGTTCTCCTCAAAATGCTTCCCCCTCTATCACGCAGAGTAATATGACGTCGCGTGTCCCCTCGCGCGGAGTCGCCAGAGGGAAACTTGACGTTGGAGGGGAAGCGTTCCCCTCTAACAGCATCGGGACACGTGACGTCACATTACTCTCGCTCCCTTGGTTTTTTCTGGCAACTCGATTAGTACGAGGGAAGTGTAATTGCGCAAGCGAGCCGCGGAGATGCAGCGAACGAGCAGAGGAGAAAGCGCGCGATGGGATGGTTCGCCGTTCGATTTAGAACGTCGTCGTCTTCATCGTCGTTGCTCGATAAAGAAGAAAGTGACGCACGAGACGGACAAGCGGCAGCTAGAGAGAAAGGAGAATGAGAGCTGAAAACTGTTGTCTGAGTTCTCTCACCCGAATTTCTTACGAAAGAAACGAATTTCTTCGAGTGTCTTGAAGAACAGCCTGCAATTTGAGTGTCGAGGTCGATGCAGTAACTCGCTAGAGATTCGGCCTCGCCCCTTTCCCCTGACTAGGCGTGACCACGCCACCCTTCGCGACGATATGGAGGAAACACTGTGGCCCCGAATTGTGGACAAACTCTTGGCAGATCAAAATTAAAATAATGGAAATATATTCCATGCGTCTATAAAACAATTAAAAAATTGTACATAATAAATTTTTATTTCACAGTATATTATATTCGTGTGGAACTAGGAGGGGTCTTACGCTTCAGAGCCCCGGCCCCCGATCGCGACGCTACGGAGGAACCATTGGAAAATCTGTTTGAGCGACGTAAAAAAATTCAGACAAACCCACGACGACGGGGATTCGATTAAAATGAGGGCATGAACCGTTTTTCGCTGCGAGATTCGCGTAGATATTGGGGCTCGTGTCTGGGGAGCATTCTTCGAGATCTCCGGGGCACTCTTATCGAAATATGGAATGCCGGGAATTCGGTGGTATTCGTGTACTGCGCGCGGTGAAGTTTTCCCATTATCGGCGAAGTTGCCTCTTTCGCGACTAGATATCTCCCTAGGAGCGCGGCGGCGGCGGCTCGCTCTCGGAATAGAAATATAATACGTTCCCGGGGATCGACTCGTAACTCCTTCGATTAGTACTATACACCGATCCGGAGCGGCGCGGCGCGACGCAACGCGCACACGAGACAGGCGCGTGCTGACGGCGAACACGCGGACGGAGCGTGACGAGGTGCCACGCGCTCAACGTGCTCCATTGTTCGCCGAGAACCTGCTTTTACTATGTTCGCGCAACTTAGGCGCGCACAACGGTCTTTCTTTTACGCTGGCTTCCCGAGAAAAGAAACTTTAACTCGTGAAATCCGAATTTATTTCAAACCCGACCGACCTCTACCACCAGCTGTGCATCACGATTTTCTTTACACGTCCTCGATTAGAACTTGAGCCGGGTTGTTATTTCCCGAAAGAAGAAAATCTATCGGACATCGTTGTTATCAATTGACTTTACGCGAAACACATTCTCTGTAAAATGGTTCTGATATTTTTCCGATCAAAATGATACCAAACACGACGCAATTTCGACTGCGATTCGTTTAATTTAAGACACAAGGGGGTGAAAACAACCCCAAAATTTTGGGTTCGAACCACTCGATCGAATATCTCGGGAACCATTGTACCACTGTATGAATTCTGAGCTTTCTTATACCGAATTCAGCCACGTAGTTCTAGATATCTCGATTAAAAAAATATTAAAGAAAACTCAAGACAGCGAAAATAACTCTAGCTCGATGATAATGATAATTATTCAGCCGGCGATCATTTTCGATTCTTCCGGCCTACAAGTTCCCGAGTGTCGCGGCGTGAGAGGGAGCCGTTAATTAGCTGCGAGAACGCAAAGGAGCGCGGAGAGGCGAGGCACACGATGAATATCGACTCTGCGTTGTCGACGGGTGAAGGGTTGATTAGCCTCCGGGTAAAAGGAGCGGAACGGAACGGAACAAAGGAGCATCCTGCTCGAGGAAAGAGAGAGAGAGAGAGACTGAGTGAGAACGTCGGAGGGAACCGAGACATCCGGGCAATCGAACGGAGTATCTGGAGATGGGCAAACAACTCCGGGATACGAATCAGCTCTCTCGGACCGATTAAAGAGTCCAGATTCCAGAAGGGCGCGAGGAATACCCAGGCAAACAGGCCTGGGAGCTGAAGTAGCTGGTCTCTCTTCCGATCGGAATCAGAGAAAGAGAATTCTCCCTCTCTCCCTGTCTGTCTCTCTCTCTCTCTCCTGTTCAACTCTTCCAGTCTTCCAACGTGCTCGTTCTTTTATTTCACCCCTTCCTCGAAAGAGCCCCGCTCGCGGAAACTTCTCCACGGATTTACCCCAGGTTCCCTTGTATCTTTGTGCCGAGCATCCCCGCGTCTCTCGAGCTTCGAAACTTCGCGGAACTTCGGAAACAGGAGCGACTGTGTCCTCTCTCCGCGGATTAACCCTTAACCCTTTACGCGCTCGGATTTTTTGCAATATCGCGAGCACGGTGGATTAATAATCGACGCAATATTCTGTTCATTGTTGAAGGTAGGTTGCAGTAAACGTATTTGACGTGACCATTACGTATCACGTGGATTGATGTTATTAATAACTAGAACGATCTTTATGCAAAAGAAAAACTTGGTTATTGTTAATTATTCCCTCGGGGTTATAATTCTATTAGCAATGCTCCACCTCCGCTTATTCATCGTATTTTTTCGTATTCGCTTATACACCCCGAAATAAAAACTTTAAATATGAATTTACATTGTTTACTAATAATTTTAATGCAGTGAAAATGATATATTAATACTGGTAAAGTTATTTAATCTTTTTACCGTTTTAAATTGTACTTACTCACTTTTTTTCATAAAATTCAGGGTCTACTAATAATTATTATGCAACGAAAAATTATCGTATCGAATATTATGCATCATCTGTCGGGATGCCTGCACGTGTACTCGCGACTGATTCGCGAGTCCAGGACCGGTACAGCGGGGGACCTTGTTCCTCTTCGAAAAGTTGTTCTGTCGACACGGTTTCGCGCGTCGAGAGCTTCGAACTCGGTGCTCGTTGCCAGCTATTTCGCGAATCGGTGCCGACGACACCTCGCCTCCGAGCAAAGTCCATCCTGACGAAACGAAACGACGCGAAGCGACTCGACTCGACTCGACTCGACGCTGCGCGCCGCGCACGCGAAAGTAAAAAAAGATACAACGCTGACAACCGACAGACACATCCGGCCCGGAGAAAGTGCGCCGACACCTACGCGACGGTACTTTGGACTCTGTGCTCGGGCGCATCTCGGGATCATCGCACGCGCGTGCACGAAGCTTGGGAAAACTGTGCACATCGTTCAATTAAGTAAAATATCGAAAATCTCAAAAATGTCAGACATGTCAAAAATCTCAAAAATATCGAAAATGTCAGAAATATCGAAAATGTCAAAAATATCGAAAATGTCAAACATATTAAAAATGTTAAAAATCTCAAATATGTTAAAAATCTCGAACATATAAAAAATGTCAAAAATCTGAATAATCTCAAATATTAAAAATGTTAAAAATCTTAAAAATCTCGAACGTATCAAAAATGTCATAAATCTCAAACATATAAAAACTGTCAAAAATCTTAAATATCTCAAAAATCTCAAAAATCTCAAAAATCTCAAAAATAACAATAATGTCAAAAATATTTAAAAAATGTTAAAAAATGTCTTGCGCAGATCTGTCAGAGGTTAACTTGTTCGTTTCCAGTCGGACGGAGGCCTCGATTGATTTCTGTGATTTACATCAGGGGCTGTTTGGTTTCCGACATAATCCGTCCGATAACGTGACAAAGGAACCAGCGTCCGTTTAACGAAATAACGTACGTGCGAGCGAGCCGCGCGAAAGGATAAAGGATATACGTGACTCACCTCCTGGAAAATTTCTCCGACTTGTACACACCGGTGTATCGGACGGGTCGAGGCTACGTACGCGGCTTCACGTTCGAATGCGCACCGTTGCCCGTGGATTTTCCGAGTTCTTACCTGAAACAAAAGAAACAACGTGTCAGAAGGGAGAAAATACTTTCATTTCACTCGTCCTCGGTGTTTATTGTATTAAACCCTGTACATGCTGGCCGGAGATTCGTTTGTTTCCCGTTTACCGTGCTGCGTTTCTACGAACGGTTGCAATGGACACGCCCCCTTTCGCTACGGTACGGAGGAAACGCTCGAAGAACTTCAATTTTCTTATCCGAGCATGCATTTGAAATGGAGAATTGAGAGTACAATGATCACAGAGAATGTAGTCGATACAGTGATGATCAGTGATCTTTCTGACCACGCCCCCTTTCGCGACAGTACGGAGAGAACGCCTGAAAAACTTCCATTTCATTATCCTGAGCGAATGCATGTATTTAAAATGGGTAATGGTGGGTACAACGATTATAGAGAGTGTAATGAATACAGTAGTGATCCGCAACTAGTTTTGACCACGCCCCCTTTCGCGACGATACGGGAGGAACGCCTGAAAAACTTCCATTTCATTATCCTGAGCGAATGCATGTATTTAAAATGGGTAATGGGGGGTACAACGATTATAGAGAGTGTAATGAATACAGTAGTGATCCGTTACTTGTTTTGACCACGCCCTATTCGCGACGATACGGGAGAAATATCGGAAAATCTGCTATTCTGCTCTCTGCAACTATTAAATTCATCCGGAACATGGAGCAGCGACTAAACCACGATTCGTGAGTGATTCTCTGGTCGAAGGGTCGCGAAGTTCCGACATCTCGGAGAGGATCGTGCGGTACATGCGGAAAACGAGTGAAGTAACTACGGTTATATCTGCAACAGAAATTCGAATCGACCGACACACACGTGTACAGTGTTGTCCGTCGCGTAGTTTCCGGCTGTGGCGTAATTTCCTGGCCGGGAGTTCAGCGACACGGGCAACGGATATCGAGTCGCGTTTCGTTAACCTCGAAAAGAATCGCGATCCTATCTGTTACAAGTCTCCGACGCGACGCGACACGTCGTTCAATTCGATCTCAGAGTAGTCCTGACACACCCGTAACGACATAGTAACACACACACGCGCGCGCGGAGCGAAACCGAATTTTCTTCGGGCGAAACAAACGGAGAGGAAGAAGCACACGAAAAAGGGAACGATATATCGAAACGTGTCGCGGAATTGCAATCGACCATGGTTGAGAGGTATGTGTACGTGTGTACCCGTATGTGCAGCGCTCGCAAATTACTTCGTTAATTTACGTCTATTCGCGTGTCTGCAATTGACAACTATTGTTACGCTACATTAGCATGATTACCTCGGAGTATGCACATTCGAGCGACTATAATGGACCTTGACGGTCGCCGCATCGATTTCCCATGCCAAACAGACGGCCAAATTGCCTGTTACTTCTAGAATCGGTCGCGCGCGAGTTTGCAACTATTGCGCGCATATTTCTACGGTGCGATCGGGCCTCGGGGCCCGTGCCACGCAGAGCCACCGCCGATTTGAAGGAGCGGAAAATGGGGGGGGGGAAGCTGAGAGTGCTGAGTGAGTGTTGTGCTTAGAGTGCCGAGAGTGCTGAGAGAGTGGGTGCTGAAAGAGAGTGCTGAGAAAGTGTATTGAGACTGCTCAGAGTGCTGAAGTAGACAGCTGAGAGTGTGTGTTTACAGTGCTGAGAGTGTCCGTGAGTGCTGAGACAGAGTGCTGAGAAAGTGTATGAGAGTGTTAAGAGTGCTGAGACAGTGTGTGAGAGTGTTAAGAGTGTTGAGACAGTGTGTGAGAGTGTTAAGAGTGCTGAGACAGTGTGTGAGAGTGTTAAGAGTGCTGAGAAAGTGTGTGAGAGTGTTAAGAGTGCTGAGACAGTGTGTGAGCGTGTTAAGAGTGCTGGGAGTGTTTGTAGAGAGTGCCGATCGTGCTGAGACCGCCGAGAGAGAGAGAGTACTGAGAGTTCTGAGAGAGTGTGCTGAAACTGCTGAGAGTTCTAAGAGAGCCGAAGTGAAGGCGTCGGGAAACGACGTTGTAATAGTGTGTGCTATAAAATTTTCACGGTTGCCGAGAATACACCGCCCGGGGAAACAGACATTCCGCGCTCGCGTGGCTCCCGTCAATTTAAAAATGGAACCGTGGACTCGTTCCAGCATACGAGTAGTAATCCGCGGCGTAAATATTCACCGTTATCGAATCGGTAGGTCGCGTTTCCACGACCGGCTCTCACCGCGGCGTATTTATACGATGTCGCGACGTCATCGACGTCGTCGTCGTCGTTGTCGTCATCGTCGTCGCCGCGAGCAACGGGAGACATCGTTGATTTCGTTCATCGCCGATAAATTAAAACCGGTCACGATAAAACGCCTACGGCCTGTGCCCGGTGGGGTCTCGTTCTCCGACGTTGGCGCCACGCCAGAAACTCGATTCCTTGGAAGATACGCTGCTTCGAAAATCGCCTTCTGCTTCGATTCCGTTCACCGTCTTGCCAAGGCGGGTTAACTATAATTTATTTGTAATTGTTAGACCGGTTTCTCCTGCAGCAATGTCCGCGTTATGAGAAAACCGGGTCTCACCTGGGAAAATTGGTTTCTTATTTCAATAATTTTAATAGATTGTGCACGAGGCATCAGTAATGCTTGTTAATAATAATTTATTTCACTGGCGATCTTCGTGCAAAATAAAAGTCGTCTGCGTCAATTACTCGAAGAAGGGTCACCCGGGAAAATTGATTTTTTCTGTCTATAATTTTAATAAGTTGTGCACGAGGCATCAGTAATGCTGGTTAATAATAATTTATTTTATTGGGGATCTTGGTGCAAATTAAAAGTCGTCTGTGTCAGTTTCTCGAAGAAGGGTCACCCGGGAAAATTGATTTTTTCTGTCAATAATTTTAATAGGTTGTGCACGAGGCACCAGTAATGCTGGTTAATAATAATTTATTTCACTGGCGATCTTCGTGCAAAATAAAAGTCGTCTGCGTCGATTACTCGAACGGGGGTTACCCGGAAAAATTAGTTTCTTCTCTGATTAATTTTAATAGGTTCTACCTGTATAATTCACCGGTTTCTTTTATCGTATATTTCATCTGCGCATTGTTCCGCTAATTAATTCCGAAATATCATCACGTTCCACATTCTGGACCATTCATCTGTTCGACCATGTTCGATCGAATTTCGACTGGAAAAAGGAGCGAATGTCAAAATTTTATCACCGGGAAGAGCGAACAATTCCGAAGGTAATAGCGCGGGCGACGTAGATAATCGCGTTTGCCGGCGTCCGAGCGGCTCGGGAAGCCGGCGACCGACTCGGACGGGCTCGGATAAATTGAAAAAAGTATTGCGACCGAGACAGGCAAGTGGACAACGACGTCGAAGACACAAAGGGAACGGCGGAAAATACGCGACAGCGAAGCGCGCGTGGCCGGCTGCAACGGGGCATCATCCGGAGATAATTGAAAAGAATCTCTACGGGCGATGCGCGCTCTCCGCGGTCCAGTTTTACTGGAGGGTTGCTGTCACCTTTCCCGCGATCCTCGTAAAAGCTACGAACTACCGATCCATTAATTATCGCCGGGATGCCACGCGGAACTTTTCTAATTCGGGGAAAAACCTCGTTCGGATCCGTCCGCCTTTTCACCGGAGCGAGGCCGCAACCAACGGGCGCGCGCGTCACTTTCCGACCTCAAAGAGATTCGTCTTCGCTCGGGAATTCTTCGCGAAGGATCCGCGAAACGAGATCTGGAGAGAGCGAGAGAGAGAGATAGACGAGGAAAAACAGAGGAAAAACGAGGAGGAAGAAGTCGTTTCCGCGACGTCCAATCAACGTCGGGACTCTGCAATTACGTTCTGGTAATTAAAACCCGAACGACGAATACTTTGCCAAGACTACTTAGAACTTCCCGCAGCTAGCGGGGAGAACGGACCCGACGTCGTTAAACGTGATGTGCCATAACTCGCCGCGCTGCTTTCTTTTCGCCGACCCTCATTCTCATTTTCCGAAGAGCATCCCGCGAAGATTTTTCTCCGGCCAAGCGGAGGATTCTCGCTCCCCTCGTATCGTCGCGCGCGCGATTAACGAGGGATCGCGCACCGGTGCTCGAACACACGGCGAGCAGCATGTTGGCCTAGCAAACATCCGCGTAACGATGATACTTCGAGCATACTTGCGCGCCCGCCCCCTCCTCGCCGCCTGCCAGCCGGCTTCCGGAGGCACGTAACCGCCGCGCCGCCGACATTTGCATAAGCTACCTAGCCGACGCGGAGGCTCGGCCGCTCAGACTACGGAAAAACGAAAATTAATCTGTCTCGAACCAGGAGTTAACCCTCTGGCTACAATGGACGAGATATCTCGGTTCCGCGATGTCGAAGAAACGATGCCATAGACGAGATATCTTTTTTTTTTTGAAGCTCTTCAGACCCTTATATGCGACTATTTACAATTTGTTGATACAGTGTTACAAGTGAAAAGAAAGAGTGATTTTAGAAATATGGAGTAGAGGTGAGATATAAATTAAATGGATAGCTTACAGTCTTTGAAAAAGGAATGAACATAGATGCAAGCCTTAACATTAAGGGCAGACACTTAGGGGCAGATGGTAACCCATTTTAGAGATTTAATAAGCTGCAGCATAATTTCCGACGGTAATGTATCGTGTATCTTTATCACTGATACGAAGTATTTTCTTTGTAAATTTGACAGCAGAACAACAAAAAAGTTCGAAAAAATCGACAGGGCAAATCTGTAAATCTGTTTTTCACATTAAACTGAAACAAATAAATTTTTAACGAGTTTTTATTTTTAATCAATGATATAATCACCCTCGTTATATCAACAACCTTTTACCATCCAGTGTGCAAAAATGTTCAATGCCGGATCGATAAAAAATGAAATAAAATGTAAAATATTGACAAGCGTAGAAACAACATTACTTTCCGGTCCCCCAAATAATATCTTAAAAATAAATTTAGTTAAGTATATTTTCAATTTGTGTACTTTATATTATATAGTTTTCTTGTTTTATATATTTTTCTATTTGCATGTGCTAGTTGATTAAATACTATTCCGTCACAAATAAAATTACTATAAATTATTACCTCCAAAATCCTGTTTTAAGTGGACAAAAAAGAGCGTCACCCACGGCGATCAACATATTAATAAGAAAATTAATTGAATCTATCAACTCCTTTTAGAATAGTCGAATTATTCAGCTTCTGTTACGTGCACTCAGTGCAGTCAACGTGCTCATCAATAGGCATCCGGTAGACGAATTGACTCGAACCGAGAGGAAGCAGTTACCCCCACTCTCTGCCAGCAGTCACGTGACACACGCGCGAAACGCGTCACGTGCCTGGGCGGAGGAGTGGGGGATAGCGCGGTGGAGAGTGCTATGGTCCTGCCAATTCGCCAAACTCGTTAATACCGTCGTAACTACGTAGACAACTGCACAAACAATTGCAGAGTTACACATGGGATTGCGATCGAGTATATTTCGGCAAGTTGTTCGCGGTAATAATTCGCGAGAATAAAAATCCGCGGCGCGCTTAAACCCGTCGCTGCTCGAGGCCGCGAGACTCGGCCGTCAGCAACAAGTAGAAATAGTCTTTGAAATTTCTCGAGACCGTAGTAGCAGCAGGAGGAGGAGGAGGAGGAGGAGGAGGAGGAGGAGCGTGTTCCCCGAAACACCTTGACGGGTTTCGCAAGGTTCAAACTCCGCCGATTGAACCCGGGGGGGGGACGGGCTTATTCGGTGAGCGATTTTCAGCCGTCGGCACACTCGAGCGATAATTCCCCATGAAAATCGAGCAGTTCCGAAAGTAAAATTTAATATCGCGCCGAACGCAACCCCGTACAAGACCGTTCGGAATTCTCGTTAGGGAAGCATTCAGAGATATGGGGAGAAACCCGACGGTGAGGTGTTATTCGCGAACGAATCGACACGGTTCGCACTCTGCGAACGAATAGAGCAGAAACTGCACTTATAGAGAGAGAGGGGGGGGAGAGTTTGTGTGTGTATATGTGTGTGCTTCCTGAGCTTCGACGAGGTAGTTTATTCTTCGTCGACGACACGTACCGTCTCTACGACGGGAGGATGATTGGAGGCTTCCTCTCGCCAATTAGTTTGTCTACCAAACTAGCCCGACGACGATCGTTAGCTTCGAGAGCACGCTGGAACCCGTTTTTTCGCGTTCCCCCGGTCGGATGGAAACACGTGGAAAACGTAAGGGCTCGCTCGAGAGGATTCGAACTTTCCGCACGGCGGCAGGCAGCATGATTTTCGGAGGGATAGCAAATAAACGTGGTTACTCGCTTGGCTCTGTCGGTCCCGCCGAGTGGGGATCCACGGACGAACAGGTTTTCTGTCCGAAAAAAAAACCGGGTTTCGAATTTTTTTTAAAGACACTGCATTATGATAAAATATGTACATCGAAACGAGGAATGTTTACATGTACATTTAAAATTATGCAAGTCAATTTTGATCGTTGCAAAATTCTAGTCGAAAAAGTTCGGTGGTTGTTTGGAGAAAGAATTCCGAAAAATCGTACACTGACTCGAAAACGTTTTCGCACGATAGGAATCACGTTTTCTGAAGAACCGTCGAAACCTTTCGCACGTAATTGTCGGTGCGCTCGCGTGATTTTCTGTTTTCAAGTAAAATCAACCAAAATTTTTAGTTAGATGTTTTTTTTTATAGAGTATGTTCGTTTCGACGAACATCGACGATTTTTTGTTTTGGAAATTGAAAACTCAGGATGTTGATTCCACAAAGACGCAAACGTACGCGGTGGCGGTTTGTTGATATTTTTTTAGACGGCGGTTATAAATGAAAAATCCGTAGCCGATAATTAATTCAGTCCTCGGAACGAACGAGCCGTCGGCGCACGTGCGCTCTCGCGCGCGTTTCTATGCACCCTGCGCGCGACCAACGCGACGTGCGCGATCGTTAATCGCCTCAGGAAAACTATTGACCCGATTCAATCGCGAGCGCTTTATCGAACACGAATGGGCAAACCCATTTTGCCCCGAAAGGCGGAACAGAAATACGGGTCGAGGACTGGCCTCCCCCCGATGTAATCGAATACCCTGTCCCCCACCTCTCCTTTTTCCCCCACCGGAGGGTTTCTAGTATTATGTCAATCTGGGTATACATATTCAAAGTTCGCGACTCGTGCCCCCGTCCCCACCCCCGCACGACCCCGCGAAACGTGTTTATTCTGTCGCGCGTTCCGTTCAACTCCGGGCGCCCGGAATTCTATGGATCTATTTAATAACCCGCCGGTAACTTTGCGCTGCCATTCAACGGGAGCTTAGGCGACGAAACTAGTTGGCCATTGATGCTCGAATGGTGCCTGTTAGCGAAGTGGCATCCTCTAATTTTCATGATACACGCCGCGCCGGACGCGTAAGCCTCTTCAAGACGCGGAAGGCAAGGTCTCTCGAAGCCTTTGCGCGGCCGAGAGAACTTTGTCCAAGCGCATTTACGCGAAACTGTCCGCCTCGATTGCAAGAATTTAACGCTCTTAACGAGCTCGAAATAACATGTTATTATAATCTCTCTACTATTTTGAATTGTTTCGCAGTTACTCTACAATTGCTCAGTATTTTTTTATGAAAAATGAACGTCATTCAGAGGAACGATTCCCGAGGTGATTTTAAGTAACTTTCTCCTTTACGAAAATGTTCTACGAGGCTCCGTTCAGGAGTTATTAAGGAAACAAGATTGACCAATCGGAGCGCGGCTCACGACCTCCGACTCGGCGATAGGTCCCGCCGAGCGCGATTGTCATTGGCCGGGCCGAAATCCGTCCGCTGTAGCCGCGCTCCGATTGGTCAATGTTCTTTCGTTGATAACTCCTGAACGGAGCCTCGTAGAACATTTTCGCAAAGGAGAAAGTTGCTTCAAATGTCCGTGGGAATCGTTCCTCTTAAAGACCTGCACTTTTGGGCACTTTTTCGATCGGACCAGGAATATGCGAGTTCGGTCCGTTGTACACTAGGACCTCGATTATCCCAACTAATAGACGAAGCGATAGAGTTATCCTCTGCTACTATCTTTATCTCTAAGCTGTCGGTGAACGCTCCAACGAGCTTATCCAAGGGGCAAGAGGTGCGCTATTGCAGCGTGTTCCTCGAAAAATTGCTGTAGGAAAACTCGTAAAAACAACGGCTCCAACCGAGCGTGAAGATAAACCCGTGGCAGCTAACGTCGGCCGGCTGCCTGTATCACGCTCGATCGGAGATACTCGAGGAAAAAACGATTCGAATAATTTTCCCCCGGGGCGCGAGACGCGATTTCTCGCGAACCTTGTCCTCGCAATTTCCTCCTCGCCATTACCGTCGGATTTCCCTCGAGCTTCCTCTTTAGGTCTCGCAACCTTCGACTATTTTACGCGAGTCAACCGACCATTTCCGCGCTGACAACTATACCAGAGAGAGAGGTCGTTCTCCTTCGATCCCTCGACACGTACCGAGAAATCAAAACACCTTCGTCGGTAAAAAGAATTCTTGAGAAATTCCGCAGAATATTCAAATGATTGGGAAAAATGTTTGTCGATGTTTGAACAGTTGTAATTTCTTGAAAAAAAATCGCACGGACATGAACTTGCGCTCATTTTGAAGCTTGAAGCTTCTACTATTACACGCTGTCACTGATTAGTCCGCAAAAAAATTTTTACTCGTTTACCGTGTAGATAAATGGACACGCTAAATTCGCAATTTTTAGAAAATATTTGACGATGTTTGAACAGCTATAACTTCGTGAAAAAAGATCATATGACGATAAACTTGGACGTACTTTAAAGGTTGAAGTCCCTACTTCCATAGCCCATGAATAATTTGCCGCTAAAAAACTTTTGCATGAAGCACCTTGCGGGAAAGTGGGGAACACTAAATCTGCAATTTTTACAATATTGTCAACCACGTTTAAACTGTTATAAATTCGTAAAAAAAAATCTTAAATAATAATTAATTAATTAATTAAAAATTAATAAAATCAGGCTTATCCTAAATCTTGTAGTCCCTACTTCCACGAACTACATGAAGGTGCTAATTTCATTGAGGATAAGATGGTAAGAGGAATAAAATGGTTGCAGTCAACTTTCCAAAAGAAAAAGAATTGAGTGTACCAAGAATAGTACCGTTTTATAACGAATTCGCGGAAGTTGTCCGTTAACTCCTGTCACCGGTGTGTTATACATGCGCATCGGTAATCAGCTGGCCGCGGTGACGTCGACGGTTGCAACTTACGACGTTAGGACACCGGTGCACTTTGAGTCGCTTAGGATTGGAGAGAGACAGGTTAGGCGAGTCGCACCGGAAAAACTGTGTTTCGCTCGCGAAAACGTGACCGCGTTTTTGTCCTATGTATATGCATAGCGAATTGGAACTACGAGTGACGCGCGTTATGCCTGAACGTATCGCCGGCCATTTGCCCGAGCTATTTCGCACCTGACGCCCGCGAACGGCACGCGCCGCGCCGCGCTGCGTCGCTCGGAAATCGAGTTCCATTTTCATTGTCGGTGTTTACCATAAATTCGATACGTGGACAAGCGCTATAATGGAGGATTCAAGTCGTGCACGCGTCCCGACCACCGTAAATCCACAAGCACCCTCTCTCCGTCCGACAACCGCGCACCTTCCCTTTCGACCCCTTTCGCATCGCGTTAAACGAACGACGATTTCAACCCTCGTACATTTTCCACTTACGAGTCCTCGAATTGCTCGCAATAAGGCGCAAAACTGTAAAATTATTGCCATCGTTCGGATAACCGAGCTGCCATCGTATCGGGTTAAACGTCAGTCCCTGGAGACCGACGACGGTATCGAATGTACAAAATAAATAATTAACATTGCAAAATATGTTTACGCTGTCTAAACTGAGTGGATCTTTACGCGAAATAAACATTTTCTTCATTGACTGTAACAAATAGGAGGCAGATAGCAATATCTTTGATTGTTTACAAATCGTATGCAGTTGAAAGTAACATATCTTTTTCGTTTCTTCACTTTTTCAAAATTTCATCAATTTTTCTCCACAGATGCATCAAATCAGCAGTCCCCTAATTAAACAGGAGATCAATTATCGTGTAACCGCAGTTTGTTGCAATTAAAACAACCTGGCCGGAGGAAAAAGTGTCGCGACCTCTGTAAAAAAAAAACCTCCGATAAAAGTTTCGCGCGAAGAATCATCAGAGACGAGAAAGTTTGGCCATCGAATCAAGATTTTCCCATCTACTCCGCCATAGCCGTGCCACTTCGAGTCTCCTACGCGTTAAGCGTGCCTCTATAAACCTGGGAAAGATTAGTGTTGCGGGCCCGGTTCGCGTTCTAACGCGTCGAATAAATTGCGACGGTGGCGACGACCGTTCTCTCCGCTGGAGTCCACTCGAACCGGAAGCTCCGTCGTTTCGGTCAATTTAAATAAATCACCGCGATAAATACCTCCTGCCGGGAGAGGAGTCGCGCCACGACCTCTCCGACGACCCAGTTCGAGGCCTTGAACCCTGTTCGCGACGCTAATCGCGAGATTTATGCGGACGCTTCCGATTCCGCAAATATTCATGATCTCGCATTGCTGCGGACGTTAGAAAGCGAGACAAAGGCGGACGACTAACTCTTTCGAACTTCGCGCTAGATCGATTCTGGCCACGAGATATCCCGTGAAGTCGTCAAGATACCCCCTACCTTCCCCGGCACGTGACTGATCCGTTACCGGCAGAGAGGGGGTAACCTTCCCCTGATCTGGCGAATAGGCCATCGAGATAGCCCATGGAGTTGTCTAGATTCCCCCACTCTTGCCTTCCCCTACCACCGCGCTCTTCCCCCACGTTTCCGCTCGGTCACGTGACCGATCCGGTACCGGCAGAGTGGCGGTAACCTTTCCCCTGATCTGGCGACTATGGTCATCGAGATAACCCATGTTGTCGTCAAGACTCTCCCACTCTGCCCTTCCCCTACCACATCGCTGTTCCCCTACTCTACCCTTCCCCGTCACGTGACTGATCCGGTACCTGCAAAGTGGGGGTAACCTTTCCCCTGATCTGGCGACTATGGTCATCGAGATAGCCCATGGTGTTTTCAAGATTCCCCCACTCTACCTTTCCCCTTCCACCGCGCTGTTCCCCCACGCGACACAGACCGGCCACGTGACGCGTTCCGTCTCCGTCGCGCGTGGATCGCAACGTCACGTGACTACTGAACCACTACCGGCACAGTGGGGGTAACTTTTCCCCCTGATCCGGCGACCCTGGCCCTCGAGGAGCGGTTTCATCGTTCGTTCGCGTAATTTCGCAAGCAATCTCTAGAGGAGTCCACCGGGGTAATCTCTTCTGTCCTCGAAAGCACTCCTCGAAAGCTCTCTCTCCCTCTCTCTAGAGATATTCATATTCCCCGAGAGAAAATAACTGCGATTAACGGTCTGCGCGATTACCGAGCGGTATTAACGCGATCTTCCGTTATGGAAGCATCCGACTTCGTTAAGCCGTTCGCGTAATTAGTCCAGATGTAGCCGTGGCCACGGGAAATCCCCGCCCGCCTCTTCGACACGTGGGTCGTCCGAACAATCGTTAAATAACGAGAAGGAACTCGAGTCGACCGAGGGAAACAATCGGGAAAGGACTCGTAAAATCAAAATGAAAAGCCTCGCGCTGCAGCGCGACACCGGTCGACGAAGGAAATCGAAAAATGCATTGTTTAAAAGCTTAGATAATGGAAATTTAACCATTGCGCAACGTATACGCGCGAGCAACCTGCTTTCGATTTGCCTTTCTAATTTTTTGCGAACACTTGTTGGCGAATAGCACAATTGCGCAGATGTCTAGTGGGTTATGCTATTGAATCGATTTACAATCGATTTGCATTCGATCAACGCTGTACACCAAACTATTTTTCAAATAAAAAATAGTTTGAAAAAACAAATACTTTTGTACGTACAGTGTGTCCAAAAAGTACTGGAACACTGAATCTCCCAGTTTCGGAAGATGAGAGCTTTACAGAATCGAACTTGTTCCTCGATTTTGTTCCATAAAACTGCGGGAAAAAATTGTAGATCGATTTTTAACATCTCGTTGTAAAGGGGAAGGTTTAATCTTGAAATCTGTGGAAGTTTCGGTCGCGGGAAAAATGTTTTAACCTTTTTACAGAATGTTCAATTTGTACCATTTTTTGGGAACAATGGATCTCCGGTCTGTAACCTGTAACTTCGTGGAAAAAAATCACAGAGGAAAATTAATAATGGCGTGCGAAAGTAGAATGTTCTAGCTTCAAAATGAGCCCAAGTTTATTTCTCCACGATTGTTTTTTACGACATTACCGCACGATAAAAATCGTCAATTTTCTCTAGGAACAGAAATACTTTTTGGATCGACTGTACACATCTCGGAACTTATACAGTTCAGCTCTCATTGCTTTTATGCGCGGTTTTTTAGGAATTCAAATATGTAAAAAAGAGTTGAGTGTACCTGCATGCAACGAGTTAAATTATATACTTACATAACTAATCGTATTTATTAACATGGAACTGAAAAGTTAACGGATCGGTCATAAATAAGAGAGAACTGTAGAGGCTATAAAACGTTTTTTTTTTCTTTTTAATTTCATTATACTATTTGCCATTCAAATTCTTAAGAAACAATGCTTATTATGCACCATTTTAATTTTGCATGAAAAATCGAGTTATGAATAAAAGACTAGAAATTGCATCGATACGAAAATGGACAACAAATGTTCTGATACTCTACCTATCGATTGTTTCGAATTTCACTCACTCTGTCCCAATTGTATGAAATCGCAACTTGTTTTGCGCGCATAAAAATCATATTGCCTCATGGACAGCAAGAACTATGTATTTCTGTCTTCCTGGCATGTTTAAATCAGACCTAAATTAACCATTCGAAGCGTTGCGCATTAATCGTTCCTATTTTCAAGGTTGTTTCGACGCGAACTTTGGTAATTTTTTTCAGAAGACTTATCGAGCCTTTGGAATTGAGATTTTGCAGACACATTAATTACTATGTCAAGTATATATGTAATTTTTTTCACCCTCAGAAATAAATTACTTGATATATTTTTGATGAAGTAGGTGTTTTGAAAAACATGAAGGAAACGAAAATCGATATATTTGAGAATGAAAAACCATGTACTCTCTTCTTTGAGGGATTACCATCGCCAGAAAAGGCGATTTTTTTTCAAAAACCAAAATACCCTCTTATAAAAGATTGCTCTCGCCGGAGGGGGGGGGGGGGGGATCGATAGTATTCAGACAGTCCGGCACCATAATATCGGTGCTTTATGTCGCTGTTTCTATTGTACCTCCGTGTCAGGACTAGGAAACTAATCTCGGGCCGCAGCGATTCGGCGGCTGGAAAGCCGCCAGCGCCGGAAAACTGTACCCGGCCTCGAGTTAAGCCCATTTGTAAACCGTCGCGATTGCATACTGTCGAACGAAAAATAGCAATAAGCTGCCGCGAGAGCACCGTCCGACGGAGCTCTCTCTCTCTCTCCGGCTAGCAATAATCGTATCTACACCGTTTTCTCGGACCGTTTTACCGAGACTGTCCCATTTTGATTTTAACGAGGTTTCCTCCAACGATCGCCTGCGGGGCCATAATCACCGCCGCGACAAACACACTGATTACTATAGCCGCCGCCGTTCCAACGGCGTTCTCCTCCGAAGAAAAACTTCGAAAAAATGCCCAAGGTCATTTGAAGATCATGTCGTATATATTTGATCGTATTCTTTTACGGAGCTGATGCAAAATATGTGCAGTTAATTAAAAAAGAAAAAAAGAACATCCGTGACATAAAAAATTGTTTACCTTTTCAAAATTGAAATAAACATTCCGGGGGTCACTTTCGAGTGAGACACCATGTATAGGAGTCAGAACATTTTCTCTATGTTAATAATTTTACTAGATCGAAATTGATGCCGTTCGATTTTTCTTTCAATTTTGACACTGCGTAGATGGTAATTTTACTGTAATAAACGCGTAAAATCCTAAAACTAACAAATTCGATCGCGCACGATAGGGAAGGGGAATATCGTCAAGAGTTTGTTCGCGGAGTTTTACGATCGGATGGAAGAATAATACTGGAAACGGAGCAGTAAGTAGCGCCCCTCGGCCCGACGGCAGCTTACCTTCGATACGCGCGCTCCGCGACATAGTGGATGTATCATCATCGAGAAGGAGAGGCGACAGCAGTTTCGTGAAACCGAACCGCCATTTCGGGGCCACCTCCGGCCGCGCTTTCTAATCCACGACGATCGCTCGATATCGTCGGAGAGGCTTATTGTGCCGGAGGGTGTACCGAAGATACTACGTATACCGATGCACCGTCGACGGCTATGCTCGTCTATAACTCTCGCTTATCTTTGACACGACGTCGTGCCGGGGATCCAGCGAACGCGCGCCGTTACAATAACGTTTTCGATAGCTGTCGCACACGCCGACAGAAATTCTCCGACAGCTGCGGGAGCGGGCGATTTTTCACAATTTTTTTTACCGGTAGAACCCTCCGCGCGATAGGGAAATAAACTAACCTTCGAGGTAAAGCGCTAGAACGCGAGAACATTTTCGTCGGACTCGTTCGCTTCGGCGTTTCGTCGATTGTCATCGAAAAAAGGGTTCTGGAGAAAGTTAGTGCAACTTTTCTGGAAAACGAATCCTGCTAGCTGAAAAATTTTTTGATCCATCGAATTGTTGTCTGAATGCGTTGTAGAAGTTTCGAAAATTTGCGCTCGGGCGTCCGGTTTTGAACAATTGTTCGAGTTCGCGCTTTCTCGAGCAAGGCAAATGGCTAGGTGTCGCTTCACGACTCCAACTAACAGTCTACTGGTGCCACAGTATCAGTGTACTGGTTTCCCCACTACCAGTGTGCCTGTCCCCCCTCAATAATGTTAAATTTTCCTATGAAACAAGTTTTAGACTAAAATTAATGTCAATAAAAATTTTACTACCAGTCTACTGGTTCCCCAGTATCAGTGTACTGATCCCCCCACTACCAGTCTATCAGTTCCCCCACTACTAGTGTGCCTATTCCCCCTCAATAAGGATAAATTTTCTTATAAAACAATTTTTATACTAAAATTAATATCAATAAAAATTCTACTACCAGTCTACTGGTTCCCCAGTATCAGTGTACTGATCCCCCCACTACCAGTATATTGGTTCCCTCACTACCAATGAACTGGTTCCTCCTCAATAACATTTTCTTATGCAACAAGTTTTGGACTAAAATTAATATCAATAAAAATTCTACTACCAGTCTACTGGTTCCCCAGTATCAGTGTACTGGTCCCCCCACTACCAGTCTATCGGTTCCCCCACTACCAGTGTGCCTATTCCCCCTCAATAATGTTAAATTTTCCTATAAAACAATTTTTATACTAAAATTAATATCAATAAAAATTCTACTACCAGTCCACTGGTTCCTCAGTATCGGTTCCCCACTACCATTATACCGGTTCCCCCACTACCATTGTACCGGTTCCCCCACTATTTTACATTGCCCCCTCCGTGCCCTGACTCACTTGACTGCGTGGACACACTCTCCCCTACCCCGATCTCCCCACTCCACAGGAATGTGGTGGGGAGGACCCCGAAATGGGGAGGAGCCAGGAGTAGTACAATTTAAAACAGTCGTATAATTTTAAAAAATTAATCGTTCGACCTGAAAATTTTTGTACACGTTCCTCGAAGTACAATCTAAATGCGGTAAAAGTTTCGATAATCTGCGCTCAGACGTTCGTTCTTAAAAAATTGATGACCAACGCTTCTTCGAGCAAATGGCTAAATGTCGTACAATTCAGAGAAACGAATGTTCCAAGGTGAAAATTTGATTGCATATATTCCTCGAAGTCTAACTGCGGTAAAATGTTTGTAAATCTTCGCTGATGCGTTCGTTGTTGAAGAAAATTGTTGGATGTCTCGTGTCGTAACCGTTATCGGATTAATTTCTGCTCCGTAGAGAGACTGTCGGATAGTAGGTCGGCTAGAATGGCCGAAGTTCTCGATGCGGGAGCGAGCATTCCTTCCGGAGATCGTGGAACTGGCTCTGCTGCTGCGTGGGCGGCGTCGTTCCCGATCGTTTGTGTCTTAGAGGAGCGTCGTCCTGTGCCCGGGAACCCGACGGGAAGCTGGCGGAGATTCGTAAAGCGTATTCAGGGCCAGTTTAGCCCGCGGAGAATGGCCTTAATGCGGTCCGACTCTTCTTTCTCCCTCCTCCCTCAATCCCTATATGTATATACTGGTTTCTCTCTCTCTCTCTCTCTCTCTCTCTTTCTCGGAGTCTCGGGGTCTTCTGGCACTCATGCATATGTAACGGCCGACGTGGCCTACACAGAGGCTCGCGCGTCTACGGCTGTACACGTTCCGACGAACACGTTTAAGGGTAAATACTGTTCGTTCAGAAACCGGCATACGAATGCGCCGTGGAATGCCCGGGCCGTCGTTCGCCGAGCCGTGCACAGCGGCGTTATTATCGTCTACGCTTGGGGATCGTCGAACGCAGATACCGCGCCTCGGTGTGCTTCACCGGGGCCCGTTCATCGTCGAAATGGAAGCGATAGCCGGCGAAATTCCTACACACCTTCGGAAATTAAGGGAATACGGTGCTCGTTCCGGTACGACACTGGACTGGTTTCGATCCGTGCGTCCCGGGTCTTCGGGAATTAAACGGAACGACGCGAGAAATTTCCAATTTAAATGGCGCGCTTGGTCCTCCCGAATCGATCGGATCTCGCGATCGATTCCCTTTAAAATCCAGTACCGTATACGTCACGTGACTTTAAGGAGAGAAGGGGATTTAAGTCACCGTTTCATATCATTTCAATTTATTTATGAAAATACAGACCTTTCACATGAGTTGTGGAGTATGTTGGATTGTAGCAACAATTCCAACCGAAAACCTCAGAGCTGATGAGGGGTGGACTGAGGGGGGAACAGTTACCCCCTCCCTGCCGGTACCGAAGCACGAACGAGTCACATGACCGGGCGGAGGCGTGGAAGGGGAAGGTGGGGGTCTGTTGTTTGGAAAGTTTGAGTTGCAAGATGTACGCAAGGGGCAAACTGAGGTTACAGTTACCCCCTCCCTGCGGGTACCGAAGCACGAACGCGTCACGTGACCGGGCGGAGGCGCGGAGGAGGAGAGTCAGGAAGGTGGGCGGTCTTAATCTTGCTCTGGTAGTTCCAGAGGGAAAAGAACGAGGTTTCCCTCTGGCACGGGCTCGCGAAACGTATTAATTCGCGGTGGATGATGTCGCAGTCTCATAGCCACGCACCGGGGATTACGTTCTTCCGGAGTTGTGTAGGCTTGGCTAAATAACAAGCGGCAGAGAGAGAGGGAGGGAGGGGGGATTGGTGGCAGCGATGCGGGTTTCACGGCCCCGTAGGGGATCCGTAAGAAAAGCTCGCGAACTTGTGCATCGACGCGGTAAGCCGAGGCAGCAGCATCGTTGCAAAACGCTGCCCGCATCGGCTGCAACGGCTGCACACCGTTATTATCTCTTCCGGCGATGCTTCCCCGGCTAAAACCTACGGTAATCTGCATCATCCGTGGAACACGTCCATCCCACGTTCGAACAGAGAACGGTTCGAACGATAGCAGGGACCTCTACTTGGAGGGGAGGGTGGGGGGGCTCTGATGCCCTAAATTTATCTTTCGAGGGAGCCAGCTTCGAAACCGTACACCGAACCCAGGTTCGGCGAACTTTGCACAATCTCTTAAGGGGTTAGAACCAACCCGGTCCTCTCGAATATCCAATGAAGTCTGCGGTCTCGAACTTTTATCTTAGCACCGGGGCCTCTGAATCTCGATTAAACGGTTGACTATCGTCGAGCTCCACGATTCCACAAGCGTTCTCGCCAGAGAAATTCAAGGACGCGACCTTGGGAATTTTGCAAGACCTAAAAACAATTTATCGCTCGCTTTACAAAGTGAAAATTTCACGTATACCTCGAGAAGATGACAAAGAAATCTGTTGTCCCTGACACCAGATCAGGGGAATTGACTCGAATCGAGGGGAATACCCCCTCTCCCGCTCTGTCACGTGACCGGTCCGCGGCGTAAGCGAGGGGGGATGACGTCGTGGAGGGGCAAGAATAGAGTGGGGACTACAAAAATGACTTCATTTAGATTTTGTGCATTTTCTAACACGATATGTGCTTTGACATCCAAACGTTCGTACTTTTCATAATTATAAAATTAAAAATATAAAAGGGGTCATTTGACACCCCGTGGTAGGTTTAGTGCTAATTCCTGTGTGTTTCTGTGACTTTCATAAAACACAGCTCTTCTGCAACACTGCTGTTCAGTTTCGAAGACTCTATTAGACAACGCTATCGACGAACATTCGGAGATTCTTCAACGCAACAATGGCGCAAGACAAAACAAGTTGGGTGGATCGATTATTTCACTCGACGAGGATTAAACCCCGCGATCCACGGCGTCGATCCAGATAAATATTGGCTTGAACGCGCCTCTTTCCTGCGTGAAAAGTTCGCATATTTCGTTCGCCGCCGCTGCCAGTCTAACCGGCGGCTGGCAGACGCCGTCGCCGTAAGACAAGGCGTTAAAGATCATATTCAATCTGTTCCCCGACTTTGCTGCGGTCTTCTCGTTTTTCCGAGGAAGCGGAGCGAAGCGTAGGAAAATTGTGCTCTCGGATGGGGCTCGGTGCATTTTAAAAGAATCCATTAAGGCTGATCGATACCTTATCGGGGCACTTTGCGCGCGGCCCGAGTGTTTTACAGGCTTGCTCCTTTGCTCCTGTCGACGTTCTTCGGCCGATTTTTCTGCCCTCCCAAGACTGGCAGTCGAATCTTCACGAATTTTTCAGCCGAGAATGTCTTCTTCCGACCCGAGGCATCGCTTCGGCGTTAAAACCCACCGACCATTGAATAAATGTGACTCATATTTTCGGCGATGTTTATTGTTCACTCGAACAAACAAGCGGAGAAATGAATATCCGAGTAAATGAAATTGTACCGTAATCACCGCTGCTGCGACGAACGCAGAGACGTTTCGGGACAGCTTTTATCGCCACTCCTCGCAAACATAAACGCGCTCGAGAGAGCATTTTTCTTTCGCGCGCACGAGGAGCGCATAAAACTGAGAAAGAGCCGCACACAGTGCAATAGCGTTCAGCCGGGATTATAGTAGAGGCGGGGGTAGCATTAGCACGGATTAACCGATCGCCATTGAAGGCTTTATTCCGGGGGCGAGAGCACACGCGTTCCGTATCTCGATAACCGGATTGCGGAAGTAGCCGGGGGAAGAACGTGAGAAGAAACGCGTCGCCGAATGCAAAGCGTATCGATTAGCCTCGCGAGAGAGTTCGACTTTTACGGCCTCGGTAATGGTGGTTCCGAGGCGTATCTTCCGCGATTCTCTTCGAGGCTGGTAGCGGCGCACAGGTTATCCGCGGATGGCAGAAACAGCTTCGTCAGTGTCGAAACGGAACGAAGAAGAATCGCGGTGACCAGTGTTCACCCTCTCTCGAACCCAGGCCAGTATATCCTGCCTCCTCTTCTTTTTCTTCTTCTTCGGGAAGAAACGATACGGTCCTCTCGGACATTGGACAGCCGGCCGGAGGATGAACGTCGAAGACAAACGAGCGGAAAAAACAAAATACGCTCCGGGAACCTATTACCGTATAACTCGATTTTCCCTTCGGAACGAAGAGAAACCGCTCGCCTTCGCAGTACCACCGCCACCCTTCTTCGGGTTTCTCGCCCGAGTCTTCTGTTGTGTCTCTTCCGACTGGAAAATCCACTCTCGGCAAGAAGCAACTCTGTGTGTCCGCCGCTCTGCCTCCGCGAGTAAATATCGGCCGGATGCCGAAGCTCGGAACCTCTAAACCATCTTGAGCCGCGCTTGGGTTTGTAGGGGGCTTGCATGGGTCTCGAGCACCGTTGCGTTTGCCGTCGATCTCACGGGATCCCGGAGGGAGAATAAGAATATGACCGAAAGAATGCGAAATTGTGAGATCCCAAGTGCTCCTGTACTTTTCTTTTTTTTTTTTTGAAAATTTTGATTTCTAATTATTTCAACGTCCAGCGATTAGAAACTGCCGGCTACAACCCCTAACTTTGCCAGAATATTTCTCCGTCAGTACACAAGATAATCGAAAGAATCAAAATGGAAATGGTAGGTCTACGTTCGGTCTACAACCTCAATTTTTTCCAAAATTTTTGATCCCTTTTCAAGGATAAAAAAGATTATTTAACATCCGGCGATTATTCCGAACGTCCCAGCTTGCAACTCCTAAGTTTGCCAGGACACTTCTCTATCACTACACAAGATATTCGAATGAATCAAAATGGATATAATAGGTCTACATTTGATCTACAACCTCAATTTTTTCCAAAATTTTTGATCCCTTTTCAAGGATAAAAAAAAATTATTTAACATCCGGCGATTATCCGAACATCCCAGCTTGCAACCCATAACTTTGCCAGAAGATTTCTCCGTCAGTACGCAAGATATTCGAATGAATCAAAATGGAAATAATAGGTCTACATTTGATCTACAACCTCAATTTTTTCCAAAATGTTTGATCCCTTTTCAAGGATAAAAAAAATTATTTAACATCCAGCGATTATTCCGAACGTCCCAGCTTGCAACCCATAACTTTGCCAGAAGATTTCTCCGTGAGTACGCAAGATATTCGAATGAATCAAAATGGAAATAACAGGTCTGGATCGGCTCTACAACCTCAATTTTTTCCAAAATTTTGTGTCGCAGTTCGAGTTCGGCATTCGCAGCTGTACCTCGGACACCCATAAATTGAGCATTCTGACAATGGCAATTCAGATGAATCTCTCGGTCGGGCAACGCACACGAAGTGCCCCTATCAATTTTATCGATAGTATCGGCGCGAGCGATCGACATTCTCGTAGACGGTACGTGTCCTGGGTAACGCAATCATGGTGACGAGTTGGCGATCGTCTCGGTTGGTTTGATAGTGTTACGACCAATGACCGGCGAACGGTGGCCGTCGCTCAGTGTCCTGCACAGTGTAATTCCACGGGCAGAGACCCAGCATCGGTTAACCGTACGGGGACCGTAGTTACTCGTTGGTTTTCACCGATGAAAACGTAATTACGTACTTTGTCTCCCGGTTACGGGGAAACCGGCAGGGGGGGTCGAGGGCGCATTTAATTGCCGCGTCGCTTGCAAACAGAGACTCGAAATTTCATCGCGGACCATTCCAATGAAAGTAGACGATTCTTCGTTTCATTTCGCCGTCTCTATCCTCCGGAGCGATTCTCGCTAGAACCCCTTTCCCTTCTACAACGCAATTCCCCACGGTCCCACCGCAGTGTCACGTGACTGAGGCACTGAAAGAGAGGGGGTAACTTTTTCCCCTCGATTCTCGTGCTCCCTTCCCTCGTCTGGTCCTGGTTCGCGATTGTTCACCTCGCTCGTTGGCCAAATTTTTATGCAATAAAAAATTTTCCCAATTAATAATTAAGAAATTCTCTTTTTCAAATTGCACTTTGTCGTGAGTGTAGTTTCGTAAAAAGTTTACAAGAATCCAGCGTCGATGCGTTTCCCACGATAAAGGCGCACATAAATCCGTACACGGTTCCCGTGTCTTGCAAATGAACGGGTTTTATTTCGAAGATTCCAGTCGTTACGCAGTTTCCCCGTTTAATGGACGCTCATATCCGACGCTGCCTCTCGGTTTTCCACCGTGATCTCGAACCAAGTACCAGACAAAGGCTACGACAAGTTCGAAACGCGTTCAGAATCACGATGCACTCGCGGCGCGCGGTTAATAGCCGCGGAGATTGCAGTCGCTGCTGCTGGAGTTGCAAGTATCGCCGTGAAACGAGAGGTGAACAGGAAAAAAAAACGTGCTAGACGACGAGAATCATTCGTCGCGCGTAGAATGATGGTGCGGGGGAGTGGGGAGAAGAAGAAGAACGAGAGGAAGAGAGGGGAGCAGCTGTTTTCACGGAAGAGAGAGGGAGACGCACCGTTTCGAATCGTTGCCATATTCCGGAGCAAATGAGGGATGCATAATCCACGGGAGCCGTCCGCGCATAGCGCGCGCGGCGTAATGAAGCGTTTTAAATGCAGCGTTTTAAATCACCGGAGTTAGGTGGAGAGAGAGAGAGAGAGAGAGGGAGAGAGATCTACGGAGAACACGGGGAAGAATCGCGTTTTCTCCGCGTGTCGGCGGGAGCTGCATGGATTTCAACGATATCGCGCGCGGCACGCATAATCGCGGCCGTTAAATTGCATCCGGTCCTGCGCGGAACGAGCTGCAGCGGCGATCGGCCGGTTTATCATACGGCTAAATTCCCAATTTCCCAGCCCGGTCTCTCCTCTCGTCTAATTTCGCTGCGGTCCTCGCAAAACGTTACGAGCGCGGCTCGCGGTTGCTGTAATTCCCACCGTAAAACAACGCGTCCACCCTGTTTGCCGCTCAGGAAAAATTTGAATTACGTCCACGTGTGTGTCTGTCTGCCCACCAACGGGGTAATTTCACCAATTTTTTTTTTCGCGAACGTCGTCGTCGCGTCGCCAATTATTGTTGTCCGCGTGTTAAATAACCTTACGCGCCGGTCGAATTGTTCGCACGAGGAGCGTTCAGCCTTTGAGCAGGCAAAAAATTTTCTGTGTTCGTTGTACATACATTTGGTTGTCGCGTACGAAGTGTTCGAGTTTTAACATTAAACAAACGCAACTTTTTCTCTAAACGAACCATTCTAATCAACGTATTTTGTCAATACAAATTTCTCGACTGTATCGTGAGGGGATGGTAACTTTTTCCCCTCGATTCGTGCTCCCTCCCCTCACCTGATCGACTCTGGAGTCGCTCGAGTGCGTCTCTTTGATAATTTCACTAGGTCGACGACAATACATTGATGCTATTTTAACAATCTTCGCATCGTGTAAAACTGCATGAATATTATCCAGTTGTTGGCGAACTGCACTCGCGACATTGACATCAAAAGATTCGTTAATTCGACGAACGAAAGAGGAATAATTCTCTACGTATAATTTCCGAGAGAAGCGAGGAAAATATGGTGCATCGCTCGGTGCATGAAAAAATAAAAACAGTCCAAGAAGAAAGCAAATAATCTCCGTTGCTCCGGTGAAGAGGGCCACCGATAGAAAACCCCGGATCGTGAAATCCTCTTGAACACGCGGACGACCATATTAATATTTCATTTATGCAAACGAGCGAGGAGTTCGTTCTTTCCAGTCTGTGTATCGCGCCATTGATTTACGACGAGAATATCTTTATTTCTCCCGTGGCAAACACGGATTTCTTCTTCCCGCGGTGAAATTGTTTCGAGCGTACACATTTCGGCGAAATAGTCGCGCACTCGCGCGAGGCTCTGGTTCGCGGACAACATCGCGATTATAGGTTCAGCGTGTACGCGCGCGCGCGGCTCTTTTTATCGCGGCTGTTTATCTTTTTCAGAGAGCGGAGAAAGTACGAAGAGCTTAGCATGTACGTATGCAGTGTGCAGCGAAACGGCAGCCGTCGTCGGGTTCTAGGCGACGAGAAACGAGGATCTTTTCATTTCCGACTGTCGCGTCACTTCCAATTTAACGTATTTCATCCAATTTCCGTTTCGGTCGTCGAGAATCCAATCACCGCTAACATTTCATTCGACCTGTAACCCAGATATTACTGTTCTCCCGTTTCCGTCTGTTTTTCCTCAAGGCAGAACCGGAGCAATCGCTTTCGAAATTCCCCAATAACTCGAAACGAGCCCGAGAACCCACGGCGAAATCCGCCGAGGCCCGAATTCTGCCGAAGGACAGCAGCCCTTCCACGTCCACCCTGACGAGCTAATAATCCAACGGCTTACATTAATGAGAAGCTCCACTTATATTCATTGTGCGCCCAACTCTTTTTTTAAAGAAGTTTATTATTATTTATTAAATTTTTCTCGCGACTTAAACGAACCTCAGAGTTTAGGGTTGAAGCTTCACAACGAGTGCTAAAAGCTCCTACGATTTTTTCTGGTCGATCTATCGAGCTTTCAACGAAAGGTGCACTGCCATCTCTGCAATAATACGAGGTACAATCATGACCCTCGTTTTTCTTTCATGAAACAGTGAAAAAAAATCGTAGATCAACTTTCAACGTCTCGTTGTAAAGGGGAGGCTTTAATCTTCGAGTCTGTGAAAGATTCATACCCGGAAAAAATTTTTTACTGCCTTCACAGACGATTCGATGTGCCACAGTTTGCCCGTGTGATGCTACTCGATTTGATCCAGTACTGATTCCTCCACCTCGTTCAAACTTTTGATAACTTGATCAGAAAAAATCGTAGATCAATGTTCTAGATCTCGTTGGAAAGAGGAAGGTTTGACGTTCAAACCTGTGGAAGATTCACTCGCGAGAAAAATTTTTTACTGTCTCCACAGAGATTTCAATTTGCACTATTTTTTAGGTAAAATGGGTCACCAGTTTCTCATCTGCTTCGCCGTGGAAAAATATCTTCGAAGAAAACGAATGACGGTGAGCGAAAGTAGAATGTTTAAGCAACGAAACGAGCCCGAGTTTGTTACTGTAGACTCGTTTTTCACGAAATTACGACAGTGCAAATATCAGAAATTTAATGTTCTGTTTGGAGAAGAACACTTAAGTGAATAACGCCTGAATATCGATAGTGGAAGAATATTTGTTCGGCATGGGAAAAACAAATGACGCTCAGCGTTCAGCAGATTCCGTTTGAAATGCTCGAAGGGGTGGGAACCACCACCGAAAGTTGGGTCGGGCGAAATGGTGCGCTTCCCAGGCGCCGTCGGGCGTCTTTGGGAACACGCAAGTGGAATCGGTGTTTTGAAGCTCCGCAGACTGTAACGGCCGTTTCTATTGGCAGCTGAACGAGCCGTTGACGAACGGCGAAGCGTTCTCGTCCGACGACGATTCGCCGGCATTATTAAGCAGGCGTTTCCGTAGCGGAGGAAGAAAGCGGTCTCTCCGCGTCTTGGTAATTTCATCGCAAATCCGTGCACGTCGCGAGTTGATGTAGTTGCGACGAGAGTTCCGTCGGAGCGTCGCGACGCCTCGCGTCCCGTCGAGTCGCGTCGACGCCTGTACCAGAGCCCGCCGTGTATCTAATTAATAGGATTAATTAAGAAGTTCGCGCCATGTTTCACCAAGTACCGTCAGCTTTCCCTACAATTTTTCCCCTTTCGTCTTGTCGCCGTGAATCAACCTTACCCCCCCCCCCCCTCACTCACACCCGCCCCGTAGAAATTACGGAATCTCCTGCGAGGCTCGTTTCCGCGTCGATGTTTTCCGGAAAAAAGGACCCAATGGAAACACGTCGGAACCGACGTAACAAGAAGAGAACACGGAACTCGTCCCACCTTCGACAACACCCGCGCCGTATCCCGTTCATGGGATCGCGAACTTAGTATAATTTATCCGCTGTTTCGTCGGCTAGTTTCAATCTCATGTGAGAGAACAATAGTTTATACTTCACGTTTAAACGTTTAAATTTTAAACGAGTCCAAACACGACGCAATTCGGACCGAATTTACCCGTTCGATCCACGATTTAGTGGAACCTCGGATATTTAATCAGGGTGCCGCAAACATTGACTTTGGCCTTGAATATGAAGGTCAAAAGGTCAACAATTTTTTCGAACCACGGTTGCTCTTGCACTTTTGGTCCTCACGAGTAAAATAAATTTTTAAAAAAATTGTTGACCCTTTGACCTTGAAGTTCTAGGTATGTCAAATTGCGACATCTTCCTCAGTTTAATTTCAACCGAATCGAGAGTGTATAATCATCCTATGGCGACATATAATTTTGTAACACCCTGTACATTTGGATCAAGCAGAAAATAACGAATTCGGTTCGGATAACAGAGGTCCCGCAGAATCGTGGATAAAACGAGTAAATGTAATCGGAATTGTACCGTGTTCGGGCTCGTTTTAATCGGCAAAATGTCGCGCGTAACCTCCGTAAAAGATCGCGTTCAGATCGGCGAACGCTGACGGCGTCGCTTCGCGACGGAAAGGGGCTAATGGGATCGGCACGCGACGTCGAGGGGACGCGGCGGGATCGAGACGCGCAAGACGACGCGACGACCCGGCATAAAGTATTAAATAAACGACCTCCTCGAAGTTACGTCTCTGGCGGGTGAGTTAGGAAAGTAATCGAGGCCGTGAGAAAGAGTAATAGTGGATGGAACCGAGCGAAGACCACGGTGCGCCATACTACCAAGGGGGTTGCGAGAGCTCGTTCATCACTGCCCGCCCGCCCCTAAATGTTTCCTTTGTGGGCTTTCAAAGTTTCAGTGGTGGCCAAGCCCGTGTCCGTAACTATCTCATCGATTGTTTTATAGCGCGGGCCGAACCTATGGGATTTGTCGCTTCTATAATCCATACCACCTCTACCCCCAACCCCCGCCCCCAGCGCCCTCAGTCCGTTATTCTTTGCGCTATCACCCCCAGGACCCCGACGAAAAAATTCCCTCTCTCTCTCTGGAAATTACCTGATCCTCCTGTAATCCCCGTTCTCCCAAGGCTCCGCCATTTTTCACTCTTTCGAACACATTCGAACCTTGTTCCAACTACTCCAGAGTATCAACCCCTCTCGGGCACCCTCGTTTCCAAGTTCGTAGAACTCGTGCTCGCTAACAAGTTAAACCTTTGAATAAATATGTATGTTGTTATAATATACGAAATTGAATTCGATTTCGTTGCAGTCGACATACCGGATGAATTACATGACGAGTAAAGTTATTTGTTGTACCAATTGTTCGAACGAACCTTGTTTTCCAAGGGGCTAGTGCTGGTACTCGTCTGACAGCCAATCCGCGGCATATTCTACTGAACGACGAACAAGTCTTCCCTCGTCGAGGCACTGTAACTCCTATAATCTTGAATGTTTCGACTTCAAAAAATTCTGTTGTCTAGTCCAAACAAGTAGGAAATATGTGTGCAAAACCTGAATAAAAATTTCTTTCATAAAATTTTTGAAAATTAAAAACTGGTGCTATTAATAAGTTCTCCTTACACGAGGCACTGTCAACTCCCACAATTTTGAGTTTTTCGACTTCAAAAAATTGTGCTGTCTAGTCCAAACAGTAGGAAATACGCGAACAAAACCACGGTAAAAAACAGCCGTCAGATTTCTTCCGTAAAATTTTCGAAAATTAAAAATTGGCGCTATGAACAAGTCCTCCCCCCTTCGAGGCACTGCAATTCCCACAGTTTTGAGTGTTTCGACTTCAAAAAATTCTGCTGTCTAGTCCAAACAGTAGGAAATACGCGAACAAAACCAGGGTAAAAAACGGCCGTCAAATTTCTTCCGAAAACTTTTCGAAAATTAAAAAGTGACGCTATGAACAAGTTCTCTCCCTTCGAGGCACTGCAATTCCCACAGTTTTGAGTGTTTCGATTTCAAAAAATTCTGCTATCTAGTCCTAACAGTAGGAAATACGCGAACAAAACCAGGGTAAAAAACAGCCATCGGATTTCTTTCGAAAAATTTTCAAAAATTAAAAGTGACGCTCTGCGCCGATAGACCCTCGGACGCGTTTCCGAAATACTCGATTCGGGGAGAGAACGCGTGGTTCCCAGCGTCCAGGTTTGCAAATATTTCTCTCCGCGGGGAATCACTTTCGAATCGATGAAATTAATTCGCATGGGACCCGAATAGCGATAGGACGTGCATCTCGGCGAGCATTCGGCCCGCGCCTCGCGAATGCAACGTATCCGGCCTGTGATTCTCGGTATGAAACGTTGCGAGCCATCAGAGGAATATACGTACGATCACAGACGCGGCCGGCCTTTGTCGAGATTCGAGGTATAGGATCCATTGAATTCCGTGTACCGACGCGACGAAACGCGGAATGAATTCCTTAGGAACCCACCTGGCCCGGCGAATGCCGCGAGCATTCGTCGAACAGTCCCGGAAACGCTATAATAATTACGTTGCGGATCTCCGTGGAAAACTGCAGGGGAGGAAACAAGGGGAACGAAATATTTAATCATCTAAAAATATTAACATTTAAATATTTAAACGTCACAGTGACTCACAATGATGTTCGGACAAAAGGAGGATTCAATTTTTGAAAATTCCACTTGAATTATTTGGAGACGTTACAAGCTCACTACACGATGTGAAAAAAAATTTTTTTTTCAAAAAATCCGGACGAATTCAAACGAAAATTTTTTACTGTTTGAAAGGTGTAAAAGTGAAGTTAAATAATGTAAAAGTGAAATTGCTCGTCGATTTCTAAACTCGTGTTGTTTTGTATTCCGTACAAAAAAAAAGTTTGATGTATGCGAGAATACATAGATAACACGCAAATCCGTGTACTATTTCCAAGCCACAAGGTCGAAACGGAGTCTCTATTCGATAAACAAAGTATAGGCACTTGATTCGCCTGTGGAAAGCTCAATTTTGATACTTCTTTCGCGAAAAAATATCGCAACCTCCAAACAGAACTTTCACCTGCGAATGGGTGAAGCTTGAATAGCTTACGAGAAGATCAATTTTCATTTTCGATTCATGAAAAAATTCATAAACATAGCTAGAGAATTCATGAAACTGTACGCGAAGGTCCCGCGAAGATAGACTTCGTAGTTTTCTGATAAAAAATCGCAAAGCAAGCGAATAAATTCATCCTCTGAGTAAAACTTTCCTCTGAGAATCGACGCGCTTTATTAGCTTGCCGGAGGCTCAATCTTCATTTTTCCCACGTCAAAAAATTCATGAACGTTGCCCAATCAAGGGCGAAACTGCTCGCGTAGATCCCACAAAGGAAATCGTCGCGGTTTCGCGGGGAAAAAATCGCGAGACGAGCCCAAACTACAGTGGCTCGGAGGAGAATGGTCGATTAATCGAACAGAAAGGTTTCCGGTCGTGTGAATCGGTGCGCCTTGAGCGTGCGCGCTTTGCAAAAAACGTTGAAAATAGAATTTCTTACGATCCAGCGAAAGGGAGGAGAGACGACGCGCGACGGGGTCGGACAATTCGAAAAGAAGAAAAGGGCTGAAAGCGCATTCAGCCACGGAAGAGAGGAGGTTCCTGCGGAACGCAATTAAGTGGCGTAATGAGATTCCTGCGACGACTCCGCCGGATCGACGTCCTTTCAACGTATGCCCGAGAAATTCGGAAATGGTTCAAGTTAAATGAACGTTCCCGCGACCGTGAAAGAAGACCGGATATCGTTCCTACAGCTAATTAAACTCCAAAGCACCTCTAGCCACTCCCATCGCCGGTTTCTTTCACGAAACGACCAGAAAAATCGGACTTCCAACTGTGGTCCTTGGGGACAAGAAGACGGTCTCTCTCCCGTACTGATTTTGCGGTAATTAACGATTCGCGAGGGTCAATATCTGCGTGGACCAAATTCTTATCTTTGCTACGTACTGGGTACTCGTTTTTCTTTCATAAAACAGTGAAAAAAAATCGTAGATCAACTATCAAGGTCTCGTTTTAAAGGAGGGTCTTCAATCTACAAATCTGTTGAAGATTCATAAATAGAAAAAATTTTTTAATGTTTTCATAGACATTCCAATTTGTACCATTTTTTAGATAAAATTGGACCCCAGTTTCTGGTCCACTAAATCGTGGAGAAAAATCATGAAGAAAAATTAATAATACTGAGCGAAAGTAGAATCTTCAAGCTTTGAAATGAGCCTAAGTTTATGCCCGTTCGATTATATTTTACGAAACTATGACAGGTCAAATATCGTCAAACTAGATTCCAAAAACATACTCGAATACTGTTTCCGAAAAATGTTTGTTGAAGTTTGAAAAGTTATAATTTCTTGAAAAAAAATCCTGCATCAATGGTTAAGGTCTCGTTGTAAAGAGAAGGCTTCAGCCTTCGATTCGTACCATTTCTGAGAAAAAAACATGTCTGCGGTGTTCCCCGTCTGATAAAAGTAGGGATCCGAAGCTTCGAAACGAAACCAGGACTATTATTCTACATGGTTGTTTCAACGAAATGATCACTGTTTAAACTTCGACAGTTTCTCTTATTGTTTAGAAATAGGCCTTTCTTTTGCAAAGTTATTCACGTTTCTTAATTTCAGACGATTCCTCTCGCGAACCGAAGAATCCTCGATACATCGGGATTCAAACAGCCCGCGCGGGAAAGTTTGTCCTATCGCGGGAAGTTTATCGCAGCAACTTGAAGCCGGAAAGTTGAATTAAACGATTAAGCACCAAGAGAAACAGACAGAGAGAGAGAGGGAGAGAGAAAGAGAGAGCGCGAGAGAGGGAGGGAGGGCTCGCCGGAAAGTTTGTATACTTTCGACCGGATGGTCCAGGTGAAACAGCCATTCTCGCTTGTTCGAAATTACCCCCGGCAGCTCTCGATTAATTCGAATCGACGGTGCCGGGGCCGGCCGGTGTTCGAGGCTAGAAACGAATTCCGGAGGAAAAGACTCGCATAATCGCGACGGCGGGGGGTGAGGGAAAACACGCCGGTAAACACAAATTAGATCCCGAAGGAGGGGGGGATGGCGAGAGCTATACTCGCTGATCGGATCCGAGACACAAAGACGACGTAAATTGAATTCCGAGTACGAACCTCTGCCACTTTCGACCTAATTCCCAACTGTCAGCCATCCCCTCCCACTCTCCCGAAATTCCACTAAATTGTTTTCAATCGGAAAATTCCATTGAAAAACCCCCAGGGATGATACAACCTCGAAGATGCGACCGCGAAGTCACCGCACGCGAAAAAAGAGGACCAACTCATTTGAGGAATTTAATGAATCGCCAGATGAGGGGAGGGAGCACGAATCGAGGGGAAGAAGTTACCTCAGTCACGTGACCGGGCGGAAGCGTGGAGGAACAGCGTCGTGGAGGTGGAAGTTGAAGTGGGAACGCAAGTCCTGACGACTTGTTTACGTTTAAACTTACGTCACGAAATCGAGAAACTATCTTTGCACGTATATGCTGCGTGTAGCAAGAGGAAATAAATTGTTTTAATCGCTACGAGAACAAAGTTGGCTCCCAATGCAAAACCGTGACGCGTCTCTACGTTTATCCACTTCAATCGAAGTGTTCTCGGGTCCGCGTTTTCGCCATCAACCCCGGTAGCAATGAAGTGGTCTTCCTCCAGTGGGATTTTGGCAGCGCGTCAACTGGCTTAGAGAGAGAGAGGAGCGCAGGAGAGGCGCATTGTCGTGAAACTCGGGGAGATTCGATAGCGATCGCGCGGGTCCCCGGGCGGAAAACCTCGCGAGAGTAGATCTACCCGGGCGAGAACGGGTGGGCGCGCGCGGGAGTCAAACTAAAATCGCGTCGGACAATTTTGTCGCGGTAGGCGCACTCTCCAAGC
The DNA here is from genome assembly GCA_028454225.1 of Lasioglossum leucozonium. NCBI lineage: Eukaryota > Metazoa > Arthropoda > Insecta > Hymenoptera > Halictidae > Lasioglossum > Lasioglossum leucozonium. Next base: position 5,427,572 of record CM052214.1, read on the forward strand.
ATCTAATAATACGGTGCTCAGTGAAATTGCGACCCAGTTAGGCTTTGACCCACTTGGTCGCATCGTAATCATCGTCGAGTGCTCCGCTCGGATTGATATTAGAGGTAAACACACGCCCCGTGTGTCGGAAGACTGGCTAGATCTCCTAGGGTCTCTCGTTTGCATTGGCCATCGTGCCAGCACTCGCGCAAACTCGGAGATGTTTCGAACGTGATTACCTCCTCGCGCCCGCGTTTCCCAACTTTGTTCGTCTTCGTTCGGTATTTTTCCAATTATCGCTAGCAGCCGAGGATTTGCATTGTTTCGACTGAAGCCGTCCTCGAGGCGTTATCTCTCTTATCTCTAATGGGTTCAAACTTCGACGGATTAAGTGTTCAAAGACGCGTGAACGCACACGTGGCTTCGTATTTGCATGTTTTAGTCGTTCCTAATCCTGCTTCTTCGCTGCTGACCGATCATCCTGATCCTCTTAGACCTCCGGACGGCGGGACATTTTTATAGCTGTACATATAAATTGATGACTATTAATTTCGTTAAATATATTTTCGAAGACATTTGTCTTTCGCTAAACGCAACAGCTAACAATTCGTCCAGTTTAATCAGCCGAACAGAGAAAATACAACAAAAGTGAGATTTACTTAAACTTTGTGTTTAAACGAAAGAAACCAAGCAGTTGCTACGAAAGCGAGTTTGTAATTCCAGCAATTGTGAAACAGGTCATTCGACCGTGGCAGGTCTAGTGTTGACCCAGTCGCGTCAAATGACGAGCTGTAGTCGCGTGAAGTTGCTATGGCATTTAAATCGGATGACGATTTACATGTGACGTCACTGGGTTAAACAACTGTTGGGCTCGAGTTTTAGAAATCACGTTGTGACTGCTGCACGAGTGTACGGTGTGTAAAAAAGTTTGGATCGCATGACTTTTGTGGAACGTACAGTCCACGCTAAAGTAATCTCGAATAAGTTACCTCGTAAATTAGTGGACGCTTATGCTAAGTCCAAAGAGGTCCCCTAATCGTCGAGGAACCTTAGCTCTATCAGTTACGTCGACTGTGGAAGATTATTTTCGTGAAGGTAACGGATATTTTTACAAAGAACGCGATAATCGGGTCTTTGTACGGCCAACGAGAGCCTGCGGCTCGGGCAGGTAAGTCAGTCACCACCGGTGAACAAAGCTGGTTCGCCTAACCGAGGAGAGGTGCATCTTCGCTGGTGTATCGTGCGGCTACACAACGCGACCGATGCATCTAGCGTTCTATAAATAGAGTTCGAACCCTGAAGAAGAACGGAGACGTCGTCGCAGCGCTGGTGGAACGACCACCGAGGTTGTCCGTGAGGTCATCCCAGGTCGGGGATAAATTAAATATACGATCACCTCGATCGCGCCGCTACCTCATCGATCATTCCTCCGTCTTTCCTTCCCCGCTCCTACTCGATCAATTTCCCACGTCGCATCACACCCACACGATCCAAGAAAACGATCGAGGGGATCGACGCTGCTGCCGTCGTCGCGACACGATCTAACAGGTGAACACTCTCGCGTGAAGGGCCAGGAAGAGGATCGCATGCATCGCAAACGGATGAACGAGACACTTTAGTCTGCGCAACGATGGTCACAGTACATCCACCTAATGAACAAAAGATATGTCTGTAGATACAGTGAATGAAAAAAGTGTTCCGAATTGTTGTAATCTGGTTTGAAAAATATAGTACAATATAGATCTTTTTTATCAACAATTTGACCGTCTAAAAAAGAGTCGGCTGTAGGTTGCAAAATTTTTAAACAAACGGCAATGACGCACTTATCATCCCCGACGACTTGTCATGCTCGAGTTTCCCGACAACAAACCAACAAGTCATTGCAATTTACAGCGAATATATGTAAAACTGATTAACAACTGAGGTAACCAAGCTGTCTGTGAATAACAATTACTAAACATTCGTGGGGAATATCGATCGAAAGTTGAATTCTTTTTACATGAAACAGAAAAACATCTGTTTTATTTCGCAGAGAAACGGAAATTGCGAATGTATCCACTTTCGCAAATACCCGAGGAGAACAAGTGAAATCGTTGCAAAACTGAGGTAAACCTTCGATGTGAAATAAAACGAATGAATATTTGTCGAATCGAAAATGAGAAATTAAAATTTTCATTTGTTTCTCTGATTCGATCTTGCTTCGCGAACAACAACAGCGGATTTTATGTTCGCGAGTGTGCATACTCTTTACTGAATAAAAAGTATACGCATACACCGAGGAGGTTAATTGAAACATATGGAACAGATGTAATCCACGGACGTAAGCGGATCATCATCGCAAAATGCAAACGATCTTCATTTTCACGAGCGGTAATTTCTGCTGGATTAAAAACAGGATTGTTCGTGGTATTTTTTAAATTGAATCGCTGCGCGAATGATTCGCGACACGGCCAAAACCCTCCGGATCGATTAAGGTACTGCGACGAAGAGAGGCCGTACATTCATACTAATTAAAATGCTGCTGCATTGTTTCGTTTTGGACCAACAGAACGGCTGCAATCGTCCAAGGTATATACTTCCACGCCCCTCTTCGAGTCACTATAATTTCTGCAAATTATTTAAATCTTATAATATTAGAAAAATTAATTTCATCTATAAATTTACAAAATCTTCAGCATGCGTATAACATAAATCTACAAAACGCGTATTTTACGCTTTCATTATGGGCCCAAATAAAAGTTTTAAAACCAATTGAAATTTTATCAAAAAAATATTTGTGCACGTCATTTGGTAAAACAATGCTTCTAATTCCTCACAAAAAATCAGGTCATTTGGTACAATTTTAAAAAAGTTATCGGCTTTTCAAGAGTGTCCAAACACCCTTGACTGTATATCGGATTTAAACAATAATAGAAAATAAGTATACAAAACAGATCTGATATTTTTTAAAAAAAAGACCCTTTCCCAGCAGACACCCTTTCTACAAACCGACGGCAACGTTTCGCTCGGCTTCTGACAATTGAGTGAAATGAAACAAAATAAAAACTAACAAGAAATTAAATGAAACGAAACGAAAGACAGACTAATAAGAAATTAAATTCAACGAACCAAAACAAAGAGTGTACCGCAAGAAATAAAATTCAATGGCCCAAAGGAACGAGTAATAAATAGTCCTAAACACATAAACTATAGAATATTGCGAGACCGGTCCCGGTCCGCCCTCCCGAAGGTTGAAGTCGTAAACCGCGGCACGCGCAGAATACAATATTCGCCGCCATGTTTTTTATCCTTTTTTGTTGGTTGTTGTCGATCGCCTGGTCGAATTGCGCGTTCGCGCGCATTAGAAAGTAAAAGCACGCGTAATTTCGAACGAGAGAGATCATCGAGACCTTGCCACCCGACGAGACGCACCGTTCTCAAATTTCAAATTGCGCCCCGCGATGTGTATGCACAAACCGAGCGTGTGTTTTCGGGAGCATCTGTTGCGCACGTGAGTTACGAGCTAGCCTTAAGGCATCGTTCACACCGTAACCGCTTCATCGCTCGCGGATTCCGTGATACAGTCGGTAGAAACCGGACGGTGGTGTCGCGCAACGAGTTGCGTTTTCATCGGAGTGACAGAGAAACGGAGATAGCGAGGCGGAGGGAGGGAAGCTTATCAGTCGCAATCGACACTTGTCCACTATCCCGTTATCAGATATCATTTGGCCAAACAAAGACGACGTGTAGCAGATTCGTCAAACGATCGCTTTGTTATTGTTTACACTCGAGGGAGCGCCGGGGACAAAAGCGACCTTTGATATACGTTCAGACGGTGTTTACGGTCGAACGAAACTTTTTTAAATTCCCTCGATCGCGTCTCGGCGATTAATTTCCTTCCTCGCGAAAGCACCGTTCGAAAACGCGAGATCCAGGATCGATGCGAGCCACCGTGCACGAAAGAGCAAATGTTTAGCCTAATTTACATTTCGCATAATCCCCTGTTAATTGTTTCTGAAAAAAGAAAAAAAGCAACACCGATGACGCAGCGAAAGAAGGTGGACACACGGTGTTCCGTATGAGAACGATCAGCGGCTCGACGGCCGCCTTTCAACAACAATAACAACAACAACGGTATTAAATGATAATGACTCACCTTTTCGAGACACTCCTGGCCGATGGCTTTCGGGTCGACCTGCACCTCAAGGATAACGGAGTTCGCTTGGCTAACGAGGCACCACATCTTGACAGCGATCGTATCCAAAGAGGTTCCGTACAAACACACACCCCGCGCCGTGCCAAACAATGAGAAAATATGACCGCGAGAGCCTAACCGAAAGAAAAACCGCACCGTTCATACAGAACACGGGGTACACGCGTTATCAACGACAACGACGACGACGATCTCTTCCTCTCCTCCGGATCCGCGGCTGGTCGGCGACCGGTCTCGGCCCGGTACGCTCTTAACCATAACAGAATTAAAACGCGTACCCGTGCACAGCTGTCACCGCGTCCTCGAACGCGACCTCGTCGATCGGCAACGTGCTCGCGCTCCTGCTAACCGAACACGTCTCCTCGGCTTCCATTTCTCGGTGCAGAATGGCACACGCACTGACACCGCTCCGCGCTGCCTGGATTAGTTCGCGAAATCGAATCACCTTTCCTCGGCGACGGAGTGGCGCTGCTGTTCCCTATGTGCGAACACGACCGCACACCATCGAAACCCACCGCTGTACACCGACGCCGCCGAGCCGAGGAAAGGTTGGGTTCGCACAGCTGATATACACCCCTCCCCCCGCCGCGAATGTTCCCGAAGAAACCCGACCCCGCAGCCAATCGCGACCCGCCTCACCGGAAACTACGATTTGCGCGCGAAACCATCGCGTTCCAAAAACTGCTCGATGATTTTGTCTTTACCTAGAATAGAAATGTAACATGTTATTCGCGTGCGAGAAACAATCGATTGTCTGTGAAATTATTAGTACGATTTTTCGATTAACGTTCGATAATGATTTAACAATGAATTGTTTCCGAGCATCGTCGATACCTCGGCGATACTGGAATTGCAAATGACTATTAGAAAATTGAATATTGAACATTTTGATGTAATCACGTTGAATTTAACTGCAGTCCGAATGAGAATACAGGCTAAGAAATGGATTCAAGTACCTGAAGCGTCATACTTGATCATTCGGTGAATAAGAAACGATTTGTAATTAAATTTGATCGTCGTTTGAAAATGAAATATCATTCTTAATTTGTTATTAAATTATGTCTGAGTGTTGTCGAACTTGTTTTTTTTTTTTACTAAACGATGCCATTTTTCGACAAGGCAATATTTGCGGTTACTGAAAGTGCAAACGACAGTTACAAAATCCTATGAATATTTGAATATTTTGATATCTTTATTTGAAATTAATAGCAATCTAAATGAAAATACACGGCAAGAAAAGAAGTAAAGTGATTGAAAAGTTATACCTGACAATTCACTCGTGAAAAACCACTTTTTGCAATGAAAATTTCACGTTTTGTCCAGTTAACGTGCACTACTCGGGACGCTGCGATGATATAGTGAACAATGGCTGCGCCTGCGCGGCAGTTTGAGAGGAAGTCAAGAGCGCGAAAATTCGAATCGTAGAAAAACGAAGTTGGAAAGCAAGTAGAATATTTTGTAATAGAGCGCGCATGCGATAGCTGTATATTTAAACATTCGTTTCGCCGTTAATTGCAAGAAAGACTGCCCGACTCTGGTTGGCCCGCTTGGCTGCGAGCTTCGTATATTATCGCAAACTTTTGTCAGTCACGAAAGCATTTACGTAATGGCGGATTACGCAATTGCGAAACCTAACCCACTTCCGTTTTAACTAGAAATTACGAATGCGCGAATGTATATTCCCACGGCAGAGTTATATACCGATGACTGAATAGATTTTAGCTATTTTTATTGTTGAACATTAATACTGTACAGATTTGCCAGCTCGCAGAGACAGGGTATACACATGAGGTATTATTTCGTACAACGTAACAACATTTAAAAATTTCAAACAAAACAAACGGTGTGTGTATGCATGTGTGTGTGTTCTTGTACATCGTCGCGAGAATCGCGATGTATTTGGGAGCTTGTACGCGACTCTCGTGAGGCTGTACGGGATCCTATAATCGCGATTCGTGTCCTCGATGCAGCAGAATTATTGGAATGACATCTAACGACATAGATTCGACGTTGTACAATTTTTTTCTTTTTTTTGCCACCACCCTAAAGTTTTAACATTTACACGTCATCCTAATATATCTAGGCCTTGATATATCACAATGACGACAACCGCTTTAATACGTTGCTATACTACTATCGCGATGCAGCTACTCTAAATCTTAAACTTTCCAACACGGTGGTAGAAGCTCAGCATAGTTACGATTACATTTATTGTCGTGTAGCAACCGCAGGAAAAATTCTAGCAATTTGAGTACCACCATCTACGATTGAAAGGTATACGCTTTTCTCTGATAAAAGTACAACATAACGGCAATAGATACGTTTTAAGATATGATAAAGGAAAGTACTTAATGTACATTTATAGCATAAGATGCGATATTTATATGCGTCGACGCCATTCACTCCGACTTAAATTTCTTTGCGGTAATTCTTGTGCAAGCCTGGCTTGATGTTGTACACCAGCTTCAAGATTGTGAGCATCACCTGTGCGACAGAAATAACATAATGTTAGGGCACTCGATTAAAAGCATACTTATTTAACGGATCGTAAGCGTTATAACTACGTACAATGTCTTTGTGCACAGCGATAGCTTGATTCATTTCTTCTATTTTAATTTTGGTATCAGCATCTATACGGGCGGCAACGTCTTCTTTTGAACCCATGTGCTAAACATCGGAATTATGCGTTCTTAGAAGGTATCAAAGAATATTTTTTACGAGATCCGTAGCTAGTTAATTTTTCTCAGTACTGTACCTTGGCTTCAAATTCACGGAATTGTCTTTCCCGTTCTTGCCTGTACTTCTCAATTTCATCTTGAGCTTCCTCCTTAGCTTGCTTCAATCGACGCGCTTTACCTAAATGGACAAATTACTTTGGAGTTAGAACCTTGTCGCAGCTGGATTCGCAGGCTGCATGTAACCACACATTTATTAACAAAATAGAACGTATTAATTCGCGTATATTATGCTACATCGATAAATTAGACGATGTTTAGTTCAATTTTAGCGAAAATGACCGTTCAACGATATTCTATCTCTGACGCAACTACGTCACGACGGGCACAGTCGTGATAATTAAATAAAACACGCGAAATTGCATTGCCGAGACGCATTAGCTCAATTCATACAAATATCGTTCCTTCGATAGATTTAAAAGGTTACACCCAGTTGAATTCAGGGTCACAGAAAAGTTGATCGCGCAAGTGTTACATGCGGAATACTTTCGGTAGCGGACTATGAATTCCAATAGCTGAATAGAAACTCACGTTTTCTCGCTTCGGAAACTTTCTCCGCGGCTCTTTTCTCGGCAGCCAGAAGCTGTTGAATACCTTGCGTCTGGCTAGCCATCTTTGCAGCAAACGAACAGAGCTGATTCCGAACGAAAGAATCACAAATCGATCATATGACTTTGGAGTTTCCGTTGTTTGCCCCGCCTTAAGTGATGGCGCTCTACCTTGCGCTCTCACGTGTACCACCGTGTGCACTGCAGAATTCACGTTATCAGCACGAGCGCCAATCGCAATTCTAAAAATTACCGCCAAGATACGAATACGTGAACTATATTTAATATTTAATATTGAAAGCTCATATACTTTCCAATAAGTTGCAGTAACGATTTAATTCCCCCCACTTTTCCATGTATATTCGAATTTCAAATCCGAGGGAAGGGGAATGATTAATTATTGAAGAAGAAAGATATATCAAACTTATTTAATATATTCAATAAATAACAAGAAATAAGCATAATCCGTTTTACATGTTAGTTTATCCGGTTTCCCTGTATATTCTGTCTATTATTCAAGAGAATCTTCTCTTGACGCTTCTTCTCTTCCTTAAACGCCTCGGAATTCGCTTTTCGTTCTATCCTCCTCTCCTAAAACGAACAATCAACGAGTTTAATTAATTGTTTACACTGTGAATATTAATAAGGTGCAAGCATTACTTTTCTGTATTCCTTGAGAGCCTTCTTCCTCTCCCTTCGTTCATCCGTGCTTTCATCCTTCGGTCTTATGCTTAACATACTCAGGGTTGATTTCATGGTTTCCGCAACAGATTGCGATCCCCTTGCTTTGCCGATTTCATTTTGTTGATCGAACTGTGCTAAAGTTTTAGCAGTGAGCTTCCCGGAAGAGACATCCAACACGTTTTTCGGAATACCAGTTCTTGGGTGAACTTTAATTTTTTCTACCTGCATACAAATTTATGATTGTAGAATCAAATTTTACTAGAATCGAATTACTTTCCAAGCGCCGTACCTTGGGCTCCGAAATCAATTTCGGATGATTATAAATATTACTGTATGTACTGATAATGCTTTCACAGTCCCATTTATCTTTTTGTCTCGCTGCCACGACAAGATCTTCTAAATTATCTTCATCCTCGGAATTGGAATACTCGTTTTCCAAAATTCTCATTTTATCCTTCATCAGTTTCACAACGTTGTCGGTCTGTAAAGATGGGGTACTCTGAGAATCGTCTTTTGTTCTACTCGGAAATAATAATGTACAGTTCTTACGTCTTCGTGTTGCTGCTGTTCGAATTCGGATGCACACTGCAGCAGCAAATCTGAATCCGGAGCGACGTGTCCCTCGATATCATCGCAATCTAAAGCACCGATCTCGTTTTCGTCGTACGCTGCATACATCTACCGATGAAACGATATAAAATATATGCTGATCAAGAAAAAAGAAGATTATGAATACCCACTTTCTCAAATTTGTCATCCAATAACGTTAATTGCGCGTTTCTTCTCATAACGCTACTACTCATAGAATATTCCGTAAAACGCGATTTTGTTTCTTCATCTCTAAATGTGTACTGAGGACCATTCAGACTACACACTTCATCTTGTTCTTCATCCGATAATCCTAAATGTCCTTCGGATGACAGATCTGTTTAATCCGAATCATAAAAAAGATATTAAATGTTACATTTCAAAAACAATATACATACTACCATTGATAATAATCGTACCATATTTATCTTCATCTTCACATTCATCGTCACTAAATTCAGCATTAGCTAATTCAATAAAATTGTCTTCCAGCTCGTTTTCTGAATTATTGTAATCAAAGTCCTCGTCCATCGCTGCTACTATGTCTGGGTCCAGGTCCAACCGTAACCCAGAAACAGGAGCAGCTTTGTTAAGAAGCCCAACTTTCTCCTCCACGCTCGACTCGAACACGGAGGAGGGTAAGTTAATCTTTGGCGCATCTTCGCTTTCGGACTTCTCATCTTTTTTTTGATCTGCTTGTAGAATCTATACGTTCCCATTCTGTTGTCAACGAATTTGCATCTTTCAGATGTTGCAAGTAATCGTAATCATCGTCGAAGTATATGCCATATTTCTGTTGTTCCTCCTTGCGTTTGGAATCGTTTAGGCTTCTCCTCTCTATCTTAGCGGCCTGTGTGCTTTCTAGAGGCACGAGAACTCGTTGAGGCGCATTCTCATCGGCGATCAAAGGATCCTTTTGCGACCGATGAACCAAATGAAATGACACCGAGTTCTTCTTGTCGATGAATTTCTTTGTTTTACCCTTCGGCTGGAAAATTTGTGAAATATAGCATATGTATAGGTAATCTAATAATCTTAACCTCCCAACGAATTACGATTAATTTTCTAACTCACCATTTTTGCAGTGTTCTCAACACAGAGAATCCTCTCTGTATTCTCAGTTTAAGTTGAACATACAATATTTACGAACAAAATTAATACGAGAACAATTCACTGCAACTTCTTTATTTACTAAATCTTATAATCGGAGTCCGAAAGCATGTGCTTCCTCAGTGGCTCTCAACTCTACCGCATAGCTAAAAGGCAAACGAAAATGTCGCGGTATCAAAGAGGATACGGTTCCTCTTTGGCAGTAGATAAGAATTAATTAATATTTACAACAATGATATTTTATGAAATCTGTAATTTTCATAAGTAACGACGAAAATAATGTTAATGCCCCAACCAGATTGGACAATCTCATTTTTTGCGGCAAAGCCTATCCTGTTCCTTCCTTGAAATAATCAATGATAACAGCGTTCGTTATTGATGTTCGATAAACGCGTAACAATACTCGAACGGAGCGCAGAGAATGGGGCTCTTTGATCGTTTAGCGAATCTTTTAGGTCTTAAGAAAAAAGAAGTAAACGTTTTAGTAGTGGGCCTTAATAACAGTGGTAAGTCGACGGTCATAAATAATTTCAAACGCGAGGATGACCGTTGCATAGACATAGTGCCCACTGTTGCGTATAATGTTGAAAAATTCTCATGTAAGTTAAACAATGGCGAGTGAACCACGTTGCTCGATGTTCGATTACCGTGCTTAAAACGATATTGTTGCTTGCACTTGTTGTACCGATCAGTTCGAGCACCACTTGTTATCTTATAAGGAAATGAAACAAGTACTTACATTGAGCTATAAATGCAATCTTATAAAAGGAATAGGAACATACATTTTACTTTATTTAAAACTTTATTATACATATACTTACACGTTATACATTTATATTTAATACTTTTACTAATTTTACCTTATGCCTTTACTTGGTCAGTCTTAATTCTATCATTTATCCTTTTTTCGTTTCTCAATACTTGTTTTTCTTTTACTTTGTTCTGTACTATCAATAGTACTAATATCGTCAAAATCAACTGTTTCCATAACTGTGTAACTATTTTGATGCATTGGGGTGCTGGTAATCACTTTATCCAACACATATTTCTCAGGAGTCATCAGTCTTCTAGATCGAAAATTTAATTTGGCCTGTTTCAATTTCTTCTGCTTTAAGTTATGTATATGACTTGTAGATGTTAGAGCCCTATTATCCTTATTTATATGACTCATAGAAGGTCCAGCCTCGTTATTCTTATCTTCATTTATGGAATATTGACTAGGATTCTGAGTATCTCCCATCTTATTTTTCAAAGCAGCAGGTTTATTTATTCTCTTAACATTTCTTGAAATATGTAAATCTCCTTTTTTTCTTTTCCTCCGCCTCTTTTTAGTAGATTTGTTGTTCTGAATTGAAAAGTTTTCTAAAAAGCCTTCTTCGCCTGAAACATCTGTGTCCTGAAAAAAAAATATTTTTATTTATTTAGTACAAATGTATTCTTCACAATGAAGTCGCATAGTTAACATACAATAATTTCTAGTGGACTGTCTTCATCGGCTTCTTTTGACCATGTAAATGGACTGTCATTCCACATTTTCTCAAATGCTATATTCAGATCCAACGATTTAAAACACTTTACAGAATTTTGCAACTGTTTTTTTGCTTCTTCATTTAATTGTTCGTTTTGTAAATCGATATTAACTTTATTTGGCCAGATTTCACCAATATTATATTCAATATATATATCTACATTTGTGTAGTCATCATATTTGGCACTATATACACCCATCAAATTTATCATCATGTGAGTGTACCCATCGCTTGTTTGCAAAGTGCAGTTCTTCGTAGAAGATATGATTTCCTATAAATTTTGGATATTATTAGACTTTTCGTTTGACTTTGAATACCATGGATTAGAAGCAACTATATACCTCCAACGCATTAAATTGTTCGCATCGAATAAAGTAACAATCTACGTAGTGTCTACAAGTTCTGACAAAGTTAGGCACTTCTTTTATATTATTTGTAAACTGGCCTACTAGATCTTTCAAATCAATGGACATTGGCATTGTCCATTTTCCTAAACTCCACTTGGTGTCCGTATATAGCACTTGTACAGCAAAAATATTGTCTTTGTCATATTTATTTGATGGAGACAGATTAAATACAAATTCTTGTTTGTTGAACTGAAGACATTGGAAACCGGCGAAACGAAATAATTGTGATTCCAGTTCTACATTGACATCCGGGATTTGCGAGTCGTCTAAATCAAAGAAAGTGTCAAGAGCATTGCTGTCAGTTTCAATATTTTTTAAAAGCATAAAGGTCCAATTCGCACTCCAGTTGTGGAATTATGGCCCGTAACTTTGCTATTTGCTTTTTTAGTTTATCCTTTTCCTCCTGCAGCGGATCTAAAATCACGGAAACGATAATATTAACACTAAACTTATAAAAATTATTGAAACAATAAAAATGATCATACAGATAATTTCTATAAAAAGTGAACGATTAAATCTTCGATTCGATGTACATTTCTCACCTTGACTCTTTTCTAATCTCTGTTCAGATATATTAACTTTTCTATTTTTGTTCTTTACTTCCATGACAAATTATTTTACAAATGTAAACACAATTTAACCCTATTTTTTTAAGTATGTATATCCCGCCAAGATGTGACATGTGACGTGTACGCGATCAGTGGTTCTCATTTACTGCGACGAGAAGTTCCAAATAAAATTTTATTCGCACAATCTTTATTACTGCATAAAAATGTATGTGTTCTTTTCCAGTTAAAAATGTCATTTTTACGGCATTCGATATGTCGGGTCACGACCGTCATAGAGCTTTATGGGAACATTATTACAAGGACTGTCATGGTATTATTTTTATAATTGACAGCAGCGACAAGTTGCGATTGGTCGTGGTCAAAGAAGAGCTGGATATGCTTCTTCAGCATCCAGACGTAGCAGGTACAGAATTGTTATGTTCGATTTTTACAGAAAAAATCATTCGAGAGACTTTCTTTGGAAAAGTCAAATGTACATTTCGAACATTTTAGGTCGCAAAATACCAATACTTTTCCTAGCGAACAAAATGGATCTGCCTGATTCCTTGACTACTGTTAAACTGGTTGCTGGCCTCGGCCTTGACCGTATACAAAATAAACCATGGCATATTCGAGCAACAAACGCGATCACCGGTGAAGGTTTACAGCCAGGCATAGAGTGGTTTACAGACCAAATTCGTGATATATACATCAACAAAAGATAGAGAAAATGTTGACACACCGCAAGAACAATCAACATTTTATTATTCATCGATGTACAACAAACGTACTTTAGACAGTCTTATACGAATGAACCGCGCAATCGAATTGATATTTGTAACAAATCCGTCCAATAAACATATGCTAGCCATATTTTTTTGATACATTGTTAGTGCAGAACAATTATTCGAATATATATAAATAAAGAAATTCTGTTGACGATGAAAGGTGTTTTTATAAATACAATTACTATTACATAAATAGATTATTTATGTTAAGTTACGTTTATATAAATAAATTATTTATGCACAGTTACGTTTACATAAATAAATTACTTGTAAACTGTAATGGGTTGCATATTGTAAGGGACTAATTTTTAGTACAAGCAAGCTTCCGCCAGACGGCGATGACGTTTGTTTACATAGTCCTCAACAATATAAATATGTAAATTTGGCGAAATATTCGTTTAATATAGGTCGGTGAACATTCTGATCCTCTGTAATAAATACTATGCCGGCCTGTAACTTACGATCGATGACAATCAATTGTGTCATCACCAGCAGGTGAACAAATAATTTGGTGTCGCCACAGTCTTATCAGACTACGTCAGAATTTGTACGTGGGAGTATGGCATATCGACCCGTAACATTTGACAGTTTCACGTGAATTTCCACCGACACCGACACTCGCAAAATGTTTGTGAAACTTGGCAGGAAAATGAATGGGAAATATGTATTGGTCACTTCGATTTTACTCGCGGTCTCGTTTCAATTTACAGTGTGCAACGCCGTTAAAAAATATTCGCTGCTAATGCCAAATGTTAGACCATACAAGGTAAGCGTTAAACAACCCGCACGAAATATTTCAAATATGTTTAAACATTTCAGAGAATACGTACTATATTCGACCGTCCTGAAAATACAAAATGCAGTAGATATGACATAGTTTTTGTAATTCACAGGAAGAACTATATTTGTGTACACCTGTTAAAGTAGATCCCTCGCGAAGTTACTATATAGTCGGTTTCGAACCAAATGCGACAATGGCAACCACTCATCATATAATTTTATATGGTTGTGGTAAACCAGGAAGCTCGAAAGCTGTGTGGAATTGTGGAGAGATGGAGCACCGTATGGAAGAGAAAGAAGAGACCATGATGCCTTGCGCAGATCAGTCCCAGGTAAGTTACTGCGAAGAAATGCATTTTTTCTGTTTTTTAATTTCCAATCTTTCATACAGATATTATACGCTTGGGCAAGAGATGCACCCAAGTTAATTTTACCAGAAGGAGTGGGCTTCAAAGTTGGCGGGGATTCTACCATCAAGTACTTGGTTCTGCAGATACATTATGCTCATATCGATCACTTCAAGGATGGTAGCACGGATGACTCGGGCGTGTTTCTTCATTACACATTACGTCCATTGAATAAACTAGCTGGTGTTTTTTTTGCTGGGTACCTCGGGTGCTATACCCCCGATGACCACAACCTACCTGGAGACGTCCTGCACGATAAGAGAGAATAAAACCATACATCCCATCGCGTACAGAACGCACACGCACTCGCTCGGCAAAGTGGTTTCTGGGTATCTGGTGAAACCAGATTACACGTGGACAGAGCTAGGGAAAAGGGACCCTTTGACGCCTCAGATGTTTTATCCCATACACAACAAGGTCTCGGCTAGTCAAGGCGATCGAATAGCAGCTCGCTGCACTATGCAGAGCGATCGTCACAGTTGGACGTACATAGGTGCAACCAAAGCCGATGAAATGTGCAATTTCTATTTAATGTATTACGTCGAGAACGACGAACCGTTAACCATGAAATACTGTTTCACTCCCGGCCCTCCGTCTTACTATTGGAGAAACGATGGACTGCTCAACATACCCAACATCGAGGCGTCCAGTTTGTAACGCGATTTTAGTACCTGGACTGGAACATTTGGCACACATACACACACACAAGACTGCGAACAGCGGAAGCATTTTTCTCTAACGAAGTCTGTCTTTGCAATCCCCTCTACTATTTACACGATTTTCAGTTGTCTGACCTCAAGTACTTAAGTTGCTCGAAATTGAGTCTTGACTGTCGCTAGCATTTAAGCAAGTTGCTGCGCACGATATCATTGACAGTGTGGTATTATTGTGCCACTGTGCAATATGGTGTTGCAAACGAGGTGATTAGTTGCAAGATGGGCCTACAGAGTGAAAGGATTCAATATTGTTACTATTACTAATACTACTTCCAATAATTTCTGACGACCAATGGTAATTATTAGTTAATTCCAGACTGCGAATCGCACGCATTTTTTTTTTAAGTAGAGAACGATCGGTGGGGGAAATGGAAAAATTGTAGAAAATTTTTTTTCTAAAAGCTTCGCAGTCTGGTTATCGACAACGCACAACCAGTGATTTTGAAGTACTTCTCCTTTCGATTTCGGAATTGTTGAGGATTATTTATTTATGCGACCCTTACATGTACTTACATTATACCTCCACCAGTTTATTTATTAAAGAGAAACTCTGATTAAGAGATCCATATCGACATTAAATACGAAACAATCACGTGCTTACTGACACAGAGACCACTGTAGCCAGTAATATATTATACATATATATATATTATATTTTTAAACAGAGCGGTGCTCCGAAATTGTACATACTATAGATTCTTTTAGCGCTAATCGACTGAAAGTATTCTATTCTATTCTACGATAATGCAAATTATTTTCGAAAATATACAGATGATAAATAGGTTCGTTTCTATATAAACTTAATAATATTATACCGATACGTGAATAAATCGTCTGATCTTTATTGCAATTAATTTCTTAGCTTTATTGTATCACTGTGTCCTTCACCCATGTTACAATATTAATCCATTAACGTATGTCGTAAAGAGCGATAAAAAATCATGCCGCAAAATTATGAAAAATCATGTATATATATATGTCTCGACAATTATTGAAACATTTATAGATTTCGTGAAATCGTACGATGCTCGGCGGCACGGATCGCGATCATTGTGAATCGATTGACCTTCGATCACCGTTACAAGATCGTATTTGCCGAATATTCACGATTACGCTCGTCAAATCCGGTGAAAGGAGACTCCACAAAGGCGTCTCACGACCGGCCCCCTTTGTCGAGCTTTTTAAACGAGATCCGACTACTTGCAGACGAATCAATTAGCATCATTATCGTCGTCGAACGATCGTCATAAACAAATTTCATGGAAAAAAAACAGCATTGGTTTTACGGTGTCGTTGCAAAAGGGGGAATGCGCGAGAAGAATTTTTCTTTAATGCTCCGGAGAGTTCATTTCAATTTCTCACCCGATATCGTGCAAAAGGAATTCCAGAAGATAATGAACGGCGCGGTTCGCGGATACATTTCGGCGTCGCTGTATTTTGCGAGCATTATCGTTCTGTAAATTGGGTCCTCGTAAAAAGTGTGTCGTCGAGCGTCTGGACGTACGTTTTTTGAAAACAAATGAACGGTGAAAGTGCAGCGGGCACGTCGAAGAATCTAACGAAGGTGTGGCCGAACACATTAAAAACCGTCGATCATTCGCCGCGAATGATCGCGGGTTTTCCTTGATCGCGATGTTTCTACCGATCGCGTTACCGCAATAGTTTCTCGCAGCGTGTTTCCTCGGAATCCACTGTAATGCATCCGAGCGTCGACTCCGAGGATCGTGTGCCTCGCGCACGTATCCGCGCCCTCGGTTTCCGTTTTCCGCGGTTTCCGATTCGCAGATACGAGACAGTCCGGGAATCCTCCGGCGAAGCGTACATTTTCGACTTGCCGCGCGGGTTAATTACGCCGATCCACCGGTTACTAGCTGCAAAATTGGAAACCGGTTTCTCTCATTACGTCGTTAGCGTATACCCGTCTTCTCTTTGAGAAGACGATTCGGTGTCAATGTTCACGGGACTTTACTATTCCCTCGCCACGGAAAACAAATGATTACTTTCGAACCGGTAAACCGACGACTGCGACGCGACGCGACGCGACGCACTGCCGTTTTCATCGGTGTACCCTGAAACACTATGTCACACACCATTCGCGCGAAGCATCTCATATTAGGTCATCCCGTATCGTCTTCGACAGATTCTTCTGCGTTTGGCATTTTCACGAGGTAGCACAAGACACGTTTTACGCATTTATAATAAAAATTTAAAAAATTTGGGAATACTTCTCACAACTTATTAAAACAATCGAAGAATAAAATAATTAACTATTCGGTTCCCCCGTGTCTTGCGATTGACGCAAGCAATTTTTATTTGGCATAAAGTTGATCACAGCGGATTGTATGCAAGATTATCAGAATTGAAAAACATTGTTATTTCGAACGTATTGTCAGAAAGAAAATTAATTTCATTCCGGTTTGTTTCAGATTAATCGAAGTTTCTGTTGAAATTTCGCCGCGAGCTTTCTCCAGCGATCTGATAGTAAACAATAGATGTGTCTTTTTCGGTCTGGTGAGACTCGATCCATTTCGAGGACGAACGAGGAGCGATTCTATCGGAACGATGGCACTGGAACGATACACGACCGCGTGAAAGTAAAATTGATATGCGTACGCTGCGTGCGCTTTATATTTCCGGTTGGCAGTAGCCTTTATTGTTCGCTTTCACGCAAGAATCCGAGGTCAGGAACGAGGATCGTGAATCGAAAAGCAACAATTTCTCGTGCGTGCCATCTGCTTACGAGGCCTTTCTCGTCTTCGATCAGCGGAGAACGATCAGCCGCGAGAGCAGATCGCGTTTGCTCTTCTTCTATTGGCCATGCCGATTAGCGTCCCGCTCGAAGAAAACGGAAGTTTCGTTAGCACGCGTCCAAGGGAAAGTTCACCAAACACTGGAGGAGCGAGCGACGGCGAAAATTCTTCGGACCTGTTCCTTGCATCGAAAATCTCACGCGGGTTTCAATTTCTAGCATTTTTGGGGACAATTGGCTCCCCGGTTCCTCGTCTGCTACATCGTGTAAAAATAACTTCGAGGAAAATTAATGATGCCGAGCGAAAGTAGAGTCTTCGAGCTTTCGGACGAGTCCAAGTTTATTGCTCTGCGATGGTTTTTCATGAAATTATAAAATCGTCAAATTTTATTCTGAAAAATGTTAGATAGACAATTATATAATTCCGTGAAAAAAAATCGTGTGAACTTGAGCTTAATTTAAAGCTTGAAGCTTCTACTTTTACACACTATCGGTAATTTATCAATAAAAAATTAGTTCACTTTGTAACAGGTGGGGAAACGAGGACACTAGATTTCCAATTTTTAGAAAATTCTGAATCACATTCAAAATACCATTGTTGCATTTAAGTTTCCATTACTTGTAAAAACGATCGGAAAACTTTTGCACTCAACTTTTGAAGTTGAGCAAACTCGAAGTTCCCTTTCTGGCCGCGCAAGGGAGAAGGACCCGGTGCAATCAGAGTCTCTATCGGGCCACGCGAGAGGAAAGTTCAAATTTGTCGGCCATGGTAATTTATCGTTACAGCGGGCGCGATAGCGGCGGCGGAGCGAGCGCGATAATGCGTCAATGAAAACGGCTTGTCACGCGCGCAGAAAAGAGTATCGTCGCCGGTAAAAGCATGCCTCGTCGTTAGGAAAGCGACTGGAGCACATATGCAGAGGCCCGATGCGATGATGGGCCGAACGGTCGTCCGCAGGTTGCTTCGAAAGTAAGCAGCCTCGATCACGTTTTGTTCGATGTCAGCTCGCTGCGCGCGCGAACACTATGCAGAGACGTGGCCTGTCCGAGGTGTTCTTGTTTCTCCACGATCGGAATACATACGTATACTTACCGGTAGAATCGCGGCAGGACCCCTCTCGATTTCGGTCCGGCACGGTCCGGCCCGGTCCGGCCCGCACCGCCTACTAATTGTAAGTTTAGATTTCGGAAACACATCTTGTCCATTAACGGCGAACGAGGCTGCGCTGCCACGGCCTCGGACAAGCGTATTTGTCAATGTGGCACATCTTCGAAGAATCCTCGCGAGAATAACCGCCCGTTAAGCGCCCGCCTCTCGATAACGTTTGCATCCTTCCTTTCTCCTTTTTCTGGCCTCTCCTTCGGCCCGCGGATCATACGCGGACGCTTGCGCGCTCTCTTTTTCTCTTCCCTCTTCTTCTTCTTCTTCTTCTTCACTCCTCTTCAGCGCGAGCGATCCACTTCCCTCTTCTTCTTCTCTTCACTCTTCTTCAGCGCGAGCGATCCACTTCCCTCTTCTTCAGTGCGATTCTTCTTCGCTCTCCACTTCTTCAGCACGATTATTTTTCGCTCTCCTCTCCAGTGCGATTCTTTTTCGCCCTCTTCCTCAATGCGATTTTTCTTCGATCTCTTCTATGCGGCTTTTCTTCGCTCTCCTCTTCTCCGCGATCGATGCTCTTCCTCTTCTTCTTAGCTCAATATCGAGCGAATTCTATCGACCGACCACCGAACAGCGACACAACTTTCCGGGTTTTATTGCTCCCCGTTCGTCTCGAAACTGGACTGAACTCCCGAACCCATCGAGAACCCATCAATTTTTCTTCCTGGGAAACTTTTCCAGATTTAACACGCGGACCGCACGCTGGCCTTCGCGGTTTCTAACATCGCGTTTCCCTCTTTCGCGCGGCGCTCCGCGGATGCTTCTAATTTCACTGTTCTGATTTAGGTCGATGCGCCCGCCCTTGGATCTCATCCAGAAGCGAAATTGCGGTGGAATGGAAACGGGGTGAACGTTGCGGGACCGTCACGAAATTGTGGAGGTTTTCTTTTTTTACGTCGGTCGGGTCGTCGTCGGTCGTTGACGTTGCTAGGTTCGCAGGGCACCGAAAGTGACCGTTTTATATCGGTCAATAAGAAAAAAAAGAAAGAAAAGTGGTAGCCAGGTAGCCGAGCGTCTCGGGCCCACGTTGGGCCCATAAATCACGGTTGTTGAATTGTCAAGATCGAATCGTAATCGCATCCCTAATCGTCGGCGCGGAGGGGTGGTGGGAAGGTGCGCGAAAACTCTTCGCCGCACGGTCCGGTCGGGAGCCTAAACGGAGGGTGAACGGAGAGGACGAATCGCGGGAGAGGGAGAGAGAGCGAGAGGCACGTGGGACAAGAGAGAAGTCGCGATTGGTTAAGCCGGTTGGAAAAGCCCGCCTGGCTGCCCGACCGGCCGGCACTTCGCTCAGTTCTCCACTGTGCTCCGAGTGAACCGGAGCTTTCGCCAAACCAGCAACCTGTGGAACACGGACCCCGAAGAGGTGTATCCTCCATCCTTGGATAGGACCAGGAACCACGGCCTGGACCAATCGGCTCTCGTCCGGAACAAGCGATCGGATCACGCCCCGGAAAACGTTTCGAGTCTCGCATCCGATCAGCCTGCTGATCTCCGTTTCCGGCTGGATCTCGCGGCCAGTTCGCGGACAACCCGGCCGAACCGGACAGCAAACAAACCGCGGCACGCTGGAACAGAGGAAGCTATGCTCCTGGAGGGAAACGAGCTGCCACCCACGCTCTAGAACGAGATCTGCCAATTAACCTGTCGATCGCCAGTCTGCCACGAGGGAATCGCCATCGCCACCGTAAGTCCTCTCATGTTTCTATTATTCTTCTTCTTCTTCTTCTTCGTCATTGTTATCATCGTCGTCGAAAGCGTCCACGCTCGTCAACGCTCAACCCTTTGCGCTCTCGTTACCACGTGACATTCACAATCGTGAAGTTTACGCGAGAAAATAATTCATCTGTCGTTCACCATTGAAATTCACTATTTTAACTGGAGAATGTGTGTATTCAATTTTCAGCCGGATTTTGAATAACACATATCGTAGGAAATGTTAAATAATTCCTCGCTGATGCGTTTTTACAATTTTAATAGTCGCGAATTAAAGATATTTCACCTAGCGTCGAAGCGCACGGAATAATATTTATAGGATCCGTGGCTCTCTTCTGATTAATTATTCTACTGTTTCGTGAAGAAGTGTTAAGTTACATTATATTGATTCTAAAAAAAAATGATTGAATTATGAATTTTAAAGAGTGTGTGCGTGCATTAGAGATTTGGTATATGCTTTCGAAAAGTGAAAGAAGATATTGTGAATATTTATTGCACGTGTTATTATGCACGTATTATTGCCAACAGCACGTGGCGAAGAATGAAAAGTTACGGTGTCCCATTTGAGCTCCGATTTTTCGCGTTTCCCCGTGTTTAGACGATTATCGTTAGTAAAATCGATTTATGTCTAGTCAGATCGAGTCTCGGAGCTTGTTCTGCAGCTTGCAATGAAGATAAAAAGATCGCAATCGTAAAAATTAATCTCTCACAGCAAGTTTCAGAGCTTGTTCTGCGGCTTGCAATGAAAATAAAAATATCGCAGACGTCAAAACTAATTTTTATGCAGTTAAATCGAGCCTCGGAGCTATTTCGACAGCTTTGCAAATAAAAATAAAAACACCGTAGCAGTGAAAAATAAATTTCTGCTGTACAAGTCTCGAAGCTTGTTCTGTAGCTTAGAAATAAAAATACTTCGAAATGAACTTCGTTGCAGCAGAATTGGGTCTCGGGGGTTGCCCGACAGCTAGCAATAAAAATAAAAAGATAGCGCCCATCGAAATGGCGACAGATCGAGACCCGGAGTTTGTATCCGCAGCTTGCAATAAAAATGAATAACTCGCCAGAACGACCTCCGTCCACTCGGATCGCGACTCGGAACTTTTTCGATAGCTCGCGATGAAAATGTAAAAATCGCACGCACGCACACAGAACGAGTTTCGTGCAGCCGCCGTCGCGCCGCGCCGGAGGATCGTCGACATTTAATTAAAGGAATTAGTAGTCGCGCCGAGGAAAGTTTGTCTCGCGGAGCCAGACACCATCGGCTTTTCCAGAGATTTGCTGGTGGGCTCTTTCACGGGGGGATCGAGCTAAACGACGTTTCCGGATAACACGTATAGAAACTGTTTGAACTAGGTCGCGCGCCTTTTTCTCCCCGTGTACCGCAGTAGCCCGCCCGCCTCGCCGTCCAATTCGACCGACTCTCCGCCCGCACGAAATTGCATCTGTTTCATCGGCATTCAGGAAGAGTGCCAAACTTTCGTCTCTGTCCGGTTCCTCGGCTCCGTTCTTCTTCCTCGTCGGAAGGGAGCAGCCGCGTACCAATCCTCTCGCGAATCACGATCGATCGATCGCGCGGGGCGTCCTCGACGCCGCCGGAGATTAATCCTCCTCGGGATGCGCCCATGCATGGTTTCCCAAACCGTGCATCTCTCCAGAAAGTCCCGAAAAATTACGAACCTTCCCGAAACGATACTGCTTGGGGAAGTCGTGAAGAATTTTCGAAATTTTCCAAACGAAGCCACTTAATTTTCTCGATAATGATCTTGATTGGTAATTAAAAACAGAAAAATTTAGGACTGTTGTCGGTGGTCATTTTCTAATTTTTGCAAGTCGATCTTTTAATGAATCTTGCAAGAGTTCTTCCGGTGACGTCACCGAATTATTTTCTTTTGGGATCTTTACGCAAGAAAATTTTCTTCCGGTGCAGCACAATCATTGAAAAAGTGAAAGGTGCATCGGGTTTGGCGCAGTCGAGGTGTGGAGAGTCATTGTTTTGGATATTGATGATCTCGCGAGGAGTGACTCGGACAATTTTTTTGGCGAAACCGTCGGGATAAGCGGCGTGTACCTGCGATCGAGGAACTATTGTTCGGCTGGAACACGGGCAGCGTGGCCCGATCGTTTCGCGCGAGAACAAATAAAAGAGGGAAAGGAACGCGGGTGCAACAACGGGACAAGACTGTCCGCCCTTCCTCCCCGCTGAACTTCCCTTTGGATTTATGATTGCTGCACGGCGCAAAGGGACCGTGCTCGTTTCCTGGTTGTAAAGGGAGATATATGAACCTTAGGGGACACCGTACATCCAGCTGGAAGACGCGAGGCAGCCACGTACGCGCGACCAACGGTGGGCCATTTGCAAAAAGTCCCCCACTACCAATCCTTTCGTGCTGGTTAATCGAACATTTAGAACATAATTTTTTCTATCACCCTTTCGCGTTGATTTTTAAGTTTTGCAAAAGTGTTTTCCGCCAGCTGGTGGATCGTGCAAAAATCTCATTTTCGAAGCTCCGATATTTTCCGAATCGAAGTTATTCCGTGAGCGAAAGGGCTGCTGCAGTTTCGGATAGTTCGTCCGCAGCATAATGCACCGTACGCCGATCGATCTATCGAAATATTGCGAGGCACTCGAACTGCGCGGTCATCGACGAGCACCGACGGCTCTGACGTAACGCGAATAATAGGACATCCTGTATTGCGACGATGCACCCTGCACCGTGGTGCAACTATAGTTCGGTTGCAACGTTCTCTCCGCAGAAACAGAACGATTTCGTAGATTGCGATTTTTCGTCGGGAAATTATAACAGTACGAACATCAAAAATTTTCTAAAAATGTATTGTCTTCATTCTCCCACCTGTTATAAAGTGGACAAATTTTTTATGGACAAATTAATGATAGCCTGTATAAGTGGAGGCTTCATGCTTTAAAATAAGCCCAAGTTCATGTTAGTATGATTATTTTTCACTAAATTATGATTGTCCAAATTCCGTCAAATATTTTCTAAAAATTGCAAATTTTGTGTCCTCATTTCCCCAGCTGTTACAAAGTGGAAAAGTATTTTACGGATAAATCAGTGATGGTGTGCCAAAGTAGAGGCTACAAGCTTCCAGATAAGCCCAAGTTCATGCTCGTACGATTATTTTTCCCTAAATTATGATTGTCCAAATTCCGTCAAACATTTTCTAAAAATTGCAAATTTAGTGTTTTCATTTCTCCAGCTGTTACAAAGTGAAAAAATTTTTTATAGATAAATTAGTGATGGTGTGTCAATGTAGAGGCTACAAGCTTCCAGATAAGCCTAAGTTCATGCTCGTACGATTATTTTTCACTAAATTATGATTGTCCAAACATCATCAAACATTTTTCGGGAACAGAGGAAAGGATTATTTTGTTTGTCGATCCTACCGGTTGCCTAATGGGAAACGTCGATGTGGGTCTCGACGAACGTGAATCTGCCACGAAGAAACGCTTCCCGGCGTTTTCACCCGGCTTCCCCGATTTCTATGGGAACGTGTCCGTTTTCTGCCATCTCGCCCTTTGACAGCCGCAATTAGCGAGTACGTAACTGCTAAGCAATTATCGAGGACACGCGATATGCTTGCCGCGGGCTCTCGAGGGCTGACCACGCTTCGCCGGAATCGGTAGGTGTCCGGTCAAGAGGTCATCCGATCGGGCACTAGATTTTTCCCAGTACCATGACGATTTCCTCTGTTCACCTCGGAAAAGTTGCGTTCCGAAAATGTTTTTCGAAGCGAATATCAAAAATCACCGTCCCGAACACCTGACAGAGAGAGAGAGAGTATCAATGATTCTTCGTGGTGGTCTACGGCGATCGCAGGATCGAGAATACGTGGGGTGTGCGCACGGCGTATCGTTCCGATTATGCTCTCCGCGAGACGTTCACGATCGATGAGGGTGAAAGGTTGATCTTCGATCGATCGATCGATTTCGATGCTCGGAAGAAGAAGGAAAACGCAAGTGCGGATTCGCGCGAGGAGATAATCGGCGAGATCGATCAGCGTTTAAAACGAACACACCAGACGCGACGTGTGTGTTGGTGGGACGCGTGTACGGGTTCGTTCCTAAACGCGTATCGCTTTCCGGTTTGCGTAGTAATTTATTTGATGGGATTGATGCCGCTCACGGGAGCCCATAACTTTCGTCATTTCTCCGGTCAGAGTTGGAAGAGACCACCTAGAAAAGAACCGGAGAAATTCTCTCTCATCGATGCGAGCTGCGAACACATGTAAATCGCGTGACCCCTATTCGGGACACGATTCCGACAGAAGTGCAGGAAATCTTTGCGAGACCGTACGAAATCGCCGTGGAGATACGCGTTGAACGCCATTCGGTGGATAACGATATAGTTTGAGAACAATTCTACGGGTGGCAGTACATTTGGAGGACTATCCAGTTGGCAACAGTATGGTTAAGGAACCATCCGGTGGATAGCAATACATTTTGAGAACCATGTGGTGGATAGAAATACATTTGGAGAACTATCCGGTGGATAGCAATACAGTTCGAGAACCATCTGGTGGATAGCAATATCTACAATTGAGGAACCATCCAGCGGATAGCAATCCGTTTGGAGAACTATCTGGAGGATAGAATACATTTTGAGAACCGTCTGGTAAATAGAAATACATTTTGAGAACCATCTGATGGATAGCAATACAGTTCGAGAACCATCTGGTGGATAGCAGTATCTACAATTGAGGAACTATCCAGCGGATAGCAATACGTTTGGAGAACTATCCGGAGGATAGAATACATTTTGAGAACCATCTGGTAAATAGAAATACATTTTGAGAACCATTCGGTGGATAGCAATACATTTGGAGAACCATCCGGTGGATAACAATATCTCCAATTGAGGAATCGTATCCAGTGGATAGCAGTACAATTGAAGAACTATATCCAGCGGATAGCAATAAATTTGAAGAACCATCTCACGACGGATAGCAACGTATTCGCAGAGCCACTATCCAATGATCGCTAACATTTTTTTATCGAAGAACCGTCTAACGGGTGACCAAAAGCTTTAGTAGATCTATCCAGCGGATACGGGTGAATTCAGTGAACCATTCAGTGGACGAACAGTCGGAGAACCGTCCAACGAAACAACTGAAACCAGTGTTCACCTGTACAACTAATCTTGCCTATCAGCGATCACGCGTTTAACATTGTACCCGCAGCTTCCAGACAGAAATCGACAGTGTATCGACTCCTCGACACCGTTCCCAACGAGCGGAGCATGCACGATATCGTCTCGCGTGTGTCCCGGCTGCTCGAGGAGGAATTAGTGAAGGCGCGGGTTAACGGGACAGTTGCGTAATCGTCGGAAATTTGTTTAAAAACGTGAACGGTCCCGGGCGCGCAAACGAGGACGACAGGTTGTGCGCGAAGAAGAAGAAGAGTATGCGCGTCGCATCGTATCGCATCGCATCGCACCGCATCAAGATATCGTGGGTTCCATCGGCGGCGGTTTGCCCGTGAGCGAGACCGACCGAACGACCGATTAAGTCGATCGTTATTTTTCTGTGTTGGCGCGTTACAAGGCGCGATCGGTGTTACGTTGAGCAATGACAAGCCGAGAATCGATTTCTCGGATCGAACTGTCTCCGGCTTATCTCTCGACGCGTCTTGACGGGAACCGGAGAAGCCGCGCGGGGCTCACTGCTGGCCGACCGACTACTTTTTCTCGCTTTTCAGCCGTTTTTCTCGCTTTTGAACCGAGCCGGAGCCGATCGGACCTGCTACAATGCGACTCGTTTTATGCAGAAACAGCGCCAAAATTAAAAACACCCGGCCAACAAGATCCACGGCAGACGCTCTGGATATTCGGACGATATCCACGGCCTGTACACGTGTTCATACATTTTAGATTGTTAGATAATTGTTTACAGTCTTTCGATTGAATTTTTATACATTTTAGATTATCAGATCATTGTTTGCAGTTTTTCCATTGAATTGTTATACATTTCAGATTATTAGATAACTGTTTACAGTCTTTCGATTGAATTTTTATACATTTTAGATTATTAGACAATGTTCACAGTTTTTCAATTGCATTTTTATACATTTTAGATTATCAGATCATTGTTTGCAGTTTTTCCATTGAGTTTTTATACATTTCAGATTATTAGAAAATGTTCATAGTCTCTCCATTGAATTTTTATACATTTAAGATTATTAGAAGATGTCTTTCTATTGTTCGTTGATATTTTACTATATAATGTCCGTCCCCCTCGTGACAATTAGAGAAAGTGGAAAATGTGGATTTTCATGGACTCGAGAATCGACGGATAATCGGGTGGGTCCACCGGGACCCCGTCCGTCGGTACCCGTGGGACTGCGTATTGGTACGGTTTCGCATGGCTGCGTTATCCCGTAAGGCCCCGGACACCATGAAAATTTCATCGCACGCGAGAAGAGGAGCGGTAGCGAGACCGAACGGCCTGCATACGTAATATACGCCTTCTTAGCTAATATAGGCCGGTTTCGTTTCGGGGCCACGGCTCTTGCTCCCCTCGCGCGGCCCTCTTACCCGATGCCTTCTCGTTAAAGGTTTCTCCTTTCGATAAAAAGAACCTCCTCCTGGTCCTCCGATCTCTTCGGGATCTATCCTGTGTACCTCGAATTCGCCTCGTCATAGGCGACTCTACTTTTGCTTCGTTTTCATACGCCTCGGATCCTGTCGGTCCAGATCCACGATTCATATCGACAACTTTAACGCTTAACGAGTAGTAGAAGCGCTTGAAACGTCTCACCGTTTTGAGAATGACCAGACTGAATTTATTTAAATTTCCTGAGATTACTTGAATAATTCTGATCGCTTGCGTAACTTCCAATATTCATAAACCGACGACAAAATACAGCGAGCGGACTAAACTTCTGGAAAATGTTCGCCGATATTTAGAGACCTTTATTTTCGAAGTTTTTCGGCCGCGCGTTTCGATGGCGATCGATCGGCTCTCGGTAAAGTTGCATCGGATCGTTACGCGCGTTTGCTCGGCTATTAACCTCGATAATCTGTGATCTTCGGCGTCGAGAGATACTGGGAGGGACCACTTTCGTTCGGATACGCGTCGGTTTCGTTTCCCGGAAACCCGTCGGCATAAGACGACACTAATTGTAAGATTGATCATTAATTCCCCGTGGACGACGGGGTCGTCCGGGTCCCGCGGCCAGCCGACCAACACGCGCGTCGTGTGCACCGCTGTGCTCCGCTCGAAGTAAAATTCTCCTCGAAGAATTTACTCGACGGAGTACAGCGATCCGAAGCGAAAAATAAGTGCAACGAAGAAAATGTTAAATTTGTTAATGTTCGTCTGACCATCTCGAACGAGGTGCCAATGGATCGTCGAGATTCTCCCGATTGAAACGAGTCCAAACACGACCCACATCGGTCGACTTTTGCGAACTTCGTAAAAGCATGTCCACCATTTTGTTATTTTCATTAAGTATAAAAGTGGTCCGATTTGCGTCGTGTTTGGGCTCGTTTGAATCGGAAAGATCTCGACGATCCACCGGTGCTGCGTTCGAGGAGGTAAGAGGAAAAATGGCCGAACTGAAAATTTTTTCTAGCAAGAATAAGGCATCGTCGGGAGGAGAGAGATTGGTGGTGGCTGTGGGTCGTGCGAATTAACGCGTAACGTTAGATTCAGCGAAATTTCGAGTGAGCACTACTGTTACTCACACATAGAGGCGAGCCCGGAAGATTTCGCGGCTGTTTATACGGGCGTTCGCGCGCGCGCACGATAGCCTTGTGTGGTCTCCGCAGGAG
Organism: Lasioglossum leucozonium; assembly: GCA_028454225.1. NCBI lineage: Eukaryota > Metazoa > Arthropoda > Insecta > Hymenoptera > Halictidae > Lasioglossum > Lasioglossum leucozonium. The sequence goes on from CM052214.1 coordinate 5,455,994, forward strand.
AGAGATAAAGTGAAACCATGGGGCCACGCTGTCTCGGGATTCAACCTCGATCTCAGGGCCGTTTGCGGCGCGCGTTTCTTCCCGTTCCGGTTTTCGTCCTGCCTTCCCTCCTACGAAAGATCCCCCGGAGATCGCCTGCGTTGCGAACGCCGATACCGATCCCGGCCGAATCCGCGTCGGATCGTCGTTAATCTTTCTCCCGGATCGTTAGATTTCGACTGCGCCCGTCGTACCGGACAGTTTTTCAAATTTTTTTTCGCTGTCAGATCATTATTTATCATCTCTCTTTTTATCATTTATTCGGCATCCTGTTCGCGACGAACGAGCGAGAACGATCCTCGAGAAGAGCCATCGACGACACGATAAAACTTTCTACCAATGTTAATCGGTGATTAGGCGACGCGGTTGCGGCAAATCGGGAACAAGGGTCACATCTGTTCCGCCTGATTCGAATTCGGCTGTCGCGCGTGTCCCTGATCATGTTACTCTCGCGCAACCTGCACACTCGTGTAACCTCCGCGACCGCGCATTAATTAGTCGACTCTCGCGAGCACAAGCGAGCTTACACCGTGCACCTCTCCGTCTACTTTCTCCGGTCTCCCGTGTCCTCGTCTATCACTGCCGATCACGAAAAAATCAATCTTTACAATGACACCGGATAATGTTGAAAAATTTTTCTTCGCGAATGAACCTTCCACAGATTCGAACAATGTCTCGGCTTTACAACGAGACTTCGAACATTGATGCACGTTTTTTTTTTTTAAGAAATTACGGCTGGTCGAACGTCGTCAAACTTTGTCCAAAGATATGCGAAAAATGATCGATGAAGTTTGAACATAATTTTGTAAAAAAAATCCGTACGGACAGGAGCTTCGGTTTATTTTAAAGCTTGAAGTCTTTACTTTTAATGTATGTTGCTGATTCTTCCATAAACAAAATTTTGCATGTTGCACAGGTGGGGAAATGAGGACACTAAATTTGCAATTTTTGGGAAACATTTGAACTGTTGTGATTTCGTGAGAAAAAATCGTATGACGATAAACTTGAGCTTATTTTGCAGCTTGAAGCCTCTACTTTCACAGGCTACCCCTAATTTGTGAATAAAAAAATTGTCCACTTTCTACCAGGTGGTGAAGTAAGGACAATCAATTTGCAGTTTTTGGAAAACGTTGGATTACGTTTGAACTGTTGCAATTTTGTGAAAAAAAATCGGAGGGGCCTAAACTTGGGCTTACTTTGAAGCTTGAAGTTTCTATTTTTACAGTCCATCGCTAATGTACGCATAAAAAATTTTTTCACTTTGTAACACATGGGGAATTTCGGACATTAAATTCCCAAAATTTTCAGAAAATTGTCGACGTTTGAATAGTTACAATTACGTGAAAAAAAATCTTACGGACGTGAACTTGGGCTTAATTCAAAGCTTGAAGCCTCTTTTGAACCAAGCTGTCACTAATCAGTCCATAAAAAATATTTGCACGTTGCAACACATGGGAAAACTGAGATGCTAAATACCCTAAGTTTTCCGAAAATTGTCGACGTTTGAACAGTTACAATTTCATGAAAAAAAATCGTACGACGGTATACATAGTCTCATTTGAAAGCTCTCGAAGCTTCTAATTTATCGCACAATTGGTAGATTGCAGAGTTAATTTAGCGTGAATTACGTGGACACGCTGGACAGGAGAATTTCGACGGGTTATCTCGAGTCGCCGGTGGAATAGCAATCTGCCCCCACGGTTGGAGCGGTGGAAGAGCATGTGCAGAGGAGGCCGGGCATGCAGAAAAGTGCATAACCGCGGCGCGTCTCGGAAATCGCAGAAACCGGGTCGCGCGGAGGGATGCTGTTTCGCACAGGTCTCGGAAAGCCAGCCTGTTGGTTTCCATCGTGCTCGTATTTGCACGTGGGTACGCGGCGACGCGGCGTATCGAGAGACGGACACGTGGTAACGGTAGACGATGCTTCGGGCGCCGATCTCTCCCTCCTCCTCCTCGTTCTCTCTCTCTCTCCTCGTCTCTCTTTCTCTCTTTCTTTCTCTGGAGTAAGATTCCCAAAGAAAGAACGTGGCCGGCATGGACGAGCGAGCAAAGAATGCCGCCTTCGTGGAGGCAGTGCCTCTAGATCCGACGAGATTCGACCTTGAGCCTCGTGAGATCCGCCGCGTGTACGTCTCGAAAAATTTCCCAGGCGGTCCGAGATCGATCCATCGATCGATCGGTCGGTCGGTCGGTCCGGGATTCGCGCAAGACCAGACCAGACCAGACCAGACGAGACGGCTCGCCGGCCCCCAGGACCACTTTCGAAATTCAATGGAAACACGCGTGCTATTCGACCGCTGGACTCGACATCAAAGGGATAACCGCTCGGAAACCGGTAAAGCTGTCCCGGTCCGTGGCTTTCCTGCCGATCGCGGCGACGCCGATGGGAAAATTCGTGTCAATTTCCTCGCACCCCGAAGCGGCAATCCGTCGAAACCATACCCCGTCACGTTGAAAATCTACAATTTTCAAACGCAACTTCGTTCAGCCCTTGAACGCTTTTTAACCACTTCACGACAACCTTGTGAAATTTTACGCTCGTGCACCAATTAAAATGCCCCAAGTGTGGTCAAGTCAAAAGTGATGCCTAAATTTTTAAAAGCAATAATCGAGAGATGAAATAATTGTTTTATATATTCTGAGAACTTAGCTACAAGTAGGTGTAAATATACATAAATTCAAAGTTTATCTGCATGATAAACAGTATACAAAGCATGTGCATTTACAGTGTGAACTTCTATCAGAATGGAAGATATAATCACGCGTATCAATATTGACATCTTAAAATAAATTGGAAACGAGACGTAGCATAAATAATAATGATTAATTCAATATGCCCGAGTTTAGATCTGAATTTTATGTTAAAACCCTTCAAAAATTATGTTTGTTTATCTAAACTGGTAAAATTGAAGGTAGCAAAAAATGCTTGTCCAGGCTCGCGTTCGAGTTACACGAAAAATGTATTATAAAATGACGTCGGATCGGCGTCATCGGTCCTCCGAACGATCGGCGAAACGACGCCCGCGAACGTTATCTAAATTCCTTCGTAATCGCGAACAATTCAATTGCCCGTGAATGTGCCCGGTCGATCGGGTTCAAACGGAGCCGGCGCGAGTAAACGACCGGTTACCGGTGCGCGATCTTTGCGCTTCGCGGTTCGCTCGTGTCTCTCGGGTGAAAGTATTATCCGTCAGGACCCGTTCGAAATCTCGACGAGCCGATGGCAAAATTTTCGTTTCGAAATCGGCCGAAAAATCGCGGAATACAAGTGACGAGGAAGGTGGAAGGGGGGAAGACTCTTCTAATCTCTAATCGGTTCCAATTAATTTAGGATTCGGTCGAGCGGAAACAGGTTCTCCGGCGACTGGTAAACGTGTAATCGGCGATCTACGAAGGGAAGTATAATGATCGTCGGTCATTGGCGAATCGGCGCGGCGGCCGAGCGGGATCCGTGTAGCACGCGCGTGTCCCTCTTCGTAGACTCGAAGACCGCGAGGCCTTTTTTTTCTTTTCGCGTTCTCCTCCCACTTTCTCGGCTCCGGTTCATTGAGAAGCTTGTTCCTCTCGTTATCGGCTGTATCTCGAACCAGTCCGGTGCCGCGCCGATGAAAGGTATCAGCCGAACGGAACGGTTTCTCGGCGATCTCGAGAAAGGATGCGCACCGCTGCGGATGTCCCGATCGTGGGAACACGATTCGCGCGGCGAGGTTCGAATAGGTCGCGCGACCTCTCTCTCGAATTATTACTCGGACACGAACACGAGTTCGCATTGCCCACGCGCGCCGGCCCGAAATCGCGGAAATGCCTCCGACATGCCGACCGGTGAACCCTACTGCCGATTTTTGCTGAATTTTTTTTTTGCGAACATTTTTTATGGACTGATCAGCGATAGTCTGTAATAGTTGGAGGCTTCGAGTATAGGAATAAGCCCAAAATCGTCTTCGTACGATTTTTTTTCACGAAATTATATGACTATACAAACGTCAGGCATTTTCCAAAAATTGCAAATTTAGCGTCCTCGTTTCTCCATCTGTTGCGAAGTGGATACATTTTTTATGGATTTAGCGATGCTATGCTAAAGTAGAGACTTCAAGCTTTAGAATAAGCGTAAGTTTGTCATCATACGATTTTTTTTTATAAAACTATGACTGTTCGAACTTTATCAAACATTTTCTAAAAATTGCAAATTTAGCGTCCTCGTTTCTCCATCTGTTGCGAAGTGGATACATTTTTTTATGGATCAATTAGTGATAGTGTGTCAAAGTAGAGACAGCAAGCTTTACAATAAGCCCAAGTTTATCATTATACGATTTTTTCTCACAAAAGTATGACTGTTCAAACATCGTCAAACATTTTTCGAATTTATTTTGGGAATCAAGCTTGACGATATTTGAACTGTGATCATTTAGTAAAAAATAATCATACGGGAATAAACGAGGACTCGATTTAAAGGTTGAAAATTATACTTTTGCACGCCACTGTTAATTTTCCTGTAACATATTTTCTCATCATGCAGCAGACGAGAACATGGGAACCCATTTTTCCTAAAAAATGCTACATCTGTAAACCTCTGCAAAAACAAAAAAATTTTTCTCGCGAATGAATCTTCCACAGATCGTAAGATTAAAGTCTCCTTTTCACAACGAGACCTTAAAAGTTGATCTACCACTTTTGTTCACTGTTCAATGGAACAAAACCGAGGATCAAGTTCGGTGGTGTAGAGCTCTCACAGCTCTATCGTTTAGAGCTCGACGAATCGACTAGAAAAACTTTTCGTAAATAAATTGATTGAATTTGAACTTTGCTGTTCCAGATGACGCGGAGGAAATCGGTGGCGCTCGCTCTCTACCGATGTCTGATCTTGGCTGGAGCGATCTACTGTTGCTCTTGTCAAAGCGCGTCCTCCGGCTCGGACAACCAGGCTGGTAAGTCTGCTTCACTGAAACTTAATTTTTATTGTTCAAATAATCCCCCCCACCCGGCAGCGTTTGATCAATTAATAAAATATAAAGTCCTTCGGCCGACGTGCGGCAGGGTCGAATCCTCGTCGCGTCGCTTCGGCTAGATCTTCGCAGGGTGGGCGAACCGTGTTGAAAAGCGGTGGTCTTTTGCGACAAACTTTTTCTATTCGGACGGCGCACAGTGTTTCCCTCTGTTTGCGAAGTTGTGCTCTCGTGGAACGGGCGCGCGCGACCGTTTCCGAGAGAGCTGCTCCATTCGTCGACGAGCAAAGATTCATTAAGGTTGAGAGCTTGCAGTTCGTGCCGTCGGCTCGTCGCGACGAGGGGGAACGGATCTCTTCCTTGTCCCCGATTTGTCGTCACGTGTCTTGAACCGGCGCATTGACGGGGCCCATCTTAATTACCGCCGGCGCGAGCGCATCCTCCATTTTCTCGATTGTTCTCCTCCTCCCCCTGTCGCGTCCGAGAAAAAAAACATGCTCTTCACACCTACGTATCTGTCGCATTTCCCCGATTGAAACGAGTCCAAACACGACGCCATTCGGAGCACATTTGCTCGTTTAATCCACGACATGCTAGAACCTCGATTATCCGAACGGAACAACTGAAAATCACGTGGTCCGGATGACGTAACGATTACGAAGTGCGTCCGAACAGCGTCGTGTTTGGGCTCGTTCTGCTCGGAAGAATGTCACGATAGTGTTCCTGAAAAGGTTCGCCAAAAAATCATCCGAAACGAGAAAATTTTCCAATCGAAGAGTTTTCACGTTTTTTTTTTGTCTCCCACAAGGAAAAAGGAATTCAAAGTCGATACGGGACGAGTTTTCCTATGTTTCGTGTGTATCGGAGCACGCGAGTGTTTTTTTTCCTCTTGAGCACCGTGCCGAGTGACCTACTGACCCGACGTACACGTCGGTGCACACACGTACAGCGTGTTCCCTAAATCTCTCGAGCATAGAGAAAGAAATAGAGAGATAGAGAGAGAGATGGATGGCTGGAGGAGAAACATGTTCTCGGGTCGAACGAGATTATTAATGTCATCATTGTGTGCCGTGTACATTTTGGAAATTCTGCCCGCGGGACAGAGGAATATTCGCCCGCAGCGCGGAGGAACGTTTTCCCGCAGCTTTCCTGCAGCAGCCGGTGGCGATCGAAGAACCCGCAAAGCCCGTCGCAGACCCGACCACCCGCAACAGATCCTCCGCAATTCAATTCCCGTTGATGCGTCGTCCCTGAAATGCTCATCCACCTGTTGCTAGTTCCTCCATTAGAAATCTGTTAATCTGACGGTTCTTGTCGCCGGATTAAGTCCGGTCCCCACTCTAGCCTTTCCTTTCCACGACGCTGATCCCCCACGCTTGCTCCCGGCCCGGTCACGTGACGCGTCGGTTCCTCTGATCTTACCAGTGCACTCTCCCCATTGATTAAAATCAATCTTCCAAGTAACAAGCAACAAATAATATTTATTTTACTCGGGACAAATTAGTGGATTTTATGCATTTATGAAAAAAAAATTAGGTGTAATTTAAAACAGTCGAAACATTGGAACAATCTATAGCATTTAGATAGTGTAATTTAAAACAGCCGGAACAATTTATAAGATTTTCGAACTAGTGAACGTATTAACACGGAAAATTCCATTTTGCTCCGGTTTGTTGCAATTCAGGTAGAAAATTCTTATTTCGTACAATAATCTATATAAATATGAAATTTTGTCTTATTAGAACAATTAAATGATTGCTTGAGACTACTCTCTACCTGACAATCTTAACGTAATAATATAAATTTTTTAATGTACAAATAAAGACATAAAAATAATTATTATTTGAATTAAGTCCCCAATTTCAATAAAATTGGAGCTACGTCTCACCCAGATCACATCTATTAATTGTAAAACAATTTCTCGAATGGAAGGTGTCGAGTGGATCGCGAGCGTGTCAGTAGTCGAAGAGCACCGATGCCACGCCCACCCCGGTGTTGGGCGCGGCGCGTCGGTAGTGGGCGTGGCCCCGCTGCTCCCGATTCCGACAGGAGGTTGGCCCGCGGCGATCTTTCTTGTTAAATACGCCGTGCGGTAAACAAACCTTGATCCCTGGCCTCTCGATATTCGATTCGTCGCTGTGAGAAGTCGCCGGCGGCGCTCGTTAGGCGGGTAAAAAATTCAAAGCAATTACTCGTCGAACGTGTCACGCCGGTTGCGTGAAATATGCGACACGCGCAACCTGCGAAACTTCGGAGATCGTGCATCTAGCCGTGCATTATGCGCAAATGGGACGAGAAACGTAACGAAAGCGGGGACGCCGGAGCGAGAGAGAAAGAGAGAGGGGTAGGCGAGGGGGAAGAAAGAGAGAGAGAGAGAAGGAGAGCAGAGTCGGAGAGTAACCGTGTTCCTTCTCCGCTTGTGTTTCGATGTACGGCGCGCATCCGTGCGAGACTATGTCGCGACGCATGACACGTGTATTTATGCGACACGACTCGAGTACTGGCGCCTGCAGCCAGCCGTTTCGTCCCCGTGGGACATTCGGAGACACCGGCGAACCTCTCGGCCCACTCGGCATACCGATGAAACATTTATCCGAGTCCGCTAACGAGAAACTGGACGAAAAAAGAAATTCAGAAGAATCTCCCCCCCCCCCCCAGATTTCACGCGACGACTTAAACACGCCCTCTTTACGTCCGTTTTAGGTCTGACGTCTTACGTCCTGATTAGACGTCTGGAGATAGTCGTTTGTACGTCTGAATTACGTCTTAAAGACGAAAAAATATGCGAGGTATAAATAAAATTAAAAGAAAAAAGAAATCATATTCAAAGGAATTATGTTAGGTCGCAAAAAAAGGTTTAATTTTCGAGTTAATAAAATAGCTCGGACTGCAAAATTATTAGGTGTTGTTTAAAACAGTAAAAATACTATTATAATTATATTATTTTCGACCTATTAAGGATGTTAAAAAAGGAAATAAATTTCTATTTCACTGCAATTTGTTACGATTGCTACGAAAAAATTTTATTTTGCATAAAGATCCGCTGTCTAATTATACAAAGACAATTCTGAGGCTAGTCGAGTTCGGATAGTCGGGGCTCCGCGACACAGTGGATTAAACGAGCGCACGTGATCCAAACTGCGTCTTGTTTGGTGTGGTTCGAACCGGAAAACTATGACAAACATGCTAGTGAAAGTTTCATAATTTTCTCGCGAGCAAAGAATCCTATCGTGGAAGAAAACGTGCCTGTAGATCATCGAAATAGAAATGTTATTCACTCGAAATTTCTCGCATTCTGACCCGGGGAAGTCGAGAGTGCGCGATACGAGTTCGATAAATTTATGACAGTCGTAGGATCGTCGCGATGGTGAATCCAGCTATGATGATAAATCAGCGGAATCGCGTGTCCACTAATCGGTGGAAACGTATAATAGAACGGGCATCGATTAATCATGGAGACGTGCCTCGTTATTCAGGATATTACCTATTTATTTATGTTCGAGCCTCCGGTTCGCGTAAAATACACTATTTTAAACGCCATTCTGAGAGTCTCACGTGCTCTGGGGGTTTCTTCCAAACTGTTTTCCTCTTCTCTGTTTAAAGTTACATAAGGAATCGTGTCACCTACATAGCAGACGACAGTCAACATGTGTTAAAAAAAAGATTACACAAGATTCAAATTTTTCAGTGAAATTTTGAATTGTAAAATGTAAGGAGAAAAATTGGAATATCTAAAACTATAAAAATAACATACACATAATTAATGCTATACTATATAAAATATCATTAAAAAGTAATTTTATAAAAATTTTCATTAAATTAAAATTTAGGGGTATAAATTTTTTAATTATATATATTAATTTTTTAATATGTATATTAATACTATGCTATAATAATAAAACTATGAGGTAAAATTTTTTACCATTAGTTAAACAGTAATTTTCATAGTTTTTACACAACTCATAATCCAATTTCAATGAAATTTACGAATCTCCAAACACAAATTTTTTAAATTTCTGGTTCCGGACCGAATAAAAAATTCGTGAAAAGTAACTTTCCAATTTTTTAGTGAAAATTTAGAAACAATCTTGAGTTCTAGTTTGTTTATAAAAAAATGTATACCGATTCGTTGTGCCGTTATGTGTATTCACTAAACAAACTACTGACTGCTAATTATTTACCAAGTATTCACGAATTCGACTGCTAAACACCGACCAACTTCTGTCCGCAGACCAGAACGAGAGCAAACCACGGGTCTTCTCCCCTCGGATGGACTACGACGAGTGGACTCCGCTGGGTCGTGGCGATCCGTTGAAGAACAATCCGACGTTCGACTACGTCCCGCCGGTGCTCGACCGAGTGCAATACTGGCTGGACTCGCACACGACGGAGTCGTCTTTGAAGCGCGACGTGTTGGTGCTGGGCGTGACCGCGAAGAAAACGAGCCCGAAGATCCCGGAGCAGTTCCTGAAGTTCGTGGACGGTCCGAAATTCTCGAAGAACGGGAACCAGGACACCTCCTACCGGAACGACTTCACCGGAAGCGGCGGGGCGGAGCCGCCGAAGCTGATGCGAACGACGAGCTTCCGTAACGGTCCGACGATCGACTACAGGAATCAGAATCGAATCCAATCGTTGCCGGCCAGCTACTACCCGAGTCCGTTCTACGGTCACAAGTCGAAGCCGTACACGATGATGCTGCCTCCGCCGTTGGTGCAGAAGGACAAGACCGTGAGCTTCGCGGAGCCGACGCAGCAGTTCAGCACTCAGACCGAGGAGGGTCCGGTGCTGCGCGAGCCGTCGCAATTCTACGTACCCTCGAAGGGCTATAACAATCAGCACCCGTCGTCGCCGAAGTCCCAGTCGTCGCCTCAGAGTTTCAAGTCGCCGGGTGGCAAAGGGCAGGCGATGGTCTCGCAGGTGGAAACGATAAAGAGCGTGCAGCAGCACGGGTCCTCGACGACCCAGCCTCCGAAGTCCCGGCTGGAAAGCGCGACGGCCCCGTCGGTCTCCTTCGAGAAGTCGAATCTGATCTACCAGTCCACGCAGACCGTCTCCAGCGGCTGGCCCAACAGCCAATCGACTCCCAGCACCGCATTCGACTCGAACAGCTGGCAAGTTCACGACCAGAATCGCGATCATTACGAGACCGACCACCACGTGGCGGCGTCCTCGAACCGGCACGAGGTCGTGGTGGAGCAGCAGAACGCGAATATAATCGTCGACGGGGACAGCGGCGAGCACGAGGAGGTGATTATCGGACAGAAGGAGGCGTCGACGTCGGCCCGTCCGACCGGCGACGATCCCGGCTCAAACGGCGATCAGACGCAAGCCGAGACCGAAGAGAAGATGCACATAGTCCTGGCGGTGAACGCTTCCGGTAGCCCGGAGAGCGAGAGAGAACCGGTCGCCGTGGTGATGCCTACCAATTACTCGGAGAAGAAGCCTCCTCCCAGCTCACCGATCGTCCCCGAGGCTCAGACCGGCTCGCCGGAAGTCTCGACCGTGGAACCGGAAGCAACCAGCCATCGACGACCCGAACCACCGACCAGGAACGTGCCGGTGATGCCCGAGGAGAGTCATCAGCCGGCTATGCAGTTTCCCGGGGCGATGGTCCCTAACAGGATGATGCAGCAGTCCCACAGGCTTCATCCTCCGCCCGGATCATCCCGACAACCGTCAGGTTCCCTGCACTCGTTCGGGTTCCCGCAAGCCCCTCTCCAGTCGATGATGCACCCACAACCGAGACCCAATCACGCGATGATGCAGTTCCTGGGAAGCATGCGTCCCGGCATGGGCTTCTGGCCGCCGGGACCCGTCGCGATGTTCCCGCCGATGACGCACATGCACGCCCCGCCCATGAAACAGAGCCACGTGACGCCCATGGATCAGAGCCATCTGGCGGCCATGGACCAGCATCGCCAGCAGGAGTTCCCGGTGACCTTCACCGAGTCCCCGGCGCAATCTTCCATGGCCGATCAGCTCGCGGTGATCGGAATGGTGGAAGAGGATCACCGGATGGATCGTCACCGATCCAGACTGCCCGAGACCACCACGCCGATCCCCACCACTAGTCCCACCGTCAGCCCTCCGCTGCCTACCACCGTCTCCGCCATTGAATACCCTTCGGACACGCTGCAGACCCACGATCCTCGAGGCTCCTCGCAGAATTCCTTGTTGGGCGCTGTCTTGACCAAGGAGAAGGAAGAGGAGACAGACGCTAGACCCCAGGTGACCACTGTTCAGAGCCTGACGACGGACCCGATATTCTCTCACTACAAGCAACCCGCGAAGCCCATTCGCGGGCCCATGTACCTGATCATCCAAGGTCACTCGAAGGTCAAGACCTACAAACCCACGGTAACGAAGCACGGCATGCCGAAGACCGAGATCAAGGAGGCCACGACCGACAGACAGCTGTCGAAGTTCGAGCAGTTCATCAAGGAGAACACGAAGAGCGCCAACAACGTGACAGCGAGCCAGGCGGCCGCTGCTCTGGAGAAGAAGAAGGCCGAGGAGAAGGCCAGGGCGGAGAAGATCGCGCAAGCTCGACAGAACAGCTTGATGAGCTTGGTCGAGAGCGGACTGGGGAGCTTTGCTGTCTCCCCGTCGCCGTCGTCGTCGGCTACTCCGTCCGGGGAGGAAGAGTATCAGCCGAACTCCGTGACCACCATCGAGATCAATGGGAATTAGATCGATCCGTCGTCACGTTGCCCCGCGTCGTCGTCCCGAATGGACACCGCCCGGAGATTCGAACCGTCTCTTCGGGTACTATTATTACGTTTTTTCTACGATATTTATTCTATTATTATACACACCGTGATCATCCGAGTAGAGGCTCAACAGCGCGGCAGGCAGATGCAAGGCCTCGGTCTCTCATCTGCTGTGAGAGAGGCGCGCGTCCAATTTCTAATGTGCCAGTATACACGCGTACTTACACGACACACCGAGAACACACTGCGATACGAGGGACTGCGCCGCGACCTCCCCCGGTCTCCGTTTCACGCGCGTTGGGACCGACTTTTTTTTATTTAAACATTTTATTTATTGCAATTGCACGCTCAATATGTCGACTTCGGGTCCTCCATCTTACGGAGACCCAAGTCGGCTCGGTTCCATCTTTTTAACCGTGATTTATCGCGTCACGTGGTCCTCGAGGGCCACGTGCTCTTGGAGACCCACGCGCGGTCAAATCGATCGTTCCTCGGGATCGACGTTAGGGATCTCGCTCAAAGTCAAGTATCACGTGATGCATGAAAAATTTAAGTTTAAGTCATCATATTTCTGGATTCCAATTTATTTATTGTGACAATGCATTTTTAGTTGCGCATCCGCTTAGAGTCCACCATTCCATGTTTAGGTCGCCACAGATCGATTGTTCCTCAGGATCGACGTTGGGGACCTTGCTCAAAGTCAAGTATCACGTGATGCGTGAAAAATTAGGGCCGGTTTAAGTCATCATATTTCTGGATTCCAATTTGTTTATTGTGACAATGCATTTTTAGTCGAGCATCCGCTTAGAGTCCACCATTCCATGTTTAGGTCGCCACAGATCGATTGTTCCTCAGGATCGACGTTGGGGACCTTGCTCAAAGTCAAGTATCACGTGATGCGTGAAAAATTAGGGCCGGTTTAAGTCATCATCTCTCCGAATTCCAATTTGTTTATTATTACAAAGCATTTTCATTCCAACGTGTGCTTAGAGGTCTCGATTCGCTGACTAGGTCGTTTCAGATCGATTATTCTCGAGGATCGGCGTTAGGGACTCCGTTTAAACTCAAGTACGATGAAGAATCAATGAAGGTCTAAGTCATCGTTTATCCCAATTTGTTTATAAAATGCCCACCTTCGTAATTCTCCGCTGGTGCCTAGGAATTTTCATATCACTTGACAGAGTTGATTGTTATTGCCTCTCGATGGAGATAAAAAAAATTTATTTTAATTTTTTGAGGCCATGAGTACATACTCGGGAAGCAACTGGTTCGGAACACGTGTGAAACGGCGGCCCCGAAATATTTCAGTCTCGCACAGAGGTTCGAGGAGACGAGCTCTCCAGCGTGGACGCCAAGCAAAGAGAGAAGCAGCGTGTCGTTTAATACAATATCGTTCTGCGTAACGCACGTCGTTAGCGACGACGAGAGATTGCTCAACGGATTCAGGCAGACCGAGTGCTGCCGCGGTTATCTATCGAAGCGGAAACGTCAGGGAACGAGCTTCTAAATGTTATTTAACGTAGTCGAAAGTTTTATTTATTTTCCGTTCCGAATCCACGGTGTGACGAAAGATCGACGCGAGACGGGAAACACGCAGGCTTCGCGATCGACGGAGAACGATACGCTCGATCATGCTCCGCGCGTATGGTATTATTCACGCTAGTCTTACGCTCATCAGTTACCGTACCAATACACCGTTCTACCTGACACCCGTAAAAATTCTGTTAACACCGTCACAAATGTACGTCTACTATTTTTTTTTTTTTAGTGCGCTCGAAGATAGCGAAATTAATTTTGTACACTCTGCTGTAAAAAATAATAGTGCACGATATTCGGAATGTTAAAATGTTAACACGGTCGCCACCACCACGTCACAAATATACGTCTACTATTTTTTGTTTTTTTTTTAGTGTGCTCTAAAATAGTGAAATTAATTTTGTACACTCTGCTGTAAAAAATCATAGTGCACGATGTTCGGAGATTTCGGGACTTCAGCTTTGTAAAAATAAGGTTCCATTTATTTAGATTTTGTGCAATGTTTATGTGCGTGAATAAAAAAATTTCCACGTAAGCAACATCGTCGTTTCGATAATTACAAAATGAAAAATATGAAACCGGTCATCATTTCTTCTGGCTAGGTTTAATGTTAACGAAAGATTTCAACAACAAAGTTTAGCAACAATTGGCAGCGAACGTGTTAACATCCGGCGTTGGTAAATAGAGAGAATCGAGCCTCGAGAAATTTGTAAAATCGACAATCGATCGGCATTGGTTCGAAGATGGCGCTTCGATTTTGTCGCGTGTGCCATTTTTATCGGGTTGCTAACGTCAGAAACGGTGGAGACGTATCGACGCTTGTGAGCAGAGTCGCCGGATGAGGGGAGGGAGCACGCATCGAGGGGAAAAGTTGCCCCCTCTCTGCCAGAAACGACTTCACGTGACTGGCCCGCGGCGCAAGCGTGGGGAGTCACGGCGACTCTGCTTGCGAGCCGATCGTTCGATCGTCGATCGCGCGCTTCAACGGGAAATCGCAAAAAGAAATCGCGAGCGTCGCGAGCACGTGTCACGGACGCTGTACCGTGTACGATCATTGTACCTGACGGTCGCAAGTGTCTTTTGAGTTTCCGTTTGTCAATAAAATCGTCGCATCAGCACACACCTATCAAACTGGCTAATCACTGTTAATCCTGCTAAACTAATTCTATCGACGATCAGGAAAATGGAAGCACGAGAAAATTTCCCAAAAATATGCGAACACTGAATTTCCTGATCGCGAAAAGTCTTTGACGATGTTTGAACAGCTATAATTTCTTGATAAAAAATCGTACGATCGTAAACTCGGGTTTATTTCCAAGCTTGATGCCTCTACTTTTACACACTGTCGATAATTCGTCCATAAAAAATTTTTCCACTTCGGAACAGGTGGGGAAATGAGGACGCGAAATTTGCAATTTTTGAAAAATCTTTGACCATGTTTGAACAGTTATAATTCCTCGAAAAAAAAACGTACGGACATGAACTTGAGCTTATTTTAAATCTCGAAGACTCTACTTTTACGCACTGTCAATAATTTGTTCACGAAAAATTTTTCCACTCTGTAACAGATGGGGAGATGGGGACACTAAATTTGCAATTTTTGGAAAATGTTTGATGACGTTCGAACAGTCATAGTTTCGCGAAAGAAAATCGTACATCAATTTTTAAGGCGTTGTTATAAACGCGAGACTTCAATCTTCAAATCTGTGGAAGATTCATTTGCGAAAAAAAATTTTCAATGTTGTTAGAAACGCTTAAATTTTCCACAAAATTGGAAGAAACAGTCGCGAAAGCTGCAGATAGAAATCTGAAGCTTCGAAATGTGACCAGGATAATTATTAATAGTATTTGTTTCAACTTAATCGCTGTTCAAACATCGCCAATTTCTTTCGACTGGGAAACCTGATGGATTCAATTTTTTTTTCCGGACCACGTAAAAGAGGAGTCTCGCGCGAGATTCGAACAAAATATCTTTCCGTCGAAGAAAATAGTCGTTCCGTTCCAGCGTGCGACGCCTCGGTACGGTCTCGCGACGAATAAATGGCAATCGATTACACGCCCACCACCGCGGCGAAAATTTATCGCTGGTACAGCTTCTCGGGAGCGTCCGCGGGATTAAAGCTGCCGAAACGGTACTTTGTTTCGATTTATCGGCGCTAATGATCCTTAATTCTCGTCCTCGACTTTGAATCACCTTCGTGTTTCTTGGGCGCCGCGCGATGCCGACGGTCACGGCGTAACCCCGTATTTTTCTTCCGATCGACGGGGACGAATAATTACTATTTCGTTGCTGCGATCGAGTAACGCGAACCGCGCCTGGCTCGATCGCAAGATCGATAGCCGAAAACAGGAACCACGGACAAGAGGAGGAGCGATCCGTACGCCGAGCTGCCCTGGATCCTTTTTTCGTTCGAAATGGCGGATTCTAATATTCAGAGGAATTCAACAAATTTATTCCGTTGGGTATACATTGTTTAAAAAATTTCTAAACTATAAAAAAATTATAAGTTTCACCCTTAGCACTCGAGTGGCGACTCGGAGTTGCCATTAATAATTGCTGTATCATTATTCAAAATATTGTTTAATCAATTACTAAATATTTAAGTATTTCATGAGGTATTGTATGAATCTCATATCCATAAAATGAAGAAAAATAATATAGAATGGAATTATTCTAGGTTCGAAGAAATGTTTAATTTTCAACTTAAAATAGCTCCGAGTGCAAAGGTGTAAATAATCATAATAATCATATTTATGATTTAAAAAATATATTGTTAAAATAATGACTAAAAATTTGCATAGATTTCCATTATTTTTAAAACTCTACATAATAATAATAATTTTTCCTCTCTGATATCGGGGGGAAGCCTAACAGAGGCAAAAATTAAACAAGTAAAATCTTTATTTGTTTAAAATAAAAATTGCTTGCACCAATTTCAAGAGGCTTGAGCCAGATAGACAGTTCATACTTTAATAATTCTAATCGGTTGGGGATAATATATTTTTTAAATAATCTTTCTGCTTTTTTAAATTGTGTTTACCGATTTTTATCATTCGGTCCACTAATTCAACATAAAATATTGTACAATTGCGGATTTTTATGAATTTATGGAAAACTTCGCCGACGCAGCGAAAGGTTAGAAAAATTAACGATTTTTAATGTGTAAAAATGTTTGAGAGTTGAATTTTTCTAATAAAAATCTGTCTACAAAATAACGACAATCTCTAAAGTACAGTCGGAGTGACGCGACTCGGCGAGCATGGTAGATTCGGAACGTGGGATTGAAAGGGCTCGAATTGAAATTTAAAGGTCCCCGGACGAATGGAGGGGCGAATGGTTCTCGAAGGTCGAAGGGCGGACGGGCTCCGTAGAAGGAGGAAGAGACTTGAAAGGGACTCTCGAAGACTGTGCAGGAGAGAGAGAGGAGAGGAGAGACGGACCAGGCCGAACCGAAAGCACGAATTTAAGGTTAATTTATGGCGTAATTTAGTTTCAATGTCGGTAGCATAAATCTCCCGTGGAGGACAGGGGTCCGGGGCCCCGCGACGTGCGTGTCGAGAAAAAAGTCGACGAAATAAAGTTACCGGCACGTAGATGCTGGACCAGAGCCGGTACCGAGTGCACCGGTATCTCTCGAGCCTCTCCTCCCCTCTTTTTCTCCGTTTCTCTCTTAATGATTTGGTTTCGCTTAGCTCCGGTTCCCACCGGGCCTATCCGGGCTCTACGGACGCATCCACCATCGATCCTCTGCAGAGAAACGCCACCTCGATCGAAGATTGGAAGATCCAGCCGCACAGATCCACGGTCCTCTTTGAAAATTATTAGAATTGTTAGAGTGAACAATTTTACTGTAAATTTAGTGCCTTCATGCTCATGCCTGTTACATGCAAACATATTTTATGGACTAGTTAGGGATAGTCTGTAAAAGTGGAGGCTTCGAGCTTTAAAATAAGCTCAAGTTTATGGCCGTACGATTTTTTTTAAAGAAATTATCACCGTTCAAACTTCGTCAAACATTTTCCAAAAATTGCTAATCCAGTGTCCTGGTTTTCTCCACTACTGCAAAGTGGACAAATTTTTTATGGATAAATTAGTGACGGTGTGCCAAAGCAGACGCTTCAAGCTTTCGAGTGAACGTAAGTTTATCATAATTCGATTTTTTTTAACAAAATTATGACGCTTTGTCAATCATTTTCTAAGCATTGAAAATTCAGTGTCCTGATTTACCCATCTGTGAGAAGGTGCACAAATTTTTTATGGACTTAGTGATAGCTTGTGAAAGTAGAAGCTTCAAACTTGAAAATAAGTCTAAGTTTATGATCATACAATTTTTTAAAACAAAATTACGACTGTTTAAACATCCTCAAAAATTTTCCCAAAAATTGCGAATTTAGTGTCCTCGTTCTCCCACCTGTTGCAAAGTGAAAACATTTTTAATGCATAAATTAGTGATAGTGTGTCAAAGTAAAGGCTTCGAGCTTTAAAATAAGCCCAAGTTTATGATCATACGATTTTTCAAAACAAAATTATGACTGTTCCAACATCGTTAAACATTTTTCGAATTTTTTTTGAGAATCAAGTTTCACTTAGCTTTCACATAGTTTGATAGTTGTCATAATTTCGTAAAAAATAATCGTACGCCAACAAACTCGGTCTCATTTTAAACCCTGAAAACTCTACTTTCGCATCCCATCGTTCATTTCCCGCTAACATACTTTTCCACGGTCCAGCAGGCGAGAAACTGGTGGCCCGTTTATCTCAAAAATGTTCCAAATCGAAATCTCTGCGGAAAAATTAAAAAAATTTTCTCGCGAACGAATCTTCCACAGATTTGAACAGTGAAACTTTTGCTTACTTAAAAATTGATCTGCGATTTCTGTCCACTGTTTTGCGGAAGAAAACCGGGGACCAAGTTCGATCGCGCGAAGCTCTCGTTGTCTTTCATTCGGAGCTCAATGAAACGACTATAAAAAATCGTTGGTTACTGTTTCCGGCGTCGTTGCGAAGGGGACGCATCAGTCTTCGAATCCGCGGTGGTCTGGGTGTCTTGAAAAATTTTACAATATTTCTAGAGCCGCTTTCGAGTGATTCTCGTGAGAAAACTCGCTGGCGAATTTTGGCTCGTGGCTGTTCGGGTCGCCGTTTCCTGTGCGGTTTGCAGATCGCAGAATAAGGCCGGACTAGATATGCGAGAGGCGTGGGTTCCAAGTACCGGAACGGAACGGAACAGAGGATCGCGAGACCGAGAGAGGGTACGGGGACAAGCTTAGATATTGGGTTAGTTTTTGCCACTGGTTTCTAGTTTCCACAGTGGTGCAATGAGGCCTGCGCTTCCCGTAGACGATCGCCACGTTCCAGATTAAAACTCGCACCGTGACGCGGGCGAGGACGAGGACGAGGACGTAGGATCAAGAAAAAGAAGTGGTCCCCGAGACGATCTTGCGGCCCGTTACGGGAAAGTCCGATATTTACATCCGACACACGATCCAGCAACAGCGAATTCGATGGTCTCGCGATCGCAGACAACCCGCCGCGAAAATCCCACGGAAATATCCGTCCGCCGCGGTTTTTCGCGAGGGTGCGACAGAATAGATCGGACCAACAACAGGATGCAATCCGGCGCGTTCGCCGCGAATGGACGGACAACTTTTTCCGCGATTCACCAAGAAATAAATATAACGCTCTCTCTTCTTCTTCTTCTTCTTTTGATTTAGCTCGAGCGTTTCTCACGAGCAGGTTCGGCAATCGCGAAAATCCAGCGAGCTTTTCGATTTTGCCCGACCTCGCGAACCATCTGTAATATATTTTCCACGGCTCCTGCGAGGACGTTCTCGTTGTGTACTGAAGGAGCAGATTTTTTTTAGGAAATATTGACGACTGACGGATTTTGTTTATTCAAAGGAATTCAACACTAGTGACGCGATTTTTGTTTATTAACCCTTTGAGTGCCGGGAGCCGATATATCGGCTCCTGCTACACTCGCGAGAAGTGCCAGAGCCGATATATCGGCCCGCGCCTCGTAGCGCTTTACTATTCGCATTGCGGGAGAACTCTATCTCAAAATAAATTTGTAATACGTTATAAATGATCTAATTTCACTATGAGAGAAATAAAAAACATAATTTTGTTTCAGCAATGTTATATTACCGATAACAATTACATATTTCGAAAGAGATAATCCGCCTGGCGCCTACCGTGTACCTTCAAGTTATGTTTTATTTTTGTTATGTATTATTGTTTATCTTGTTACAAAATATATTGGAAATACAAAGTATATGCTTCATTATAATTGACCCATATAAAATTGTGGTGAAAAGATGGCTGTTTGTATGTGCAAACACGTTTTGTACGAGAGAACTCAACTTTTACTTCATTTATAAACATATATACCTTTGTTTTTTCTATAATTCTCAAATGAGTACAAAAAAACTAGTGTCATTGTTTCGTTCTGTATTTCATCTATAATACGCACCTTTTTGAATCATGTAAATATCGTTTCTCGTTTGGTTTTTATAAGCATTTTCCCGAACCCTTGTAAAACTGTGAAATTCGGCCGGTTTTTCTCGCATAGGCACCTCCATTTCGCCCGGCACTAAAAGGGTTAACATTGAAAACTTATAATTGTTTTATGTGAAATGAGTTGGCAGTTTCTCGTCTGCTATAGCGTGTAAAAATATCTTAGAGGAAAATGAATAGTGGCATCCGAAAGTGGAGTCTTCAGGGTTTAAAATGAGTCCGCATTTGTTGGACTACTATTATTTTTTACGAAATTATGACAGGTCAAATATCGTCAAACTTGAGTTCAAAAAATATTCGAACAATGTTTGCGAAAAATGTTTGACGATGTTTGAATAATTATAATTTCTTGAAAAAAACTCGTATATACTTGAGCGTATACTGAAGCTTCAAGTTTCTACATTCACAAGCTGTCACTAATTTGTAGATAAAAAATTTTTCCACTTTGTAACATGTGGGGAAATGAGGGCACTAAATTTGCAATTTTTGGAAAATGTTTGACGAAGTTTGAACAGTTATAATTTCGTGAAAAAAAATCGTATGACGATAAACTCGGGCTTATTTTTATGCTCGAAGGCTCTACTTTTACAGACCATCGGTAATTTGTCCATAAAAAATTTTTCCTTGCTGCAACAGCTGGTGAACTGACGACTCTAAATTTGCAATTTTTAGAAAATCGTCGATGTTTGAACAGATATAATTTTTTGAAGAAAAATCGTACGGACACAAACTCGGGCTTATTTTCAAGCTTGAAGCCTCTACTTTCACCAGCTGTCACTTATTTGTCCGTAAAAAATTTTTCTACTATATAACAGCTGGGGAAATGAGGGCGCTAAATTTACAATTTTTAGAAAATTATTGTCTGGTCGAAAAGGAGCGCATATTTGAAAGAAGTGTACTAAGAGGGTTGCGAGCGAGAGGAACGTTGGGAAACGATGGTAGCGGAGGGTAAAATCGAGGCAATCGGATGTTGGACAGCGGCGGAAGCAGCCAGCTGTCGACGGTGGAGTTGTTTAGACCGGTAAGCTCGTGGAAAGAAGCGAAAGAACGAAGCAAGCAAGCAAGCAACGCGGCGCGGCGGCTCTCTCTTTCTGTCTCTCCTTCTCCTCTTCCCTGCCGCGAGTCGTCCGAATGGTACGTGAGTTCCAGAAACACACTGACGACTCTTGGATTCCTCGTACCGATAGATGCAGCTCGTCGCAGAAGGCTCTCCGGTCGGCATCCCTCGTCCGGCATGCGAAACGTTTCCCGTTTTCCACAGAAATCGTCTAGACTGGCCAGTGAAGCGCGAGCAACCGGAAATCGTCGAGCGCCGCCGGCGGAAGCATTCTCTCGAACGTTCTCGCGAAATCTCCCATAACTCCTCTCCCTATTACTCTGCTCCCTGGCAAAGGGGCTGCTCATTGGAGCCGTGAAAAATCCATTTTGTTAAAATCTGTTCTACTTGGTGCTTAAAAGGTTAGTTGAAGCATTTTTTGAAATTCAACGTCAAAGACTGCTTCAAATCCACCTTCTCAACATAGATTAAAGCCAGCTGAAATGTACCTTAATTCCAGCTTCAAAGCCAGCTTCAAACCAGCTTTAAACCATGATTCGAAGACTGCTTCACACCACCTTCAAATCTACCTTCAACATAGATTAAAGCCAGCTGAAAGGTACCTTAAAGCCACCTTCAAATTCACCTTTCAACATAGATTAAAGCCAGCTGAAAGGTACCTTAAAACCACCTTCAAATCCACCTTCCACCATAGATTAAAACCAGCTGAAAGGTACATCAAATCCATCTTTCAACATAGATTAAAGCCACCTTCAAATCCACCATTCAACATAGATTAAAGCCACCTTCAAATCCACCTTTCAACATAGATTGAATCCATCTTTCAACATAGATTAAAACCACCTTCAAATTCACCTTTCAACATAGATTAAAGCCAGCTGAAAGATACCTTAAAACCAGTTTCGAAAATAGTTTCAAAGCCAGCTTTAAAGCATGCTTCAAAGACTGCTTCATGTTCACCTTCAAAATACATTGAAGCCATCGGAAAGGTACCTTAAAATCAACTTTAAAGCCAACTTCAAAGCCAGCTTCGAAACAAATTGAAGCCAGCCTCGAGTACAGCTGAAAAGCCAGACACGAAGATTGCCGCGAAGCCGGCTTTAAGGCCAGTTTAAAAGCCAGCTCGAACAGCTGCTTGGGGCCAGTTGTGAGGCAGCTCTCGCGAAATCCGTGGTGGTTCTTGTCAGACGCGGAATGCACGAGCCGCGTTCAGAGTCAAAGCATGATCGCCGCCGTGCCGCGGCGATAGGCGACGCTGGTACGGGTCACGGAACGAGAATACGTGATGGCACGCGACACGGCCTCTTTCCAATCGTTTCGACGTTTCACCGACACCTGGGGATTCGCCTTTGTTCGCGTCCACCGCGGAAAACCGGAGCTGGAAATTCGTCCGGCGGCGAGCGCCGTTCTTCTTCTTCTTCTTCTCGCCGGAAGTGGCGCGGCGGCTACTGCCTCATCGGAAAGTCGATGGCCGCTGCTTCGAGCGTCCACTTGCGCCTGCCTACACACCCTGTCCTGTCACGTCGTTTCGCGAAATAGCGATTCGTTGCAACAACCGGGTCCGTCTCGAACCCGGGGAAAGTGGTATGCAAATTACATCCTGCTCGGACCAGCCGAAATAATCATTCTTAGAACGTCCGTCGAGCGAAACGAACCGTGCCGGATTCACGGCGACTCGCATTAATATTCGAACAGGCTTCGGGACACGATCGCTGCCTGGATCATTCCTGACCCGGCGAGCGGATCTCCAGCCGCAATTTTTCTCTTCACGAATCGCCTCGACGGACGATTTCCATCTTCGATGACGTTCAAAATTTTTGTATGGATCTCCATCGATCTTCTCGTCGCGTAAACTTGCATCACTCACGATTGAAATTCATCACCAGAAATAGGCGATACCTAAATGTACACATTTCGTATATTTTAACCGATTAACTGCGTTCGACGTGTACACACGTTTTCAAGAATGAATTTTTTATCGAATAAAAATGTAACACTTCACAGAGAAAACATTGCATTCTAACATTGCTCTCTTAAAAATACATGTAGTACGTCGTACGGAGGTTTCCATTTTGCAATTGTTAGATTTCTAAATAGCGTCTGTCTTTCTACTCTACATTTTCGGCATTGCCATACGATTAATATCTTGAAATGAAACATCGCCTCGTTTTTCGTAAAATTTATAACAGGATTTGCCCCGCGATCGTCGCGTATACTCTGCTCGATTTTGATTCCGCACTCTGTGGGGGATTGTTAAAACGAAATCACGCAGATTAAAGGTATAGGTATAAATTAAAAAGAAATACTGGGTCAACATGGATCCGGGTGGTCCCCTATCCAAGTGTCGGTGCTAATTTAAAGTTTCCGCAAAATAGGTCTTGATCGATTTTACCGGAATCGGGGAATATCGATCTATAGATCGGCGCGCGTCTTTCAGGTTTTTCACCGGCGCGGCGCGGCGCATAGTCACGCGCCTTGGTACCGGATACAAGAAGAAAGTTCGGTCGCCGATTTAGTCGCCGATGAAAGTATCGCGCTTCGAGTTCGGACTCGGGAATCCGGCGCAGAGTTTTGCATACAATCGATCGAGATTAGAAAGCAATTAAACGATTCCCCCGGAGCCGTCCCGTAGCGGCGCGGTGGCTCGTCTCCTCGCGCGTGGGATTCCCCGGACGAATTAACGTTTCCGCGAAGCCCTCGATCGTCGGACAAGCTCGAGATCTCGCTGCGATTTATGCTCGGTCATCGCGACATTTCCATGCTATCGGCAAGAGGACGAGCACCGAGCTCGCATTAAATGAAACATAATTAACATAATAAAAAAAAATATTTAGATATTAAATATTTAGTATTCGTAATTATTATAATAAAGCATCATTACAAAAGAAACGTTTAGTTTATTTCATAAAGATGAATTAGCTTATGTCATAGGATGGTTCAGTTTCCCGATTCCGTCAATTGTTTTTACTTTCTGTCAGCGTGTTATTTACATATAAACGTGCGAACGGTAAAATATTAAATGAAATTGTTATTCAGGCGCTAGAAACATCGTTTGCATCCGTGGGATCCTACTGGGGAATCCTCTCCGCATCTGTGTTAAACGACAAATTTATTTGAATGTAATTTATTAATGCAAAATGGCGCAGTATTGAATATTTATTACCGCAGCAAATGATTCGTGCCGCCTTTCCCATAAGGCGCAATGTAAATTCCGGCACGAATTACTTGCTGCTCTTAAACGTCCGTACAGCGCCAATTCGTGCAGCGGCAAAACGCTCAAACTGTTAGCCAAATGATACCGACAGAGCACGACAGAATGCGACGGTGGCGCCACTTGTGGCCAAATTGAAAAACATTTTCGTGGATCTAGTTCCAACATTTATCGTTTATCAGCATAGAGGGCGTAAGAAAACCAATTGTTACTGTGCTAGACACGAAACCCCATATGGTGATTGGTTTACTGTTTACTCTTATACCTCATCTGTGACGAAACCCGATATAGTGGTGATCTACCGTTATACCTCGTCTGTGATCGCACAGTATAAACCGTGAACTCTGCTAAATCATGGAAGTTACTGTCGGCGCCATCTAGCGGTAGACTTGGGAACCAACGCTGGCTAACAGTTTGAGCGTTTCGCCACTACGTGGAATGGCGCTGTACGAACCCCTGACTGAGCTTCTCAACTTGGCCGCTAGTGGCACCACAATCGTATTCTACCGTCGGTAATATTCGGCTAACAGTTTGAGCGTTTTGCCACTACGTGGAATGGCGCTGTACGGACCCCCGACTGAGCTTCTCAACTTGGCCGCAAGTGGCACCACAATCGTATGCTACCGTCGGTAACATTCGGCTAACAGTTTGAGCAATGTGTGTGATCACATATTGACGACAGTGAACGTCTACTCTTATACCTCGTCTGTGATCGCACAGTATAAACAGTGAACTCTGCTAAATCATGGAAGTTACTGTCGGCGCCATCTAGCGGTAGACTTGGGAACCAACGCTGGCTAACAGTTTGAGCGTTTTGCCACTACGTGGAATGGCGCTGTACGGACCCCGGACTGAGCTTCTCAACTTGGCCGCTAGTGGCACCACAATCGTATTCTACCGTCGGTAACATTCGGCTAACAGTAGAATAATGTGTGTGATCACATATTGACGACAGTGAACGGCATTGACAAAATCACCGGCAAAATTGTCTTATTTATTGTTGTTAACATTTTTCTAGCAGAAAGAAACGCTTGATCGTATCGCAATAATGGCAGCATTCGAGGGTAAATATTCTGATAATTGTACAAATCAAACGCAACGTATTGTCAACGATATACCCGACTGTCAAAGCATTTTATACAATATTCTATTTGCAGAAATGGGTGTGCAGGCAGAAATTGCCACTGCAGTTGACGAAATGGAATGGACGTACGTGTTTCCCAGAATATTACAAAATAATCACATTATATATATAATCAATTACTTGACGATTTTATTGGAGCAACTGTTATAACTTTGATGTGCCTTGCCATTTAAATTGTAGATTGCCAACAGACGTACAAGCCGAAGCAATACCTCTAATCCTTGGCGGTGGAGATGTGTTAATGGCTGCAGAAACTGGCAGTGGAAAGACTGGTGCCTTTTGTCTACCCGTTATACAAATAGTATGGGAAACTCTGAAAGACTTTGAATCTGGGAAAGCAACTAGTTCTTCGGCTACACAATCACAAGCTTGTAAGGGTTTCTTATTTCAATAATAGTACCTTTAAACACGTGCTTATATATTAATAATTTACAGCTACGCATTGGGCCCTAAGTTTATTCGATAGAGGCTCGGCACTGGCAGTAACCCCAGATGGTTTGAGATGCCAGAGCCGTGAACAGAAAGAGTGGCATGGTTGTCGCGCGAATAAAGGAGTCCAGGGCAATAAGAAATACTTCTTCGAAGCTACAGTAACCGACGAAGGACTGTGCCGTGTTGGTTGGTCTACGTCTCAGGTGAGTACCGAACCATTTACACTAATATAATTAAATCAGTAAAGATCTCATCGACTACAACGGTAAATGTGTTCGCAGGCTGCTTTGGACTTGGGCACGGACAAGTTCGGCTTTGGTTTCGGTGGGACTGGTAAAAAGTCCAATGCAAAACAATTCGTAGAATACGGCGATGCTTTCGGCATGCAAGACGTGATTGGATGTTACTTGGATCTAGCTAATGGTGAAATTAGTTACTCTAAGAACGGCGTCCATCTTGGTACAGCGTTCACTCTAAACGCGCAACAAAAGTCTCAGACCTATTATCCAGCCGTTGTCTTGAAGAATGCAGAGATGTCTTTCAATTTCGGAGCACAGCCATTCAAACATGCTCCTACTAGCGATTATATAGCTCTCGCTTCTGCTTCTAAAGAATTTGTAAAAGAAAATCCAATGAATAACAGCAGCGCCAAAAGCAAGGACGATGGCAAACCGAAATGTAATGCTCCTCAGGCCATAATCATAGAGCCATCTAGAGAACTGGCTGAGCAAACTTTTAATCAAATCCAAAAAGTATGTCGACACTGAACAGTAATTAATAATATTAAGTATTGATAATATCATCTCGAATATATATGTTAAGTGATATTTAAATTTTAGTTCAAGAAGTACTTGAATGATCCTGTCATCAAGGAACTATTAGTTATCGGTGGAGTCAGCGTGAAGGAACAGATATCTGTATTGAATTCTGGCGTGGATATAGTAGTTGGAACGCCAGGACGTTTAGAAGATCTGATTCAAGGCGGCTACTTGTCTCTAACTCATTGCAGGTATCAGTTAATGACTGAGCTCCGATATTGTATAGCTACACGTCGACTTAATAATAATTTTACCCATTACATTTTCCTGGTCTCCAGATTCTTCATTCTGGACGAAGCTGACGGTCTGCTCAAGCAAGGATACAGTAGCCTAATCGATCGGCTACATAAACAAATTCCTAAGATCACATCCGACGGGAAGCGATTGCAGATGATAGTGTGTTCAGCCACGCTGCATTCGTTCGACGTGAAAAACATGGCCGGAAGACTGATGCATTTCCCAACGTGGGTGGATTTGAAGGGCGAAGACGCAGTACCTGAGACAGTGCATCACGTTGTAGTAACTGTAGACCCTCAGAAGGACAGGACCTGGCATAATCTGAGGACACACATACCAACCGATGGTGTCCACGCGAGAGACAACATAAGACCTGGTGGCAACACTCCAGGTGGAGTTGAACAATATTTCTCTAAAAATCTCTTTCCGGTTCTAAGATTCTACGATCGAACGTATTTACAGAGACCCTGTCGGAAGCTGCGAAGATATTAAAGGGAGAATACTGCATTCGTGCTATCAATGAACATAATATGGACAGAGCCCTAATCTTTTGTAGAACGAAGATAGATTGCGACAACTTAGAACGTTACCTGAAGCAGACCGGAGGGAAGCAGTTCTCTTGCGTCTGTCTTCATGGGGACAGAAAACCCCCAGAACGTAAAGCTAATTTGGAGAAGTTCAAGAAACAGGAAGTGAAGTTCTTGATCTGTACTGACGTTGCTGCTAGGGGGCTGGACATCACAGGGTTACCTTTCAGTCCGTAGATAATTATATTTTTAATATTTCACCTTGCAAAGACACACTGTTTTCTATGTAAAATTTTTCTAGAAAACTTTGTACGGAGATTCCAGTGTGCATTGCAGGGTTGCAACAGCTTAGTACGATAATTAAACAGGCGAATTGTTTCTAGTGATCAACATTACTCTACCAGATGAGAAATCGAACTACGTACACCGTATAGGAAGAGTTGGTAGAGCCGAAAGAATGGGTCTGGCCATTTCTCTGGTCAGTAAAGTACCTGAAAAAGTATGGTACCACGGTGAATGGTGTCCTAGCCGCGGAAGAAATTGTCAAAACACTGCACTAACTGATCAGGGTGGTTGTTGCGTCTGGTACAATGAGCAGACCGTAAGTGACTAAACTCCTACGTGTCAAGTCCCTTCTCTACCATTCCCTAACAATGTTTTATTTGTTCTCTCAGTATCTAGCTGAAATCGAGGATCACCTGAACGTCACGATCCAGCAGGTAGACACTGACATAAAGGTTCCTCAAAATGCTTTCGACGGGAAAGTCACGTACGGTCAAAGAAGGTCCAATATGGGTACGCATTGTCCTCTATTGTATCTAGTGCCACGTATGGTGTATGATAATTTTTAATAATTTTTATGGCCATAAAATTCTATTTAATGAAAAATTATGATTTGCTTGAATCATGCTATGCGTTGAACATTACAGGTTCGAATTACCAGAACCACGTTCAGCAAATGATCCCGTACGTGTCACAGCTATCATCGTTGGAGTCCAAGTCGCAATTGCTATACTTGAAGAGACACATGGCCTCTGCAGCGAATTAACGCGCTTCGAATTTCTAAAGGACTGCCGTTCTTTTCTTATTGAGATGAATAGTAATTTGCTAATCAATTGATTATTGCCAATATGTTGCTTGGCATATGGAATAGTCTTCGGAGTATTTATAAATAACGTGTACTTTCAAATATAATATATAAGAGGTTCGTTTACAAATAATATAAAAATCATGTGTTTCTGACACGTCGGAGATTACCCTGGTCCTCAGCTTCTCGTTTCGCAGAAACTTAGAAACCCGTCGATTGCTATGATACGGCGACCGTCAAAATAACATTCGCGTTTGTGTATATAAGACATACGGCAAGTGTTTATTGTATCATTATAATCTTCATAATTGTACCATCGCTATTTCAGTTACACAAATGTATAATACAGTGGCCTTGCAGTGTTTGGTTTTTTGTAATTTTTTCTTTTCATTTTCTTTTTTTTTTTCTTTCACAATATCTCTCCTCTCCTTCCGCATATTGTATATGTGCATGTACGCGCACGCGCGCACCTTATGATCTGAATTTTGTATTTAGAGTATAATGTATATATATCTATATATTCATATATATATATCATATACTCTTAGAATTTACTAAATGACTTTTCTTTAATTACACATAATAATTTATACACATTTCTCGAAATCAATGGTAAACGACTAAAGTTATACAGTGTACAAATCATACCATTTCTCTCCCTCGCTCGCTTTCTCTCTCTCTCTCTCTCTCTCTCTCTGCGCATTCAGATAAATCATCAGAGTACGTGCATTCCTCTGCTCTTCTCAAATAGTGTGCGCGGTTCGTCTCGAACCACATTATCTCTCATTAATTATACGCTAAACTTAATCGATTTAATCAGCATTAGATTCATGAAAACATTTTTTATAGTTTCTTGGTTTCATTATTTTTTTGTTTTCTTCATCATATTCAGACAGTCATCACAGAATGAGAATGAAATATTTTTCTTCTTACTTCTTGTAATCTAAAAACACATTTACAATCGTTCTTCTCTTTCGCACACACTCTCTCTCTCTCTCTCTCTCTCTCTCTCGCATACACATACTCTCACATTCTCTCTCTTTGGCGCACTCTTGGCTCACACGCGCGCATAGTCGATTTTCTCTCGACTGCATTTAACTCGGTAAAGTATTTTTATGTATATCAATTTATCATATACACTACATAGTCCACCCCACGATTCTCGCTTTTAATAGCGACTGAACGATCCCGTCCGATCAATACTCTCGTTCGCCTATTATTCTTCTAATTAAACTCATCTCTTTCTCTTTCTCGTTTGATTGCATCGTACGCAACGTGACAGCGTCTGTGTATGTGTATATATGTATGTATGTATGTTGTTTTTTTTAGTTTATTGTGCACTAATGGAAACGTTTTCTAAGTCTTCTTCGGTTAAAGAAAAAACGAGATAAACAAACGGAGAAAGTCAAGATACGCGAGACCGTGGGGCGGACAACATTAATTTTTCATTTTCTAACAGAGTTTTTCTCGAGTTCCGTTATTATTCTTTATTATTTTATTATTATTATTATTATTCATTTACATCACGTATAGATCTGTGTCCTCTCACTCTCTCTCTCTCTCTCGATTTCCCCCACTGTTTTAAACGCTAATTTGTCGAGCGTTAATTTGTTAATGCTCGACCACGGGTTTTCATTCCCGTCGTCAGTTATTATTATTATTTTTTTTCTTTTTTGATAATAAACTCGAATCCCCTCTGTCCCCAACCCCCACCTTTCTCTCTCATCCGAGTCATTTGCTAAACATACTTCCTAAGTGACACGCAACAACGAGTTTCTTATGATTTATTAAATGGGGGAGAGAACCACGGGCCTTGGGTGGAGGACGTTTAATTATAATTGACGAGCCGAAGAGAAAGAGAGAACCGTTTTCTCTCTCAGTTTCTCTTCCCCCATCGGACTATTACACGTGGAAAATACATTTATACGCGAACAGTTTCGAGTCGTAGGAGCGATCTCGGCGTTCGTTTCCCTTGCTCCTTCCTGTTTTTCATTTTTTTCGAGGGACCTCCGGTCGGCCATCTTGCCCTCGGTTGTCCACCGTCCTCCAAACCGCCTCCGTTCGCCAGCCGTTTTGCTCGCTCCTCGCTAATTTCGTTAAACAACACGTGGCTCTCACCTTTCCGAGGCGAGTCTGGCCATTTTTATAAAAAATGGCCACCATTTTTATGAAAAACGGCCACGAACCGCTGCTTAGAACACGCTGGTTCTCCCGTCGAACCTATTAAACTCTAACGTCAGACACGGGCAACGAGCTTTTTGCCCGTGGGAGCAACGATTCGGAGCGAACAGTGTCGTAGGAGGAGACACGTGTACACTTCGCTCCGCCCCTCTTTCTACAGATTGCCCCGGGTGGGCGTGGTTCGGTTGCCCCGGACTTCTACGTAGCCAGAGGTCAGTGCCCCACGGGGCAACCTCTGCCCATGCCTGGCTCCAAGTATTTCGTTGCTCGGAGCAAAAATTGGTCGCGAGGGCCATTTCCTCCGATCGAGGGGCTTTCGAACGCGATTTGGATCCCGGCGAACATGATTGGATAGCTGTATTCTCGGACATCAGTGATCGCGTCGTACAGGCATGGGCGACGGAGCGCTGTAGATTGCCCCTGGGAGCTACGCTTCGAAAACATCAGAGAAAAAGATAAAAAGATCGTTCTTTGTTCGTCGCCTGTGTGCGAAGTGTGTCGAGTGGGCGTGGTCTCGGCGCTCTAAGTTTAAAGAGAACCACAAATAGCGACAAAGAGCGACGCGACCTCGGTGTGAAAATTGGAAAAAAAGATCATCTTTTCTGCTTTCTCTCTCTCTGTGGAGGGATGGCTCAAAAGTGGGCGTGGTTTCGGCGCCCCACGGGGCAATCTACGCCTCCCACGCCTGCCGTTCGTTCATTTTGATCCGAGCGGTCTCACATTCGAGACAGACGAACCTGAAGACGATATCCAGCGAGCATTTCCCACCTGCGATCGTCGGCTTAACGTTTCGATCCGATTGAAGGGAAAAAACTGTGTGACCAATTTTTCTTTGTAATTAGTGAACCTTAACGGCAACGGAAACGAAGGGCAGCAAGCGAAGTTCTGATCGTTATAAAACTGCGACGAATCCGGAGAACGGATGAGCGAGGCTCGTAGAGGTCGAAAGAAGCGAACGGTCGCATTAATAAGTCCATATTCTTGAACGGGACGAGAGTGTTAAAAATGAAAAAAAAACTCGTCCAGGTTAATTGACGCGACGCAAGACCGCCGTCCGGAGAGACTGTGTCCAATCAACGGCGACCTTTGATCCTCGACGAAACACGGGGAGGAACCAACGGAAACGTTGTCGACGAATAGAGGAAAAAGTACGTGAGAAAGGCACGATCCACAATCGGGAGACATCCGGAATCACCGATACCGATCGCGGACACGTCACAGAGATCGAAGGATCATACAAATGGAACTTATTGCCAGTCCGCGACTCGAAAAATTCTACGAGGACCGAGTGAAGAGAGGGGCCAGCTCTCGTTCGCCGATTCGCGAGATTGCTGGTCGACAGGCGAGATAGATATTATTATAGCTTTTTATAATGACGATGAATAGAGCGACGCCGACGATGATCAAAAATGACAAAATGACACCGCCCGCGCGCCAATGAAAACCCGACTGTGTAAAGACAATCTCTCTCACTCTCTCTTTTTTTCTTCTGTTCTCATTATTTCTTTCTTTTTGTTTTTTTTCTACTTTTATCGAATAACAATGTAACGATAAGACGATCACAATAAATGACTCTGTATCCTTAACATAAACGCGAACACGGCGAGTTTACGCGGGCACGACCGCGTGCGCATACTTCTTTGTAGTTTCTCTCGATTTGTCCAGCTCGCGGACAATGTTCGAACGAGCCGCAGAACTGTACCGCCCCGGACAGGTTTCTCTCTCGGTTTTCATACGCTGAGAGCGTCGCGACGCCGAAAATCTCTCTCTCTCTCTCTCTCTCTCTCTCTCTCTCTCTCTCTCTTTCGAACACTGAACACAAGGAGAAAGAAGTGTGTTCCATAGAAAATCGTGTGTACCGATATATATACTATATATACGGGCTCGAGAAGCTTCCGTGTGTCTGCACGAACCTGCCGTTTGTTTGTTGTATATTTACAAATCAAAATAATAATAATAATAATTACTTGCACCGCTCGGCTCTCTTACATGTACATATTCACATGCCTCTGGTTAACATTGTACGTACTTCTGAAAAGGAAAACTTGTGCGATCGGCGTATATATATACACACACACACACACGCGCACGCACACATTTTTTTTGTAAATGGACCGGCCGATTTTTATGCACCGATCTTGGCTAGCGAAAGAATGAAATTCGATTTTTATTTTCTTTAAATATCCGAGAGCTAACATTAAACGAGAAGTTCGGTGTGCCACGGTGTTCGCGAGAATCGTGTTCCGCGGAAAAATCGGCAGTCTCGGGTACTATAATGATCGCGGCCACGCGAATCGTTCGGTGGATCGTTATTTAAGTCAGTCTCTCTCTCGCCTGGTACGTCGACGGGACTCTCTTCTGAGTTTCAACCCTGCAGTTGTACTACGCGCGCCCAGATTCGCTGCGTACAGCGATTCTTTTCTTTACTGTTAGGTTGTTCGGAAAGTAATTTCGTTTCCTCGAGGGAAAAAGTGAAAGTCAATTTTTTTTAGAATAAGTTTTATAAAACTTAAAGATTCCATGCTCGTAGAATTTCTGTTGTTTATTAGAAATTACTCTCCGAACGACCTGATAAATAAATAGCGAACGTTCCCGAATTTCTTTCAGATTCGGAGCTAAACGGTTGACAGAATTTTAGGTGATCCTCGTAGAATTTCTGAGCGAACGGAGTACGCGCCTCTGCAGGGTCGACTTCCGGCGACCGTGGAGCGTCGATGGTATCGTTCTCAACGCGCGCGCAATCGGAAATGGCGATACCGCGACGATGCAAGGTGACAGAAGTATTGATACGAAGAACGGCCAAACGATTTCGCGTGACGCCGCAACCATGAACGCACCCGTTCCGTCGTTTCCGGTGGGACGTGGCGCGTTCTCTGTCCCGAATCAAGCCCTCGGAGGAGAGAGAAACGAAAAGAAAACGTGTAAGAACATCGTACCCCTTTCACACACACAAACACACATGCGCTGGCATACACGAGAAACGATTTTCCATTGGACGTGCCCTGTAAGCACCCCCGATCGCTAGACCCGGTTGCACAAGCTTGAAATAGAATCACTTTTCCTGTGATCGTATTTGTTTAGCTGTCGACCGGTCAAGTTCGCGTAGAGAATTTACAGGACACCCCGTATAATATATACATATATCTTTGTGCTGGGTGAACAATTAATTCACGGAAGTTTCATCGACAGTTAATAATACTCTCTCTCACACTCTCTCTCTCTCAATCTCTCTTTCTCTAATTTTCTCACGTCCATGCAATCCTTCTGTTGTTACACAAGTTGCACAGTAAAAATAACACCTTCGCAACGCGCGTATAAATACTATGGTTTGCCGGTTATGCGATTAGTACGATAGGTATACATATAGATGTACGCACACGGGCCCCATTACACATCGATATTACACGAGAGTACATTTACGAGGGATGCCGGGGGACTCGTGTCGCGGGCGAGAATACGAATCCGTCGTTGACGTACGATCCACGAGAATTACCACGTTGACAACCGCGTTTCTCTCTCTTCGCGTGGAGAACGCGACACCGCATTTTCTTTTTTCAACGATTGGCATCGAGGCTCGCGCGTCCTCTGCCGCTCTCTCCTTTTTCTTTCATTTCATCGGAGAACGAAGGATGATTTCTCTCGAGCGCGCGAAGAAACAGTCGATCGAACGAAAGGAGAAAGAACCTGTTGCACATTCTGCTCGGCGAAGTCTAATTTACAAAATAGAATAAGTATATGTATATATGTATATATATATATAGAGATGTATGTATATACTGTACAAATGACTGTATTCGCCTAGACTCGCTTTCGTCTACTTAGTCGAAGAAAATTGTGCCCATCTCTGGTCTAAAACGTGAACACAGGAAACGCAACCGGCTAGATCGTTAATCGAATCGAGGAACGTTCCGCGAGCACACACACCCTTCCTCTCGTCGCTCGCATGATCGTCACTGGACTGCGGACTATATACAACGCATTTGCGACTGAAAAAAAGAAGAATGGTAATGTGCGGTTTAACACTAAACCCACTGCCGGTCGATCGACCGGTTTTATATTTTTCATTTTACGATTATTCGCATTAATACTTACGCGGAAATTGATTCGATAAATTTATTTATCCGAGCACATACTTGAATAGAAATTGCACAAAATCTAGATAAACATTTTAATCGCTAGGTTAATTAATTAACCGGCAGGTGTAGCGTTAAGGCGAGAAACAGATTGAAGAAATTCGAGAGCCTCGATGTGTTAGTTTCATACTAATTCCACTGTTCAGAAACTGTTTCCCTTGGTTTCAATAAATTTACAGATGCCATGAATCGCACAACGATCCGCAGTTCAATGACAGTGCCGCTGCGACCAACAATTGCAACCGTTTAAATACAAATTGATCGTGATCATCGCTGAACCGAAGACGCTTAGAAATACACTTCAGCGATTTCCGAGGATTCGCTGGTTTATAAATTATTACTGCGTCTAAACGTCCACGGCACAGTGACAATTATTCTAGAGCGCTGATTCCACGGTTTGTCTTTAGACGTTGCAGATGTTTGTTTGCCAAGTACAAGCGTTTGAGAGAGAATAGCGAAAATGAAAGAGCGATCGAATTTTGCTAGGAAACGGTCTGGAGCAGAGGACGATAACAGGAGGATAGACAAGACCGGAGAGCCCCAAAATGTGGTAACGGTCCACGACCAGTTCAGAAACCTTGGCTTCTTCGTTTCTCGCTCTCAGTTTCACGCGGTAGTCTCGTTTTCCTGTTAGAAAAGTATGTAGCTGTGTCGCGTGCGTGATCGCTATCGACCCGCGGTGCGAGTCTCTACGTTTCACCGTGTGCACACAGCGAGAGAAAGAAGCGCCGCTTACCGAACCGCTCTAACAAATAGACTACGGATCCTTAAAGAAAATAAAAATCGTCTGCATCGATCGCGCGAGACACAGTAGCCATTCGGAGGCTGTTTCTTAATTCTGCTAATTTTTCTCGTTAACGCACAAAATCCGCAGTTTACCATTAAACAATCATAATCGGCAATACAGCAAAAGGAAATTTTTAACAGTTCGGTAAACAAAGGAGAAGAACTTTATACACCGAATAAAATTAATTTTCCCTCTATTCCAACGTTTGTGAAATGTTGCTATTCAAGATCCTCAGTCTATTCACGCGTTGATCAACTTTTTTCTAAAAATGATCAACACGATTCCGGACCCCCCGAAGATCCCCGCCCCACGGGGGCGGGACACGCGACTCACGGGGTTCGAGGATCGCCTCTTTCTCTCGGTGCGTGTACCGGAAACAGTCGAAAGAAAGCGACGAGCGTGCACACGATGTTCGCGTCCTGAATATTCAATGGGGAAACTCGATGGCGGAAGTTTGCGATATACACAGGGTGTCCAAACGGCGTCGTTCATGAATGAATATTTTTTCCGCGCGCCCCCTTCGTCGGCCCTTTGCCCCCGAGATTTTTGTACGCGAAATTTCGTTCTTTTTTCGATCGTATCGTAGCGTGTCGTTCACATTATTTTTATATAGTTATGTATATATTCCCCCGGGACACGAAAGCATTCGTTCGGAATAAACGAGAGACGCGGGATACTTTACATTACGAAGTCGAATAAATAAGCAACATATTATACCTCTGTATGTTTTATAACATTTACATTGACATACTTTGATTGTAAAGTTTGGAGCCTAAACGCTAGTCAAAAAAGTGTACGTGTAAAACGAATTTTTGTTTCTCTCTTCTAGTATTTTTTTCTCTTTTCCTCTCCCTCTCTCTTTCACATACACACACACACGCTCGCGCACAGCAAGCATACATAGACACATTCGTACGTACACACGCTCTTCCTTTCGTTCTCTCTTTCAACGTGGCACATCTCTTGCACAGTTCAGGATTTTCATACGTAAACATTATCCTACGACGACAATGTGTATGTTGCTTGTTTGTTGTTGTTCTGTTTGCGGTACTGTATATGTTAATAGTGTATCTGTTTCGATGCGTGTTGTCTGTGTGTGTGTGTGTGTGCCTAAGTACACGAATTCGAACGTATTCTCGAAAAAATGGAAAAAAGAAACGAAGACGAAGTAGAAGTAGAAGAAGAAGAAGAAGAAGAAGATTCGGTAAAAACGATAATCGTAAAAGTGAGAGGAATCTCGATCCATCGGGAAACGCACATAAAAACATGAATCTGTGGACGGTCACCCTGTACATATTTGATACATAGTTATATAATTAAAACGCTCTTCGAAATACTGTAAAATCTCACAAAATACTCTTCTTGTAAAAAGGTGCGGCTGAGACTCCTACGGGTCGGGCCAATGCGATTTAAAAGTCGAGATTCGGAAGTCGAGGGAAATTAATTCGTTTCGCGGAAATACACGGAGAGAGATATCGTAATCAAAAAATGGCGATTTCGCGGGAGAGGTGGAGGAAGAGGAAGAAGGAGAAGGAGACAATACGGGACAGTGTGGGGACCAGTTTGTTTCTCGGTTTACAAGGGGTTGTGGATGCGGACGAGGGAGAAATCATAGAGATTCGAAGAACCGAGTACGTAAACTGAAACGGAAAAAAGAATTCGAAGAAAAGTAAAGAAACGAGAAGAAACGTTCAAAGGAGGTGGGAGGGGAGAGGGGAGAACATTTCATCGGAGAAAATTGCCCGAGTCTTCAGGAAACGCTCTAAACGCCTACAACCCGAATGCGACAATCGAAAAGAAGAGAGACCGCGCGCGCGCCCGACGAGT
This sequence comes from Lasioglossum leucozonium, assembly GCA_028454225.1. Taxonomy (NCBI): domain Eukaryota; kingdom Metazoa; phylum Arthropoda; class Insecta; order Hymenoptera; family Halictidae; genus Lasioglossum; species Lasioglossum leucozonium. The sequence goes on from CM052214.1 coordinate 5,493,183, forward strand.
GTGCCAGACACGAGGGAACAGCAGAGCCGGTTGCGCGCGTTACTCGATAGCGCACCATCCATTCGTTTGCACTCTTATCAACGAATTGATGCGTAAGAAAAATAAAATTAACGAGGTAATCGGTAAAATTGCACGTGTTTCTCAGCGAACGAACATTGTACACCGGTATCGCGCGCGTGCCGGCCGTTCGCTTCCCTCTGTACCGTCGCGCGCTACAGAGCCACCAATGGTGAGAACGCGTCAATCTCTTCCGCTGGTCCGGAGGGTCTCGGCCGGGTCGCGACGGTACAAAGAGAAGAAAAGACTGCGGCGAACGCTTGTTCCCCTTTCAGCACACTCTCGCCGAGCCTGAAACGGGGATAGTCAGTCGATCAGCGATTGAAACCGGCAAAAAAAAAGGAAAGTGGGGGATGGTGGGAGGGGGGACAGGAGAAAAGAAGATGTTGTCTGTCGTAGACGATCGGTAACGATATAGTAGAATGCTTAGAGGGGCGTTTTGCTTGTACACCAATGACGTTTTAGTAAAGCGGTTCTGTGCAAAAAGAGACGCTGTTCTCCGCAAGCGAGACACAGATGTACCCCCCCCTGGAACCTCCGGAGACCCTCATCAACGTTCCCTCCTCGGGTCACCGTTCCGTCGAGGAAGAGCGAAGATCGACGGTTAGTTGTCCGCGTGTGTTTTGTCGTCGTCTCTGTCGCAGTCTTCTCGTCCTCTTTGTCGTCGTTGCTGTCAATAGTTTAGTTTAGTCGTTCGTCGATCGCGTCGCGCGTCGTCTCGCGATCCTCTCCAACACGGATCATCCATATCGATCGGCGGCCGGACCGGTACCGGACCGGGTCCGACGCGACCCGTCGCGAACCACGCGACAACGCGTTTTTCAGATCGCCCACTGCACGAGCCGCTCGACTCGCACGATCGGCTCGAGACCGAGCGTTATCGTGACTCCGGTGGCGCGAACCGCTGCTGACAGGACACGTCCGCAGGAACGAAGTCACAAGAGCTCGTACTGGCGCAAGTGCATACGCTGGATGATGTCCCGGCAATCGTTGAACACCCGCTTGATGTTCTCCGTGTCGACGGCGCATGTGAAGTGCGGATAACAATAGTGCTTGCCGTCCCCGCTCGCCGTGCTTATACGCTGCAAAAAGAGAAGAGAAAAACAGAGCTGACAGGATAAATAAGGTTAAACGTCCCTCCACGATGGCACAAACGATTGATCGACCCCGCTAACTGCCTTTGCTTACTCGCTATTGTCTTTTCTGGCGGTTCTTTTTTTCTTTTATCGTGATCATTCTAGCTCCGGTGTGTCGTGGAGATTGTTTCGGGGAAACAAGAGTAGAGAATTTCTTAGAGTATTGGTCGAACGCGTAATTTGTGGACAACGGATCTTTATGCATTTGTAACGAAACTTGTTGGAACATTTTCAACATACGATTTCCCGTCTATTAGAATTGTTAAGGTAGGAAATAACAATTTTGGTTTCTATCTCTTTCAACGGATGCGAACAATTTTTAATTTCCATAAAGATCCGCAGTCCAGTAATTTGTAATGGATTTCAGATCAATTGTTCTAGCTCCGGTGTGACGCGAGGGTTGTTTTTGGTGACAGAGCTGTTTTCGTTGAGGAATTTTTCAATGAAAATCGTTCCGGGTGTACGAGACTCGTTCCAAGGGGACAACGTTGACGCAGCCCGAACAATAGCGGCGCCGTTTGCGCAAAACGAGTTCGCAGGTGGCGTTCTCCGACCCTATTGTCTCGCTTACCAGAAACTCGTCCCTAATGAAGTACTTGGCCCTTATGACGTCAGGAGGTTCCGAGGTGTCCGCGGGCACGCCGGGTTCGTCCGGCGTCTGATACCGCGAGAACTCTGGGAAATAGTCCGCTAATTTGTGCTTGCCTGCCTTTACCTTCTCCGCTAATAGATCCTGTTTGTTTAAAAATAAGATTACGGAAATTGTGCGGAGCCACCTGCAACAGAAAACGAGATCAGAACGCTGGGACCTTAACAAATCTCAAAGGTACATCGTTCAACGCCGTTTTCAACCCTTTTGCTACCAGCCGATCAATTCAATAACAATTCGCGGCTGATGGCAGAGTAGTTCGATAACAGCGATTACGCTAATAAACATTCACGTCACCGTACCGATTATTCCAAATGCTTTTGAAGAGATCGAGACTCTCTCTGAGTCGGAGCTTCGTCGGGTCCTCCCTGAGTACCATGTTATAACTACTGCACGCCGTTACGAATATGATTGCCGTTACGTCGTTGAAGCACTGTATCCACTTTCTCCTCTCGTCCCTCTGGCCACCGACGTCGAACATACTGCAATCATCGATACGATCATTTCTCCTTCGATCCTGCGAAACCGTCACGGTGTACGCACGTGAGCCGTTCACCGGTCGCGAATCGATAAATAACGATATAAATAATAACTTCAACGTTGTCGCATGCGAAACATCCGATTTCAACGCACTCTATCCACCGGGCGATTCTTCCACAATTTTCTTTTTCTTTTTAATACATTCGTTTAACAGATCTTGCTTCTCTATTATAAACTCGCGCTCTTAACGTCTTAACTTATTGTCTTTAATGTGAAACATATTATTATAATAAAAGTATAATCGATTATTTATCAAAACTGTGCTTATTTTGGACACAATATGGCAGAGAAGAAAGAAACTGTTAAGGCGTTAATGAATTTATGGCAAAAATGGCTGGTTATAATTTCGAACTCAAAATTGCCGCAAAAATCGCTGTGCCATTATTCAAAATATTGTTTACAATTGTCTAAGAAAAATAGTGTAGAATGGAATTATTCTAGGTTGGAAGTTTTAATGTTTTTAAAGCATAGCTCCGAGTGCAAACGGTTCAGAGCATCGACACAATTTCTTACAACTCAACGATACCATTGCAATTTTAATTACGCGCAACAGTCCGCGCTCTATTAACCAAATCGGACGGCTTCGTACGCGCCACAGCTAAAGAGACACGCGTACGGAGGTGGGCAGAAGGCGAAAGGGTTGAAATCAAAAGTATTAATAAATTTTCGGTCGGCTTCACCGCGATCGACTTGTAAAACAGTTTTATTTTCGGAACGCGTTTCAAGCATCTCTTTCTCTCTCTCTCTCTCTGTCTCACTCTCTCACTGTTTCTCTTCGAGGATAAAAAAACCGCAGGGCCCGTTCTCGACCCCGGTTCGTGGGGCAGCGGCGACGAGTGCTAGAATCGATTCGATAATTTCTGCCAATAGAAAAACGTTGCTGCGAGGACAATGTGGAGCGGAGAATCCGAGTCCGTCGAGCGGACGGAAAAAAAGGGGGAAATATAATAAAGTTGCGGAGGCGTTAACGCGGCTAACGGATTTCGCTGTGCATGCACACAGCTTGTTCACCTAAGTCGCCCGTCGTGTGTTACTGTTAATACACACACATAGAGACTCCCCACCCTTACACGCCGGACCAAACGTACATGTATACTCTATACACACACGCGGAACACACATATCTAGAGAAGAACACGCATAGAGAGAAGAGAACCGTAGGACACAGGCCAGGGATGAGACGCGCGTCGCTGCTTCGCGTTATATTTATCGTCGGCCGATGTTACTGTAATACGTCGGCTATATATAGTTAGACGACGCTGGAAAGCGACGAGAGAGAGCTATCGGCAGAGAGACACACACGGGGACTTACTGAAAGTTTACTTTGTCGACTTGAAACCGCGTCTCGAAGATACCGGACGTGAGGACACGACACCTCAGGATGTCCTGCAAAAACAGATATACACAGGCGTGAACAACAGCCGTGAAATTACACCCCGGCGAAATCGATCGATCGTTGCAACGGGGATGATGATGATGATGCTTACCTGCTCCGTGGGGGTGTAATCCGGTTTCTTAACAATCGCTACCTTATCTAGGAAACTGAAACAACAGAGAGAGAAAAAAACATACGTTAATTTTTCATCGTTCATCGAGCACAGCTGGTTGCAGAGACATTGCCAGCGGAGCGAGGAATTATTTGATTATTCGCAAGCTTCGCGAGTCGCAACGTCCCTAGTTATTCTCCGGGTATAATTTTTACTGGTATCGTTAGAATGGGGATTCTTTTTTGATCAGCAATGTCAAGGTTTTCTGAATCAACCAGACTTTTTCTCTATAATAATATATTTTTTATTATATTGTTACATAAAAATCTCAAATATCAAATCTCTATAACATCTTTCTCTACTTAGGATAATATTAACAAGTTGAAAGCATTCTGCGATTATTCTAATTTTTGTTATAATTGGAAATTACTAGACAGCGGAGTTTATGCATTCATGGCAAAAATTAGTACAATTTAAAACGGTAATAATATTCGAGAAATTTAAAGCTACTGTTATCTGATTTCCAGGAGAGAAATGAATTTTTATTTTCACTCCAACTTGTAATTCACATAAAAAAAAAATCTATTTCGAAAAATTTTTGCATTTCATTCAGCAAAAATGTCCACCGTCCAGCCAGCAGCGTGAAACCGATCGGCGCGGTGATTTATTCTATTTACCCGGAGGGAAGAGGGATGGTTCGGTTAAAATTCGAAAGACGGGGGTTTAATCGTCGTCGATCCCTCTGGAGAACGGGGGTTGTTCTCGGAGTGCTCGGTCCAGGAGCGGAAGAGAGGCTGCAGGAGATCTTGGCGGCTGGCATCGCGAAACCGGTACGATAGCACACGCGTTGGAGGGCGGAAGTGGTTGGGCGAGTCCGCGGAGCGGGGCGGGGAGGGCGGTTCTCTGCGAGGGCGAACGAACGAAGAGAGCAGAGGAGGGGAGGAGATGGTAGAAGAGGAAGATCCGCTATTTTCCTCTTGCTTCAAACTTCGACCCCTTCTCTCTGGTATCTCACTCTGTCAGAGCGAAAGACCCTCCTCTCCCAGGCCGGTGTCTAGGGTGGATAGAGCGCACCAAGAGGGAAAATCGATCCCCCGTCGGTGTCCTATCCTAACCCCAACTCTCGCCCTCTCGGCCTCGCCGGGTATGCCTCTCCGGCACCCAGTTTCCAATCCGGGTCATGGGTCACTGCCACCGTTGCTCGCCATCAATCGTACGTACAGACCCCCCCCCCCTCTCTCTCTCTCTCTCTCTCTCTCTCTCTCTCTGTACAGAGCCCTTCTCGCTCTCGCTCTGTCTCTCTCTGTGTGCAGGTATGTATGCGAGGGCGAGCGAGCAAGCAAGCCCGTATACCACGGGGGTTGGTTTTGTTGTGTATAGGTGCGACGAGAACCAACCCCCTGGGCAGGGGTGGGTAGGTCGGTCGGTCGGTCGGTCGGGCTCTCTCTTCGCTTTGACACCGGTGCCGTTGCTCAGGCCTTCCACAGTCGGTTGACGGCGGTAATATATTTACAGACAACCGGTCGCCGGTATGGAGTTTCGACCCGGGAACACGATCGTTCCAGCCGAGATCGTCGAGATCTACAGATTTCTCTGGGATCCACAGATTTTTAGACGATCGGGAATATTTTTCACGCTTCGCTGGAGAGGTGCGCGGTGAATAAAAATTTTTCTTCTTGCAATGATGATAATTGTATCGGTTTGGGTGATGTTATAAATATTTTTTAATTGGTCGAATCTTTCTATTTTGAAATTGCATTTACTCATTTTTTTTATATTAAGTGAATATAGAAGGGGACGCTACTAAAATATTCTTTGGAGTGATATTTAAATATTATTTAAATTGGTCGAATCTTTCATTTTTTAAAATAAATGAATACAAAAGGGGGCACCACTAAAATATTCTTTGGACTGATATATAAATATTTAAAAATTGGTCGAATCTTACTATTTAGAATTGCACTTGCTCATTCTTTTTTATATAAATTAATATAGAAGAAGGCGTCGCTAAAAATGTCTATACAATTATTGAAAATATCATCGACATTTAATAAATTCCTATGCGGTGTTATATCAGCTTGATATCAACGAAATTGAAAGAAAAAAATCAATGGGAATAGTCTAGGGTCGGAAGAAATATTGTAAAACAGCTCCCCGAAGGGTTAATAATTTTACCAGTTGGGAGCGAGGCGCGAGCCCTTATTTGTTCAGTAGTTAGCGAGGTTTGGGTCCGCGCAGCCTCCATTTTGCCGTTGAACGTGCCTCTGCGGTAAAGTGTTTGATGTGGAGCGAGATTGGGGTGGTTAGGGGTAGAGGGTAGCTCGGGCTGGATAGGGCTAACGAGAGATAACTGGCGGTGTATGGGGACGGTCGGAGCCCGGCTACGTATCCGACGGTGTATTCTTACGTGAGTTCCTAGAGCCGTTCCAATCAACCCTTTGTGCAACGATACGATGTCGAGCGAGACGCGGTGCCGATCGAATAGAATCTGCTAAATATATTGTCAACACGATTCGTCCATTGGAGACTGAATTTTTATTCTTCCCATATAAATTATAAACAATTTAGGGTGACATGTAGCTCACAATGTCTGACGCGTAGCTAAATCCAAGATCCAGAGGCATCTACAACTAGAAATAGCCTGGATCATTTAGATCCAGCCAGGACCGAGGGATCCACGCCGACGATTTCGCTAGACAGCTTTCCTCCCGAGGAGACCGCTTTGTACTAGAACAGAGATTCCCCCGCTAGTTCGGACCGCAAGCCGACAATTAAGCTCGCCTAGCTCGCAAGGGTCGCCGGGTAAGGAGACATCGAAATTGGTGGGTGGCTCGAGTAAATTTGCGAAACCGCGAATCGGCGAGATTGATTTTCGCTCGATGCCGGAGGACACCCGGCATATAAAGGACACGCGCGCGCGTCGCTCGTACATACCTACACGTACGTGTGTGTGTAGGCTCTCGCGGAGAAGGTAGGTCACGAAATTGGCGCGCTCAGACAGAAATGAGGTTATCGACCTCCGGAGAATTGAAAGAGGAAGGAGGTCGTGACCCAGTGGCGACAGCAGAACGATTTTCTCGTTATCGCGGCATGTAACGTCCGCGCGACCTTGGCAGCCCCTCCCCTCTCTCTGTCTATCTCTTCGGATTGTAACAGAACGTTACATCGAGCGAACAGGGTGTGCTTGCTGCCTCACAGAGACCGTGTGTCCAGGTGTGCGACGCTGCCTAAAACCATTAACCGTTTATTGTCCTGATCGCGCGACACGCGTACGAACAATTAATCCCCTCGTTAAAACGCAGCGCCGCAGCCTAGCGAGCGGCGTTAACTGCCGCGGAATTTACGAGCTCTTTCTCTTTGTCGAGTCTGTTATTGCTACCACCGCGCCGTTGGGAACCGGAACCGCTTCGTTTAATTTTTTCTTTTTTTTTCTTTTTGGTCACTCCGGTTCTCGTATCAAGGGTTACGATCGTTTAAAGCTTCCGTCCGACAGGGACCGTCCACGGGATGAGTGCGAACGAGGTCAAAGCGTCGTACTGTCGATTGCATAAGCCGGGAATCGAACTGTCCAGCGGAGGATCCATTGTTTGGCGACTTTGATATTAGGAGAAGATCGGCCCCAGATCTCTCTTTGAGCGGGGCGAAGTTTTCTAGGTTTGCTCTAGCCCTTCCGGTGGAATTGGTTTCACGGAGACAATTAAGGGTGGATTTTGTACGCTTTGAAAGTCTGAGGAGGCGTGGTCTCTTTGCTCACGGTTTTTACAGAGCCGAGAAAGTGCTCCATAGGACAGTCTTAGTCTGTGAATAATCTACACCCTGTGTTCACTGAAAATCCAGCTGTAGAAAATCCTGTTTCCCGTTTGTAGGCGTGGCCAGCCACAAGGAGGCGTGGCTCGCAATTTTTGCAGAACCGTCTTTGCTCGTGGATGGCCTGATCCCTGATTCTCTAAAGATTCAGTCGTAGAAAATTCTATTCGCTGTTTGTTGGGTATTGAGGAGGTGTGGTCGACCCTACGGAGGCGTGGCTTCGCTGCTCACAATTTTTACAGAGCAGAGAAAGTGCTCCAACGGACAATCTTAGTCTATAAATAATCTACACCCTGTATTCTCTAAAAGTCTACATGTAGAAAATCCTGTAGGCGTTCGAGGAGGCGTGGTTAGTCCTGAGTAGGCGTGACTTCAGTGCTCTTATATGTTATAAGGGCATATTTTCTAAAAATCTATTCTCGAAAAGCCTTGATCTATCTTTGTAGGGGTTCGAGAAGGCGTGGCGTCGTTGCTCGCAATTTTTACGGAGCAGTGTCCTACAATGAATGATCTAAATTTGATAGTCCCTATAAATCTTCGAGACGTTCGGCTCTCTACAAGTTACAGTATAAAGTAGGCGTGAGAAATGTTTAGGAGCGGATTGAATCCTCGGATTGGCAGGATGGAAAACGTTCGCGATCGCCGTGGCGAATTTGATCGCGCGTAGCAGACCGAACAGGATTGTTCGGCGAAGAAATGACTCCGACTGAGCCAACAATCGATAATCAGGCCCGTTGTTGTATCGCCCTCCCGTATTCTTGTCGAACAAATATTTATTCGCGGCGCGCACAGTGACTCAAATTCGAGATATTTCGGGCCGGCTGTTTGTTGGCCCATATTCGTTTTATCTCGCGATACCGAAACCGCGGCCGGCTCGCGCGTCTTCAACAAGCCTCGCGATTTCGCCAAAGATCTGTTCCGCGGACGACCGTTTCCTCCGACAAATTTTTACTGCTCCTTTTTATTTTTCTCGAAGAGGAGGAAGAAGAAGAAGATAGGAAAGAGATCCCACGTATTTTCTCGCGGTGAAAAGCATGTTTAGCAAACAGCCCGGCGAAATTACAACGATCTCGCGCGTCCCTCTAACCCGCCGCACGCGAACGCCTCCGTTATATATCGGAACCGGTGCTCCCTAAAAATACGATGCGCTATTTCCATCGAACGGTTTCCTCGCTGCACAAGAGAGGACGGCCGAGAGAATCGAGGGAAAACAGAAAAAAGGGGAAGGAGAGAGAAAGAGAGAGAGAGAGAGAGAGGGAGAGAAAGAGAGAGAGCCTGAAAAATTCACGCGAGCCTCGGCCAGGTGCAGTTAACCGAGGCGCGACCCGCTATCTCCAACATTTTTCCCTAGAAAACATCGACGCCAGGGAAAAACTGCAGTTTTGTCAGAGGAAAGAGGAGCCGCTTGATCGATCAGTAATCGAACCCGAATCTTCCCCTTTTAACGCTTTGATCACTATTTTACATAGCACTTCTTTCTTTTAGATTTTATACACTGTGCAAGCTGTTCTTTACACACTGCGGAGCCACTACTTTGAAAACCGTGACTGTGGTGACACCTGCTGGCTGGGTAGTGGGCGTGGTTTGCACCGAGGAGGCGTGTTGCTCCAGACAGCGCCCGATAGGATCAACTTTGTTCATGATCAGCCTACATCTTATCTTCCAAAAATCTAGCCTGGGATAATCCTGCTCATCGTCGAGAAGGCGTGACCTGTTTTTAGAGGGCGTGGCTTCGTTGCTCACACTTTTAACAAAACCAGGAGAGGGACAATCTTTCTCTACGATCAATCTGAACCTTTTCCTTGAAAGTCTAGTTCTGGATAGTCTTGTTCTACCTTCCTGGAGAGTCAAGGAGGTGTGGCCTACTCTGGAGAGGTGTGGTTTGCTCATGCTTTTGACATAGCTAGAACTGTGGCCCACATGACAATCTTTGCCCATAATCAATCTTGATCTTAGATACTCTGAAAATTCGGAGAGGTGTGGCCAGCTTTAAGGTGTGGTCTGCCCTGAGGAGGCGTGGCTTCGACATAGTGTCCCACCGAAAAATCTGCACCGTCCAAGCTTACAAAACAGCTCCAAGATCCTCGTAAATTCTCCGCACAATATTTATGTAGGCGTGGTTTCTTGGCCCCCAATTTTGAGCCACTGTCCTGCTGCCTATCTCACTGATCAGTTCATTCAGCTCGCTCCACCCATACGAAAGAACGACGACAACGAAGAATAAGAAGAGGAGGAGGAAGACAGTTTGAAAAGTCGTCGAAACGAAATAGTATTCTAAAAATACGATCGGCGACAGGTGATTAAGTCCATTCAGCTCGGGATCAGTTGGTTCCCGATTCGTTTCAGGGCTTCGTTGCTCGGAGAGAAGCTCGTTGAGTGAAAAAGAAGGGGCGAAAAGGAGGTTCGGAAAGCCGGGGTGAAACGACGAAATAGTATTCTAAAAATACCGGGTGTCCGATTAAGTTCATTCAGCCAGGGAAAGAACGATCGTCCGTCGCGCCGAGCGAGAGAGCCCGAGTCTAATTCTTCGACGGTGTATAATCGCAGGTCGATCGTACAGGAAGATGTTGTAGCGACGCACAAGGTTGCGGCCGAATGCTAAGTAAACCGAGAGAGCGAGAGACAGAGAGAGAGAGAGGGAGAGAGAGACAGTGTGCTCGAGGTCTCGTCGTCTAATTAAACTGTTTGACGAATTGATGGACGGCAAACGAAGTCACATGCTCGGCGGTCTGTTGGCGTAGCGGATAAGTTTCGCGTTTACACTGTAGATTCACGCCCGTTTGCCCACGATATCCGGTGCAACAACCTGTGCCACGTCTATGTAAGTAATTCCTCAAAGGGACACAAACACGCATGTGTTTCAAGCGACCTGCTGGACCGGGACGAGCCGCGCGGCGGCTCTCGGCCTCCGGAGAGGTTCGGTTTTTCGCTGATTTATAGAAATTTATCGGGTTCCCGGGGCTCTGTTCTAAAGTTGACGAGAGAGAGAGAGAGAGAGCAGCCCGACCGGCCGGTTAGCTCGTGAAAGGGGGACCACACACCACCACCATCGTCGGACAGGCCAGCCTGTCGAAGAGTCCAACGATTTCGTCCGATATTTTCGAACCGAAGAGACTCTCTCTCTCTCTCTCTCTCTTTCTCTCTCTCCAACGTCCTCAACCGAGAGAGGGTTTTATTACATCGCCATCGATGAAAAACCGAGAGGCGTTAGAGAATAATCGACAAGCAACAACAGACATTCCCGAAATCTCTATTTCCGCGAGAGAACGGCCGATAGAAGATTATACAACTGTGCAGCCAACAGAGAAAATTAGCGATCAGCTCCGAAGATCTCGATTCGCGTGGACGCGAAACGCTTTGCGAGACCGGTCCAGCTGTTCACACAAGGAAAACGAACGATAATTTGCTGCTTGCCGCTAAAAATAACCATGCTGCACGCGAAACCAAGTATGTGTGCGTGTGTGCGACGATGTTCGAGAATCGAGCAAAAGGAAAAAGTACGCAGGACTGGCCGAGAACCCCTGGGCGAACGCGAACCGCACGAGAGTGGCCCCTATTAAAGCGATTACCTCGTTAAAAGCATTGTCTTCCATTGGCATTAAATCGGTGTCACAGGCCCATGAATACACACGGATGTAACGGTGTAACTGTCACGGTGTAACGCGGTCACGGGAACGTTTCCGAAGTAGCAGAACCGCGAAGGTGTCGAGGAGGACCGTGGCTCAGGACTTGTTCATGTCCCGTCGTTGAATTACATATCGGTCGTAGGACATCCCAAACAATTTTTCAAACCTGCACGTTGCTTTTGTCGTTTCGAAGTGGAGGGGAAAGCGCGATCGCGATTGGTTGCTCGATAACTACCTGTTACGAACACTCCTGAATCACCGCAACCCTCTCGCACGTGCGTATACCCCTTTCGCTAGGCAACGAGGGCTAAGATATGCATGTGCGAGAGTTGCAATCAGGGGCGACCAAGAAAATTGTACTCTACTGAACTGTGAATTATGTTGCTCCAGATTTGAAGATTAGAAATTGTACTGTATTTTGTTGCGTGTTCGAAGATTAGGATATGGACCGTTTAACGCTAAACCTACCACCAGTTTATTTTACAAATTATAAAAAATATGAAATTGGTTCGATAAATTTCTTTGTCCAAGCACATATTGCGTTAAAAAATACGCAAAATCTAACTAAATATTATCGCTTTTAATGCAAAGGTAGGTTTACAGTGTTAATAGAATGCGTTCTGATAAAAATTTGAGTAACAATTAAAATGGCGTCGTGGACCAGCGTGTGTCCACCGACAGGGGGTTTTAAATTTATGAAGAACGCGAAGTGTTCCCAAGAATATCGCAACAATGCGAAAGCGGCAGCGGGGGACAGGCGTTGACGCGGGTCTCCCGATAAAAGTAAGAGGGTGAAGTTATATTACCTGACGCGGCACCGTGCTACATGCTCCTCCCGGCTCGCTCGCAGCGCGCCGGCTATTCTAATCTGCCCCCTCGGGCTACTGATATCACGATCACGATAAGAAGCACGGACGATAACGCGTTTACGCGACGATAATGGCACCGCGAAAGCGCCGCGCGCCGCGCCGTCGTCGCGACGCTCTTTGCGAGCGATTTTCCTGCGATACTATCCCCCCCCCCCCCCCACCTGCGTAACTACCCTTCGCACAGAACCATGAAAGCAAGTCTAACAAGCGAGACTCCATCCGACTATTAGACGAATCTCTGTGCAGCTTGATTCTTGGTGATAGTAATTGGGATTTCAGTGGATACGGTAGTTTAAGGGGTGAAACTACCCTCGAAAGTTCAGTAAACGAGAGCGTTTCACCAGTTTTTCTGCTGATTTACCCCGATTGGGAATTGGGAAGATATCCGAAAATGGCACTCACTATTTGGCGCAGTCGATTAGTTGGTACTCGTTACTCCTCTCGAAGCTCTGCTGCACGCCCCGGTCCTTCCAAAGGGTTTCGACGATCTCGTAGAACTCCTGCGAACACAAAGGAACCTCCTGTTAGTCGATTCTCATCGTTACATTTTTTATGCATCCGTAGCAAGAATTAATTCAAGGGAAATATTTCCCGTAGAAGTAATTTTTATTTCGCAAAAAAAAAGAATTCTCGGTCCGACCACAAGCGAAAATTACTGGCGGAGTATAGAGGCTCTGTGAGTTTCAAAAATGATTTTTCCATCATTTGCGAAACGATTGAAAATTTCGTGAAAGAGAACACACACTCGCGTTGAAACTAGTGGGCACAGATTTCCCCAAACTCCTCTACGAGAATAGCAAATTGCATTTTTGCAGATGCCCGCACGCACGTCTTTCGCGAAGTTAGTCGCTCGCGACCTCGCGAAGCAGAATCGAAGAAATTTCTGCAAGCAGTTAGGAGAATCCTGGAAAAGTTGAATCGAGAGGAATAACAATTTTGTTGGTGGGTCCATCGGACCCATCTCTCTCTTTCTCTCGCTCGGAGCGTTACACACTGTTGGCTCGCATCGAGCGGCTGAAAAGTTTCGAGTTGCTTCGTGACTTCGCGAGTCGCGAAAGTTGGTTCAATTTGCCTCGAGTTCGACTACTATTGCACTCTCCCTCTCCCCATCCCCCCCTCTATCTGAACAAAAATCCCTTGGTGGAAGTTCTCCGGAAGTGCGGCCGATCGGTCCTGGTCCAAAGCAACGAACAACAATGATGCGATTAATTTCACAGTTTCGCTCTCGAAAACGAAACTGTCGGGAGAGGTGAAGAGACAAAGAGCGAGTTCAAAGGAGGAGAGGGTGGTTCGCGATCTCCTTGACAAATTTCCAACGGTGTACCAACCCGATACTGTAAAAATATTTGGCTAATTTCCGCGTCGGGCTTTCCGTAACTGTCGCTAATAGATTACAGTGTATATTTTCAGTGGAGATTTTTAATAAAAAAATTTTCCTCCCCGTAAAAGATTTCTGAAATACGTTTTTCCACCCTCCTGACTGAGTGTGGCACTCCATGTCGTAAAAATGGCAACCAAATCTTTAATTTTGAAGATTTCTTGACCAAATTTACATGACTAATAGATTAAAGTGTATATTTTCAGATATACATAGTGGATTTTTAATAAAAAAATTTTCTTTGACCACAAAAAGTTTCTGAAGCCCACTTTCCACCCTCCTGACTGTGTATGGCACTTCATCCAATAATAATGGCGGCCAGATATTTAATTTTACAGATTTTTTAACTAGTTTAAAAATATTTTATTTCCGAATTGTATTAAAAATATTTTCGTCGCACACGCTTGTTCTCGGCGGTTTTTCCGAATTTGTGACGCGGAAAGCCTCGTTGTCACGACACAGAGAGCGGAGCCAAAATCACCAGTTTCGTCAGAATCGGGTTTTTTTCGGATAATTAACGACCGGAGATCCGCGCCAATCCGTAAACTCGCCATGGACGCCGCTCTCGAAATAGTGATTTATTTTATATTCAAGCTGAGCGCATCATCGTTTACAAACAAACACAACCCTTCTCGCTAACAAACCACCCTTACTCATTTTTAATAGCACTGTCTGCATAATAAATTAGTCTAAAATTTGATCTCATAAAAATTCTCGGAGACTCTACGTTTCTACGATATCCAATTATTTTACTACATACTACTTCAACTGTTTTTAAAATTCTTTTGTCCGAATAATTCCCAGCGGTTCGTAGATCTTGCGTTAGAGAGATTCATGATACAAATGAAAGAAGCGAAGATTCAAGATCCTCGGCGATAAAATGCGTAGAAGCACAGAATTGGCTGCCATTGTAGCTCGCACTTAAACGGCTCGTGTGTTCTTCGCGCACCGAGGGGTGGCCCTAAATGATTGCCAGTGGCAGAGTTTCGCTCCCAAACGAAGTCGCCGACGATTTCCCGGTCTCGATCCGGTAATTTCCTAATGCTGCGTGGAATCGCGAGTTCGAGCGCTGTGAAACGCGATGAAAGCCTCGAATTCGGCCGCGGACACTCAAAATAAACTTCCGTCTGCTCGACACAGCCTCGGATATGCAGAAACCCGAACAGATAGATAGGCAACGACGGCGATAGGTAAACCGTGAAACAGTAGAAAGACAAATTATCGTCGACTTATTAAAATTATCAAAAGATTATCGATATCATCGAAATGATTGAAGGAATAAATTTTTATTCGGTACCTCTTGCAAATAATGCGGAAAATTTGTATTTCGTCCAGTGCGCGGCCACCGTTTGTAAAAGTTCACGGTCCCTTCTGTCGAGAATCGCATGGATGTTCGTGTTTCGAAAAATCATAGCTCGTTCCCCAGGACCACCGACAAGCCCGACGACGAGAGACCGTTTACAATGTTCTTACGAGCATTCTCGAATTTACAACGCCACGTTCCTGGACGTTTTACGGGACGTTTACTGCGGCATGCAAATATACCGGCGAAACGAACACACATCAACGCTAGAAACGCGGGAGCACTTTTACGATTTCGGTAATTGCCGGACGCGACGGGTGGCACGATCGATCTGAAACCAAACCTTTAACCCTTGCTGGACCTATCTAGACGAATACCGATCCGCGGGATCATCGCCGAATTTGTTTATTGATTTTTCGAAATTTTTTTTTCGAGGCCCCCGGACACGCGTTCTCTTGAATCGAATTCATTCTCGACGTATAAGTGAACTTTGCTGGAAATGGACCCTCATTTAATTCATAATTCTTTGAGAATTTTTAGTATCGAAACGGTTGGACGCAGATTTTTTAAACTTTTACTACGTTTAGATAGACGTTTGAAAAGCGTGTAGAAAAATTTTCAGTCTGACAAATTGATCTATTACGGTGTCAAAATTTTTTGAAAAGTTCCCTCTTGATGCGTATTTTTATATTGTTCCAATACCTAGCAATACAGAGACACCACGCAAGTGTTAAATGAAGGAATGAACTGTTAATTTAATAATTTGAAAATCGGACAATATCAGAAAAAATATCGGCCACGCGTCGAACGGGCTTCTTTTTTCGAAAATTATTACGGAACAGGGTCTCGAGGGCAATAAGAATATAAAGCGTTGTTCGAACGGGGCTAAAGTGCGAACCTCGTTACTCAATGCATGTGCACGAGGAAAACTGAGAGCTCGAACGGTAAGACGCATAAATTTTGTTCGCCGCGACGCGACGGTCCCGTCGACACACGTTCGACCGTTTCGATTCAATTAATTCGGTCGCGTCGCCACGGACGACTGTCAAGCAGAGAACCGCGTGCAACAAACAACGGGTCATCGTGATAATTCGCGTGTACACGGTGTCCTGAGAATCGCTGATTATTCCAATTCCGATAACGATCGATTACACTTCCGGAGAATTCGTCAAATTACAACGCAAGCGGACGCGTGGTTGATTTGCAACACAATTTTACACAATTTACGCAACGAAATTTACACAATTAATAGATGAAAGTACATACTTCGAGATGCACCTAATGGTTTTTCGAAAAAAAAATTTCTCTTCCCCGAAAAAATTGTCGAAGTTCGTTATACTTCGTCTCGCACAACTGGGGCTACCAAATCGTTAATCTTGAAGACTTTTAAACAAAATTCGCGGGACTAACGAACGAAAGTATACACATTTCGATGCATTGAAAAGTTTTTCAAAAACAAAATTTTTGCTCCCCATACAAATTGCGAACGGTCCTGCGAAACATCGCCTAGTGAAATTCGCTGTGAAATTTTTAAACAAAATTCATAGGAATGATGGATGCAAGTATGTACATTCAAACGTGGATAATAATTTTTCGATAAAAATTAGTACCGTCCTAAAAAAAAATGATTGAAGTCATTTTTTCCGAGACGAACGTTTCCTGTGGCAGCTTTGTATCCAACAGGTCCGTATCTAAAGGCACGTACACATAGCACGCGGTTAAGCGCGATCGCGGCGTTCACTGCCAGTGAATGACGCAAAACACACGGATTATTTTGTCGCGACGACTTTATTTCGAGACGAGCCGCGTCGCTACACCGAAACGCTGGTCCCGCTTTCGCGAGTCGCTCACGAAATCACGGATGCGCCTTTTGGCAGCCGGAGAGAAATCGTTATTCCGCGACGGGAAATGCCAATGCCTCGTTAACAACCGAGGTTCGCGCTTTTCTTCAATTAACGAGACGCACTGGCACAAAGCGGAGCCGTTCGGGTACACGATTCCAGCGGCAGAGCTTTTTCTTATTCAACCGGATCACTTCCACCCTCCCTCTGTCTCGGGACCGTTGTTAATTGCGTGATTAACGTTCTTCTATCCTCGTATTGTCTGTCTTGCTACTTGACTCCCGAAAAAATTGTCAGAGCTCGCTTTCCGTACTGACTGATGCCACGGCAAGTACTTGAGTCTCTGTGAAAACATCAATTTTGAAGGTGCATTAATGAAATTTAGGCGAGTGGCACATGCAAGGGCAAACTTCAAAATGTACCGAACAGTTTTGCGAAAAAAAATTTTTTCTGCTCAGAATAAATTGTCAAAAACCACTTTTCCCCGGTCTAACAAATGGCTCTAACACCTTGTCTCATAGAATGCGCTGCCAACTTTCTAATTTTACAGATTTCTTAACCAAATTTGCAGGACTAACAGATGAAAGTGTATACTTCGAGATGTATATAACAGCTTTTAGATTAAAAAATTTTTCCGTCCCGAAAAAGTTGATAAAATTAATTTTTTACCGTTCTAGCAAATAGCAGGGCACATCGTCTCACAGAATGCGCTGCTAAATCTCTATTTTTACAGATTTCTTAATGAAATTTGCAGGACAAACAGATGAAAGTGTATACTTCGAGATGTATATAAGAGCTTTTCGATTAAAAAATTTTCCCGTGCCGAAAAAAATGATAGAAACCATTTTTTACCATGCTAGCAAATAGCAGGGCACATCGTCTCACAGAATGCGCTGCTAAATCTCTAATTTTACAGATTTATTAATGAAATTTGCACGACTAGTAGATGAAAGTATTTATTTGGAGATGCGCATAACAGTTTTCCGACAAAAAATTTCGCCCACCCCAGAAATACTGCTAAAGCTAAAGTGATGGTACAAAACATGGCAAAAGTGGCCACGGAAAGTTCGATTTTACAGCTTCAGCGACGAAATTTACAGTAGCGGTAGATGCAAGTACACGCTTGAGGAGGCGCATAACAATTTTTCATCCAGCCTCCGTTTCTCAGAATGGCTGCAGCATCTTTGCCTGAATAAGCGTACGAGTTCGAATAATGGCACGAGCGATATAGAGCGGCCATGCGCGGTAAAAAATGGCAAAGAGGGATCCGCGTTCAAGCGGCTCGATCGACAAACCGCTGGTTTCCCGGCTCTCCGCGGCGTTTCCGCGGAGAAACGTAATTTCATAACCGGGCACGATGAATCGCTCCGCGAGCGAAACTAGTTAGGGGCGACAGGGGAGTACGCGTGTGCCATTAAAATATTACGACACGAGGCTCACAGAGCTCAGCTCGGTTCGGCTCGGCTCAGCTCGTCTCGTCGGGAGGGGGGGTGGTCTCTCTCTCTCTCCTCTCTCTCTCTCCTGTCTTAGTCGCGTTACGCGTTATTTAACTCGTTTAGCCGTTTTGTATTCAGGGCAACAATTCAGCCGCGCCTCTCCGGGACGTGCGCTGAACTCGCCAGCACGATTTATCCCTTAAAGATCTTCTCGCCGATCTTCTCCCTTCTGCATCGGCTCACGCACGCACACAGCTTTCTCGCCGAATTCCATGCGTTTACGTAACAAGGTAACGCGAGTATGAGGAGATGTCAACGACACACGGGCCGACACACAACCGACAACGATGCTCTTTATCTTCCCGCGAAATAAAAGCGATTCGTTGTTCGACTCTCTGTTTTCCTCGCGGGAGGAGAGGCTCGCGAACGGATTTCGATCGGTGGCTGTCTAACGCGGGTGCCAGAGTAATCCTAAAAATAATCTGGAACACAGATGCGAGCGTGGACAGGTGTGCCGGGAATGAGAAAGTCTCCCGTGCGCGTCCAGCGCCGACGATGATTCCCGACGAGAACGAATTTCCGTCGAAGACAGTGCCGCTGGTTGTTCCGTACGTTTTCGCCCGGTAGTCGATTCGTCACGGTTTCTTTCGCCGATGAAATTTCGAGAGAACCGATTTCTCTGGATTCTAATGTGGATTGCTCATTGCGGGGCGTGTCGGATTACTTTGGGCGGAGCCGAAGGGGCGTGTCGGAGTATTGGGGCGGAGCCGAAGAGGCGTGCCTTTCGATGCACCACGCGATAGCGGGGATAGAAACACCGTAACAAAATATTGTCGCTAACAAGACAGAGATCACGTTGAATCTTTGAGATCCACTTTCGAGTGGAGACTGTTTTCTCTATTGGCTGGCGAAAGGTGACGCTGCCGTGTGGGCGGAGCCTGAGACAATCGCTCGGAGAACTCGACAACCTCGTCGCCCAATCTCAATAAAGAAAACGATCAGAATCGATCAGCACCGATCATCCGACGGCAAACAATTGTGAATTTACTGAAATTGTCGTCGTCCTCCTTTCTCCGCATATCCCGGTAATTAACGAGTCTTTATTAGGTTCTGTGTGTTCTTAAGATATATTTTACGATTCCGAAACAAAGCGAATGCTGGATACGATTTACCAGGCGGCACAGTTTCCACCGAACGAGTTTCTTTCTCTCTCTCTCTCTCTCTCTCTCTCTCTCTCTCTCTCTCTCTCTCTCTGCCTCTCTCGCTCTCTCTCTCTCTCTCTCTCTCTCTCTCTCACACACAGAAGGAGAACACACGGAGAACCGATCGCGTGCGCGAACACGCGCGAGGAATGGCGCAGCACATCATAGCCGAGACAGCGTATATCGCGCCAACATGTGCGATTGCTGTGTAAACATTGTAAACGAGGCATTCTGTGGCATTCTACGGCGAGCAAATTCTCGTTTCGCACGGTGGCCGCGAGAACCTGCACAATCGAGGAAAAAACGTGTATTAAATCTCGTTTCCCATACTCTCGATTACCGACAAAATCGTCATTTCAACTCTGATCTGCGGATTTTATGCACTAATTTGAAAAATCACTACACCGAAAAATACTGTATCCGTATATGTTTCCGATGCAATTATTAACGCTAGGTTTATGGACCACTGAAAGTGAGTATTTTATACTATTTTATAGAAATACGAAGAATGTGAGAGTTCGTCCTAATTTTCAGCCACATTTTTTATGATATACGAAAGAAACAAATTGATTTAATAATTCCTCATGAATGCATCATCACAATCTCAATTTAATTCGTGAATTAAAAATATTAGGACCCGTTATCTCGACAGCTCCTGTGAACCTAGAGTTAAGAAAAGCAATAAGACAATTTTTAAAATGTCCCAGCAGAAGAAACAACAGCGCCAAGAGAAATCGTCGGATGATCGCGTATCGAATTTCTCAGCATTTTCTGAACAAGATAGAAAAATTGGAAACGATGGTACCAATCAATTTGTCGAGGGTCCAAGAACGTAGACCACAAGTGTCCGCTGTTTTAAATACGAGAGCGCGCACGGGCGTCGAAGGAACGCCGTGATGGATTAGGAACGGCGTAAAACAAAGAAATTAATCCGTTGAAATTGGTCTCCATTGTCGTCTGAACGGGCCTCTCTCTCTCTCTCTCTCGCTCTCGGATTGAGTCGCTCTCCGGTACGGTTTCATTGAGTAGAAGCACTCGAGAGAAAGAGAGAGACCGTCAGAGCGTGGACGCATTTTTCATCGCGTTAGAGAGAGGCTCAGGGAAAGATGGAGCACAGCACGCGGAACAAATAGTCGGGGCTGACTCACCGGGGGATAATCGAAGTCTGCGGAGGACGAGACATCCAGGACATAGTCGACTCTGCTCTGATTCGCCGGGTCCTCCAAAGCGACGGGTGGTGTTAGCGTGTTCATCGCGCTGGTTATCGTCTGGAAAAAAGAGAAAATTATCAGACCGGACCCTCCATCTCTCCACACTCTCTTGCCTAACTCCCGTTAACTCCCACCTATGATTTTAAAATCATTTTTCATCTTGCAACGGCGAGCTGTAGGCTGCGGACTTGATGCATTAATAAGAGAAATGGGTCGAAACAAAAAATTCCGGCCGAATCTCTAATTTTACAGATTCCGTAACCAAACTCACTGGACTAATAGATGGAAGTGCGTACTTTGAGGTGTATATGATAGTTTCTCAATGAAAAAATTTTTCATCCCTGGCAAAATTCTCGCAGCTCACTTTGGAGCATCCTGCGTGATGACACGAAGCATCATCTTATAAAAACGGCTGCCAAATCTCTAATTTTGCAGATTTCTTAACCAAACTCACTGGTCTGATAGATGGAAGTGCGTACTTTGAGGTGCATATGATAGTTTTTTAATGAAAAAATTTTTCATCCCTGGCAAAATTCTCGCAGCTCACTTTGGAGCATCCTGCGTGATGACACGAAGCATCATCTTATAAAAACGGCTGCCAAATCTCTAATTTTGCAGATTTCTTAACCAAACTCACAGGAGTAATAGACGATGGCATGTACTTTAAGATGTACCCGGTGGATTTTTGATAAAAAAATTTTCCTCTCCACAAAAATTTTCTAAAACTCCCTTTTCAACGCTCTGATCGACGGTATACGCTACTTCTTGATAATTACGCTGCCGAAACATTAATTTTACAAGATCTGATAACGAAATTTACACGACCGATAGACGAAAGTGTATACTTCGAGATGTGCATAGTGGATTTTTAATGAAAAAATTTTTCCACCCCAAAAGTCCTAAAAACATCAGACTCGAGGCACGAGTATCTGGATCACTCGACAATGCGAAGCAGAAGCGCGACTCGTCACGCGAGCGGGATCGCGTTTTTCATAATGTGGTTAATGGCAGGACGATTACCGGCACACGGCGGCTGGCAATAATCATCGAAATTCGTTTGTTGATCGTTCCGGTAATGTCGCATTCGTAATCCCAGGGCGTCACGGTGGAAACTTGTCCATTATGTTCGGCCGGCATACGGAAGCGATCGGCAAGGTTACGCACGATACGCGTATCTAAACGCGGCCTCGAACGACAAATTGATGACGGCACGCTCGTCGTCTCGTCTCGTCTCGTCTCGTCTCGCCTCGATTCGTCTCGACTCGTCTCGTCCCGAGAGTTTACGGCCGTTTACGGCCGGCGAGACAGACGTTTGCACGCTTCTCACGGCTAGCGATGGGATCGAGCTGAATCGACCATGAAACAGCTCCGAGAAACGAAAGCGACGCGGTTTTCTGATTAAAGGAAGACCGACACTACAGAATATTAATCACTGACCGACCAACTGCCCTTGAAATGACTGCGGATTTTCGTGCAAATTTTTATGCGCTCGTTGAGAGCACACCATACTTCAAGTCTATAGGCAACGACACAAAAGTGGATGTCGCTTCCTTAATTTTATAGATTTCTTAACGAAATTTGCGGGACTAATAGATGAAACTGCATACTTTCAAACATATGTAACAATTTTTTCAATAAAAAATCTTTTCCTATCCCGAAAAATTGCCTAAGTTCACCAGCACGAAGCATCAACTGTCAAATTCTTAATTTTACAAATTTTCGTACGAATTTATTTATATAATTTAAAACGTATACAACAGTCCGTCGATAAAAAATGTTTCCCTCCCAAAAAAAATTGGCGAAGTCGTAAAATCAGCTGTGAAATCTTAAAATTCGCAAATCTCTCGAGAAAATTTACAGGAGTTCATAAAAATTGGAATGAAACGATCGATCAACAAGCCGAGTCGCAAAAATCTCGAGCACCTCGTGCACGGTCTTTTAGCAAAATTAACGAGCCGACACTCTAATCGAAGTTAGACCACGGACGTTCGAGAGCTCGATCTATTATTCACAGCAGCCGATAAACAAGAATGATGCGTTACCGCGAAGTCGGCGAAGATTTGATCGAAGATTCGAAAGAGAACATCCGCGGTGAAGAAAAGCCCTGGTGGGTATTGATTCAGCGATAAATGACTCGATCCGAAAATATCCAGTTTGCGCCGGTACACCGTTGCGTGAATTATTCAGCGCATTTCGTTGAATATCGTCCGGTATTCTCGTACAAGATGGCTACCGAACTCGCCGATTCGAGGACCTCTTCTTGCCTTCTCGGGCAGATCAACCGTGAAAAACCTCTTCTATACTCGAGCAAAGAAACTTTCCTATGATTTTTGCATTGGCACTGGGGTGATCTTCTAATCTTTTTATTTTGCCACACTCCTCCACATCGTCCGGGGATAGAAAATCAGCGGGTCTTTGAACTCGCATATTTCCATGTCCCGAGAGATTCGTTAAGCGCGATAGTCATTAGAGAATGATTCTCACCAGTATCGCGTCCCTGATGTTCTTCTTGATGTCTTCGATTTTTTGCCGCTTCTCCCTGCGCAAGAACAAGAGAGAAATCACGATTAGTATACATCGCAATGCAACATCAACAACGGAGTACGTAGTAGAACACATTAGAGTATAATTAGCTCGATTGATCTAAGAACTGAGTCAGGATCCAATGTCAGTCATCAATGACCACGAACTGCCATAAGCTCGAGAACGTTCCGCGATCGGTCCCGATTCAACAATTCGCGATCCGTATAGGGTGTCGCGAAAATTTTGTACTTCCTCGAAAGGAGTGATTCGTAATTGATAACTGCTTAACAGAGTCGCGATGAAGACTTTCACGAAGGAAATGGTTTCCTCAAATCAATTACCCCTTTCAAGGGAAACATTTTCGTGACACTCTGTATGACGATCGCTGTTCGTTATTAGAGGTTTTCCCGGAGTCTCTCTCGGTAATTTTAGATTGGCAGGCAACTGGCCAGCTTAGGGTGTACCGATGTTACCGTCGGGGTTTCGAGACAACTGG
The DNA here is from genome assembly GCA_028454225.1 of Lasioglossum leucozonium. Lineage (NCBI taxonomy): Eukaryota > Metazoa > Arthropoda > Insecta > Hymenoptera > Halictidae > Lasioglossum > Lasioglossum leucozonium. The sequence goes on from CM052214.1 coordinate 5,516,744, forward strand.
AGGCACTGCCGGATAATCGGCGATCGATCGATCCGCAGAGGAAGCCTGTTTTTCGCGAGTACGTGTCTGTGTGTCTGTCCCGCACTCTTCCGTTCTATCCTCCCACGCTATCGTCTCATGGTGATACCTGTGCCAGGCTTCTGTCGTCGTGGAGGCATTGTTACATGCTTTAGGAAGATCACTCGTGGATCACGAACGACAGTAGCGATCTAATACAGGTTACCATTCGCGATTCTATTATTTTCGCGACGGCCTATTTTAATCATTCGACTGCGGACGTCACGACAAAAATTGATCAACCGCAATTTCCGGCAGTGGAAAAATTGGAGGAATTCAACAGTACGAAACAGTTACCGCTACTATTTGCACACGATGCGGACAATTTTCAAGTTTGCTGTATGGTTTTTCAATGGAATATTTTTTCCTGCATAATGGCCTAAAATATGATCCGACGAGAATGGCTGCCAAATCTCTAATTTTGCAGATTTCTTCATCAAACTTACAGGACTAGTAGATGAATGTCTATGATCCGAGATGTATACAGTGGATTTTGAATAAAAAATTTTTTCTCTCATAGAAAAAATTTCCAAACCTCACTTTCCACCCTCCATCCTGGTCTGGCACTGGCTCTTATAAAAGTCAATGCCAAATTTCTGATTTTGCAGATTTCTTCACCAAATTTACAGAACTAACAGATGAAAGTACATACTTTGAGATGTGTACGTGGAGAGAGAGATTTTTGATAAAAATTTCTTTTCCTCCCCCGAAAAAATTGTTAAACCTCGCTCTCCACCCTGCAGCCCGTGGCACTGTCTCTTATAAATGTGGCAGCCAAATCATTAATTTCGCAGACTCCTTAACTAAATTTACAGAGTTAATAGACGAACGCGCGTACTTCGTACGTGACAGTTTGGCGACGTGAAATTTTCTGGCCCGCGGGAAAAATTGTCTAAAAGCTCCGCTTCGCGGAAAATGTTTGCTTTGCACACGAAGATCCGCGGTCTAGCAACGAGTCTGTTCGGTAGGGGCATGATCCCTGGATGCTTGTTGCACCTCCGTCCCCGTCCCGGAATAATCGGAGGATCACCTGGCGAGTTAGAGGATCGTCAAAAATAGGACTGTATTAATTTCTTTGGTGACTAACGGGCGTCAGTATTATAAATAATTTGTCGACGTTCACCGCCGGTGCTCGATGGTGGCTCCAATTCGGTGAACACACATACACGACGACGCGGACGAGGTCCCGATTCCCTCTGTGACGCCTACGAAAATAGCGATTTTCCCCGATTACTAGCGAGGGACGATACCAGTCAAGTTAACTCTCTCTTTCTCTCCAGGTCTCTGTGTATATATATATGTGAACACGCGCGTGTGACTGTGTGTAGGTAATCGCAGGACCTGTTCACCTTTCGGTGCACCCGATAAAATTATCGAAAATCGAATTCTATTCTTCGGCACGGCTCGCAGCGGTCGCCCCGCAGTCCTATCAAATATACATCGGCCGCGATAGGTATACAAAGATTGCAAATAGATCGTGAAAAAGACACGAGACGGTGCAGCTATTTTCGGGACAAGTTGTTTATACTGCGGCCGATCGTCGTGGTGCAACCGGAAAGGGTGATACCTCGATGAAAAAAAGAAGAAGAAGAGAGAGCATATATCCAGTCGAAAGTGATCGCCGAAGACCACGAAAATCTGTTATTTCTAATAAACGCTTAAAAATCTGGCACGGTACCACGAGTACGGTGTTCGACGCGTCGCGCTTGTGATTATTGCTAAAAGCTGCTATTTTCAATTCAATTCTTCGCGCTTCGAGAATTTTTCCAGGTGAATTTTTACAGCTCTCAAGAAACACGGCTCGAGACGAAACAGCGCTCTAACAGGTACGAGACACGGTGCCATTTCTACGAAATATTCGACACGCTTTGGCAAACCTCACTTTTTAGCGGCCGGCGCGGGGCGGTGCGGCGCGACGACGCGAGGCATCATCGAACTGGCTGCCAAATTCTCAATTTTACGAGATTCACCAACGAAATTTACTCGACCGATGGATGAAAGTGCGCACCGTCGAATGTGCACGTCGTGGATTTTCGATGAGCAAAATTTTCCTCCCCGAAAAAATTACCAGAGCCCACCCCCCTGCGATAGCACGAAGCATGAAACTGCTTGCAGAATCGTTAATTTTACAGAACTCTTAACAAAATTTACCAGGACTAATGGAGTCGCGTACAATGAGAAGTGTATAACAAAATTTTCCGTTCCGAAAAAATTACCGGAGCTCACTCCTGCGATGGCATTGTCGTGTGAAACTGCTTGCAGAATCGTTAATTTTACAGAATCTCTTAACAAAATTTACTAACGTAGTTACGTACTGTAAAAAGTGTACATTTTTTCGGCCCCGAAAAAATTGCTAGCTGTCGCGGACGTTGGCGCGGCACCTGATGTTACAAAATTCACTGGCAAATCTTGAACTGTACAGATTTCTTAACAGTATTGAGAGGACTGGTAAGATGAAAGTTGATACTGGCGAGATGCGCCCCGAAAATTTCCGCGATAAACAATTGCGAAATCCGCATCGTCCGCGTAACGATTCCTAAGCAGTCGTGTGACGGCAATCAACGGTGGAAAAAAAAGGAAACGTTCCCGATCGCGTCGCGACGCGACGATACAAACAGTCTCTCTCTCTCTTTCTCTCTCTCTGTCTGTCTGTCTCTATCTCGCCGAAAATAAAATTCCGCGAACGGAGACGGAATCGCCGCGCGAAACGTAACAATAAGGCGTGTTACAGCCGCGTTATCGGCGCCGGAAGAGGCAAACAGAATTTACGACGCACGCGAACCGGGCCGACCCGTCTGTTTGCACGTCGTTCTCATCCTATCTAGGCTGCTCCTGATTCTCCACGTATACACCGACGATCTCTGCTAACGATAACGAGTCGTCTCTGCCGGCAGATTTCCGCAAAAATCCACGATTTTTTATGGGCTCTCCGACGGGAAACGGACGCGTTGCGAAAGATGGAGGCTGGAAAGGAAACACACACCTGAATGTAGGGAATAGCACCTGTGCCCACCACCAATTTTGGGGAGGAAACTAGAGACTGCGGATTTTTTCGAACATTTTTTCCTGAACTACAGGAGACGACGTTAACCCTTAACCGGCATACTGGGCTGTCTCTCGTGAGCCCAAATTTACGTGCAACACAACTATCACTGTATTGCAAATAGTAATTGCAAATATCAAGAGCATTTGGACTATTTAGTCTTAACGCTGAACCTACCTTTCCACTAAAAGCGATGAAAATGTTTTAGCTTACGAAAATAACGAGGCACTATTTATTTAGATTTTGTACATATTTTCCATGTAAGGGACTTGATATTTTTTATATAATTGTAAAATGAAAAATATAAACAGGAGTCATCCGACCCCTCCTGGTAGGTTCAGTGTTAAATTATACACTTAATGGTACACGAGATTTAATTTTACGAAGTTCCTAGCGTGATAGGCTTAAGGGTTAATATTTAATTCAAGAATCCTCGAGGATTGTACTTACGCTTCGCTGAAACCATTAACGTGCAGTATCCTCATCTGTTTGACGATCGTGCTCTTCCCGGATTCTCCCGCTCCTGAAACAATTGAAATACGTGGATTAGTATCTGCTGCGAGTTGTTCGTTTTTCGAAAATTTTTGTATTGGAAGAGCGAGACCATCGCTGGCTCGAGGGGACTGACACTTAGAAGGTAACCCCCACTCTTTCCCCGAGCCCTTGAGGGTCAATGCCCTTATTATGCTAATTTCGCAAGGGAACTGTGACGGGAAATATAATTGGATGATCCTTAACCGTTTTTGGAAACTCTGCGAAATTCTGCAAAAATGTTAATCCCAATTTAGGGATCGTGTAGACCAGGGGTCGACAAACCCTTTTTGAAAAGAACGTAAAATTTTTAGTATAGAAACTATTTACATTCTACTCAGAGAACAATAAAACGAAAACAGGTTCAAAATTTTTCATGTGAAGAGATAGAATTCATTAATTAAGACCTGGCGCAGATGTAATAAATTTTTTTCAGCTCTACAACCAGTAACACTCGAATGATCGTATTATTTTTATAATAGTTGGACCAGTAATTAAATCGAAACAATAATCGGAGACTGGTGTTTCACATATTCGAAAAGTGATCGATCTCCTTATCGCATCCAATTGACATTGAAAAATTCTCAGTCCATCTATCAACTCGATCTTTTCCACAGCGAGTGCGGAAAAAGTGTTCATTTTTCACGAAGATATCGCTAACAATGAATTGCCTCGATAACGAACTCGTTGTACGACTAAGCTAGACCGCGTCGAATTTTTGAGGACTGCCAGTCAACGAAATGGCAATACACCGAGGACCACGATCAACAAGTCCTAACTCATGAATGGATCCCGCTACAGTTCTACACTTGGTTCGCGATCGACAGCAGGAAGATAAAGCGAAGCAGAGAGGAGAAAGAGAGAAAGAGAGAGAGAAGAGACCACGTAACTTCAAAGGTTTCCGTCGAGACGATACGTCAAAACCAGGCAACATAGTGCCGGTGTAGCCCGATTTTTCTCCCGGTCGATCATGCACGGAAAGTTAGGCATTTTCGTCGACCGCCTCTCCGCCCCCACGGCTCCCTATTTGTCTGTTTCTCTGGTCGGATCGTAATTGTGGAGGACGACAGGGAAACAATGCAGCAACAGCTGTTGCTTCGCTCGACTGTGCGGGGGGCGGAGAGGGGCACACACGTACAAACATACAAACACACGTGGAAGACCACACACATCCACGGTCGAATTAGAACGACGACCTACATAAACGGAAGAATAGGAAGGTAATGGTTAGGTGTTGGGTTAAGTATCGCGATAAGTGGACACGATGTGTGCGAGCTTGTGTGGGTGTGTGTGAAATGCGAGCGTGTATGTTCACGCTCTCTGTGAAAAAGACCCCCGGGAGAACGAGAAGAAGGTGACGAAGAGAGCGAGCGCACGAAAAGGGTACAACGCGAGCCGATGGATATTCGTGGGTGCCGCCGCCGGCGAGTACGATAATCGATAAAATTGAATTACGCGCCGCTGAGCATTGCGATACTCTCTATCTCGCTCCCGCTACCGCGCGCGCGCGCTCTCTCTCTCTTTTTCTTTCGCAGAGAACCGGCGACCTGGTCTTTGCCGAAAATCGAGACCGCAGTTTACACGTGGATTTTTGCGACACTTGGGCGCAGTCCGAAATGCAATTCTGGGTGAGCGAACGTTGGAAGAGTTTGGAAGAGTGTTCGCCATGATTTTCTGAAAAAGATACTTTGAGTAAGATTGACTGTACGCAGTCCGTCCAGTATATGAATATTTAAACAACCGATTAACTCGTTAATTTTTGTTTAAAATTAGTGGATAGAGTCTACTTAGAAATCAGAGAATTATAAAAAAATATTACGGTTCTATTTCGGCTGGATTTATGGCAAAAATGGCTGAATGCGATTCCAATAAAAATTACGCCACTAAAAATTGCTATACAATTATTCAAAATATTGTTTATATTATTAAGTATGTTTGTATCTGATCGATTACTAAATATTTAAATATTTTATGAGGTATTATATCAATTTCATATCCATAAAATGAAGAAAAAAAATATATTAATATTTTATTAATTATTCTAACTTGGAAATTTTAATGTTCAAGTTAAAATATAGCTTCGGACTGCAAAGGAAAAATAGAAGTATACGATTTTTATTTTGCATAGAGATGAAAGAAATAAATATTGAAGTAAATATTTCTTTTTTCATATATAAATTAATTTTTTACCACAGTCCGACTCAGCTTCCGAAGAATCGATTATCGAGCTTCTGCACTGGGAACAATAACGTATCCACGATTTCCGCGAGCGAACGGATGGATTCCGAGGAATGAAAATTTAGGAAGCTTGTTGCACCGAGAGAACCAATCTAATTCGTCCAGCTCGCTCGCGCACGAAAGCAAGTCGCATAAATATGCGGGAATGAAAATAATTTCGCTGGGAGCCAGAATCGCATGTTAAACTACAGTGCGTCGTCGTCGTCGTCGTCGTCGCGACGGTGGTTTCGACGGTGGTTTCGACGGTGCACATGAAATATTCCCAGCAACCTTTGCTCTTTCGCCGAACCGTAACCAGAATTACTTTTTGAGAAATAAATCCGTCGGCGAATCGAAGACCAGCCACGAATGGAGAGTCCACGGGGGGAAAAAAAGAAAGGCGATGTCAACATTTATTTCCCCGGACGAACGAAAATTTTCCGGACTCAACCAACGTTCGCTGAAATTAACATTCCCTATTTTTCTGTAGACCCTTTCGAAATGAAAGATTCTCATTTATTCGGAGAAATATGGCTGAAAATTCAGAGAGCACGATGCCTGGGTAAAAATGGACCCAATGATATGGTTCTCTGTTCCTATCGTCAATAAAACATTAATTTGCCGATATAAAATGATATTATCAAGCTTGAAATCGTTTCTACTAAAAATTGCGAAAATTCAAGCGCTCAATGAAAAGAAAAAAGGACCAACTAGTCCGCCCTTTGAGTGGCCAATGCCCCGAATAGCCCTGGCTCTGGCGCTCCCACGGAGCTGGAGCATTGCCCCGTGGGGCGATCTAAGCCCACGACTCGAATTTAATAGAAGAGGATAATGAAGAAATATAAAATGCTGGAGAATATTTTGCAGTCATCAGACTGGGGAATTTTATTATAGACCCAATTTGGAAGGATGCTCTATAGAAGATATCAGGATTGAGAGAAAATTGTTAATGTAACAGAAAAACGCAACAAAAAAAAAATAATATTCAGAACCCTATTCTGGATTAGGACACCGCGTATAGCAGGATCGAATACGTAAACGGGGAACAATGACTCGCACCATGCAACGGAACTCGAGCCAGAATTAACTGCAACGCCGATGCGACACCCTTTTGGTACATTGGCTTTGCCCTTGCCTACCGGAGGATCGCGCGATCGTTCGATCGAGAGAGGATCGCACAGAGTCTCTGGATCTTAAATTTACGTCCCTTGAATGGACCCATTCTTTAATGACTGCCTCGCTACCAGAATAGATCGCTTATCGCATTATAAAGAATGTCGAGGGTAGTCAACTCTTTGAAAAGCGATGGCGGCAACTCGCAATCCCCTAACGTCCCGGAGGAACGCGATCGACCATAGATATTTAGTATTAATTCGAAATCTGATTACGGGGGGAACCAATATCAAAACCGAGACACCCCTATTTAACCCTTCCGTTCGTCAGGACGATCATAGAACCGCCCCTAAAGCCGACCATGCTCGCCCACCGCCACAGAGTTTATTTTGTACCACAGGTGTGCAGTCCACCGTATAAATTTCGCGCGAATTACAAACGCTCGTTGGTCACGCTTCTAATAAAAAAAAAACAATTTAATTATCCCAATATGCAGTATAAAAAGAAAAAAACATTCACGCAGCATAAAACAAAGCAATAACCGCCCGGTGCTGCAGGCAACCCGTGCGGCAGGGTTCACCCGGTTAGAATAGCCGAGGGGATTAGCCGTAAAGAATCGAACACAGTTTCTCAACGTGGATGCTGAAGACGTTAACGTTTCTAATTAATTTCTCGGAAGTTGCAACCAGCAAAGTTCGAAAAACTACGATGTAGAGGCCGGCAGTCCTCGAACTTACAAAATTTGCAGTATCCGCTTGCTCGAAAAATGTTTCATCAATTTTTTAAAAGTATATTTCATCCGCATCGGTCTTTCTATCGCATCCGAATGAAAAATAGTTTTCAATTTCTACAACCGTTTACGGATCTAGGGCTAATTCTTGTCATAAAAATTCCTAAATTTCTAGATCGACGGAGATCTATCGAGTCGCGAGGTAGATCTTCGATATCCACGCTGGTTCGCGTACCCCTCGGGCAATAATAGCGCGCGACCCCCACCCCTCTATGCGTCGACCATTGACATGTTGCATCGCGAGAGGGGCGGATTACCGACGGGGGTAGCGCGGACACGGGGGTTGGTCGGGTCGGTGTATCGGTTTCAGAGAGAGAGAGAGAGATCCCGAATAAAAATCAAGAGATCTCTCTTTCTGCCTGCGGAACGAATACAAAAAAAAGAAAGGAAGAGAAGAAAAAGAATGCTCGATCCCCTACCGAGCAGAAGAAGCCTGTGAGTGGCCCGGTACACTTGCTTGTCCTTTTGCAACTGCCTGGTGATGGCATCGGAGCGCCTCTTCTGGTTCTTGCTGTCATCCTGGCTGGCCTTGCTGCTCTGGCTGCCGAAACACCCCATGACACACCACGAGAGTGACACGCGCGGCTCGCCCTCTTCGCTCTTCCCTTCCACTGCTGTTGCTTCTCTGTTTGTCACCGCGTTCGCGAACAAAACGAACAAAACAAAAAAAAAGGAACCCCCGGCCAAAAAAAAAACCAAAACGGAGAACCGACAACACCAATCCTTTATGCCCGCGGTTTTCCTCTCGGTCTCGGCTCCCGTGGAATCCTCTCGCGGTCGTACGGCAGCGCGCGCTCACGCTCTACCGAGCCGGCTTCTTCTTCTTCTTGTTTATCGGTGCAAAACTAGCCCTCGGTGTCCCTCGATGCGATTCGGCGGCCCGTTCCCGACGTCCACGAAGAGGTCCGACTCGTTCCTTCGTCCCGGCTGTCCGTCTGTCTGTCACTCGATACTTAATCTATCACCGTCGGGCGCTTACACCTCCGAGCCTTCGACCTTCTATCGACGTCTCCCTCCTTCTCTTTCAGCCACCCGCCGCCTCTATATTACCCGGCATGTATATATATATATATATATATGTATATATATATGTGTGTATATGTGTGTGTGCGACTCTCTTTATATCCCTAGACCCTTCCTGTACACCAACAGAACAACTACTGTACACGGTATATATGTGTATATATATATATATATATATATTATATATATATATACAATATTTCTTTCTTTTTCTCTCTCTCTCTCTCTCTGTCTCTCAACTATATCCTCGGGCACCTCGCGCGTTCGCTATCACGGCTTCTATTCTCGCTGTCTCCCGCGAGACCATAGCTACGCACGCACACAGCGGTGTTGTGTGCGGTCGGCGACGACGGTGCTGCGCTGGGTCCAACGTTGATTATTATAGGAGAAAAAAGAAAAGAAAACAAAAAAAAAAAATGTTTACGGGGTTGGTGGGAGGGGGGGGGGGGGGGAGTGTACACACTACGATCCGAGCGTACACGCACACACGCTGTGTCTGCCTGTCCGTTTGTACCTTCGCGAACGATCGCACACGGTGTGTGACACCTGGTCACTAATTGATCCGCTCCGTTACGTGGCGGACATGAGCGGCGAGGTTTTTCGGTGTGTCTCGCACACGCAGAGAGACATAAAGAGAGAGAGAGAGAGAGAAAGAGGATGTAACTCGTACACGATGTCTATGTATGTGTGTTGTGTATGTACATATAAATATATTATATATATATACACATATATATATATATATATTCAAAAGTTATTATGTTGTATCGGCCACTTACGAATCTCTCGGTTCAAACACTGGGCCAGAACCGGCCGCGGAGAGTCACTCGTCGGCAGGTTGCGATAGAGGGAGTAAGCACGAGGCGCGAGGAAGATAGAGTCGCTGAGGTGGGAGCGAGACACCGGGGACTGGGATATAATAGGTTGACGTGCACTATCGTCTGATGCGCCTCGCTGCGATGAACACCGGAGAAACGGCACGCACGCACGCACGCACGCACGGAACACACACAGAGAGCAGATCGCCGCGCCGCGCACACACACACACACACACGGAATAATCGTTGTCGCCGTTTTTTTCTTTTTTTTTTCGTTTCTTTCGGTCCCTGCAGCAGGCAGCCGCACGACGGAGCAGCAGGAGCAGAAGACACGAACCCGCCGGACACGGCGCGGTCGCGTGTCGCCTCGCCGTACACCACCAGCAGAGGAACAACCGCACAACCTCCTGTACAGCCTCGCCTACCACCGCGGTACTCCCTACTACCTTACGGGCCGGAACAACGAGAAGTTAAAATAGATCGGCGGCTGCTCCGGGTGGTTAGGCGCCTAGACCTAGCCTCTCTCGGCTCTTTCCTTCGTAGACGAGGAAGACACTCGGGAATAGAATTCTTCCCTTCTCCTGGAGCCGCGAGCAGGATCCCCGGATAGTCGTCCGCTTCCTTCTCGATCCTCGGATTTTTCTTCCTCGATTTTGTCGAGGGCTCGTCCGGGTTCCCCCCTCACCCTACTCTCTCGCTCGTTCTTTCTCTCTCTCTCTCTCTCCCTCGCCAGCTCTCTACCCCTCTCTTCTCGTCGACGAGAACCACAGCACCAACCGCCACTCGGGGAACCCAACCGTGTGCCCTCTCTCACGCACACCCTCGAGCGGTCTCTGCTTCCCGGGTCCGTCCGTCCGATCCTCCCAGCGCCTCGGTTCTCACCACGTTCGCCAGGTCTCCTCACTCAAGAATCCCCGAGGTAAATCGCGGCCAAAACATCCAAGACGAGGTGCTCCCTGCAGCCAACATGTCGTCTGCTAGGCCCACCAGCGCGGCGGACCACCGCGCTTCAGGATGGATCAGGTTCGTATCCGGTGCGACTAGCGCCCCGCGCTTCTTCCCTCGATGTCTCCGATGGTTTTTGCTATTTTCTTTTTCTTTCTCTTCTACGGTTCGGTCCGCTCTCGGACACCGCGGCGACCTACTCCCTGCCGAGGATCACCGACTACGCCGCGTACACCACGATTCCGCTCGCGTTCGATCTCCGGACACCGTTCTTTCACGCGTATCGCGTCGCTCCGGGACCAACGATCTGCCCGTGGTCTCCGCGAATGCGAATGCGTCGACTGCGACGCCCTCCAACACCGATCCCACCGAACCGACACGTCCTCTCGCGTCCCTCTCTGTTGAACCGTCGTTCGCGAGACCCTGTACGTGCACGGACTACCTTCCTTCCTTTCGCTCGCGCCACGCCAGAAACCCACCGGCCGCGCTTTTAGTTCCGCGAGCGGCGACGGACCGCGGCGCTGCGCGCGATCAAGCCGCACATCCATGTGCAGCGACCACAGGCAATCGCCTTGGCCGTACACCCGGACGGTCACGGCGAAAATAATACAACTCCGATTGGGAACGATGCGACGATACGTAATTACCGATACCTCGTCGGAATTGTATCTGTTTTTTTTTTTTTTGATGATCGAAATACACGGCAACGCGTACACTGTTTCCGCTTGGTACCTGCGTTGACCACGATATTTCGAACCAGGAACACAAACCTCTGCTCTTAGGATCTAGAACGATTAGGTCCTTTTTATACGAAATAGGAACTTTTCACAATTGCAGAGAACGGAACAATACGGTCGCTCTTTTGAGAATTTGAAGAAATTTAGAATTATGTAATTGATACTCTTAATTGCGTTGCGAACGTTTTCCGTTTCGTAGCTGACCTATTTATTTCTCTGGTGAACGCAGAAAGTCCGCAGTCTATCCGATAACTGACGATTAACATAATTCTATTTCGATCGAAAAGAATTGATTAACGGCTAGGGGTTGATGGACTGCGCATCTTTTCGCGCATTTCCTACCACCCCGAGGAATACAATAAATTTTTTCACTTATTCGCGAACTTGGGAATCCGCATAAAGATGCGCAGTCCGCCGATTAAAGTAACGTGTGATTTATTCGTTTATAATGCCACAGATACATTTTGTACAGGTCGAAGCAATTGTCAAATAAAAGAAACCTGAAGAAATTCTAATGTCGCGAATATTCCGATCGTTGGAAGCGCGCTCTCTCTCGTTCTTTTAAAAGAGAAGCAGTTTTATAATTTGATGTTGTCCGATATTAAATAAATCACAGAAGTATGTCCTATAGTTACGTTGTTATCGCTATTGTTATTCGTTCTTTCGTTTTATTATTACAACATCAATTACAATATCTTTATTTTTCTTTTTCGAATCAAAGGTGTAGCGCTTATGAAGTAGAAACTAGGTACAATGAATACATCGTTTAAGCGGCCTGCACGATCGAATAACGTATTTCTAATACATATTAAAAAAAAGAATGAACGGCATGGTTTTTTTTCCTTGATACCAAAGGAACTTGGTGACAGTAAAATGTCAGAGCAATGCACAAGTACAAAAGTTTTCGTTCTCAATAAATAGCGATAAGACCCGTCTCCAACAGTTTCTGCAACTTCGCTGCTATATTGGGATTCTTCAGGTGGCTGGAAGCGAAAACATTTACATATTAATGAGATAAGATTAACGCTCGACGCGTAACGTCCATACACGCGGCACCGATATAATGTAATACTTACTCTCGCAGAGCACGGGGGTCGCTTTGCATCTGATCTAAAATAACTCTCATGGTAGGATCGCTTAATATACGTTGAACTTCCGGATCCGACATTGCTCTCTTTCTAACTTCTTCGGGATCGGAGCTAAAGGAGACCGAGCAGGATTTGTACGCGTCCAACGCCTCCTTGTTCTTGGGATCCACCTCGAGCGCTTTCTGATAGGCAGTGAGGGCTTTTCCTTGTTGCTGCATACCTTGCAGGATTTTTCCTTTTCTGATCCAGCCTTTGATGAACTTCGGATCGATCTCGATGCACTTCTCGCAGTCCTTTAATCCGAGATCGAACGCAGCTAATTTCATATAACAAGCTGCTCTGTTGCTGTAGTATTTCGGATCGTCTGGATTTCTCTTTATCGCTTCCGTGTAATGTTTTATTGCTGTGGGATAGTCGCCGTCCTTGTATCTCTGGTTACCAAGCTCCTTCTCCTCTTCAGCTTTCACCGGATCGATGTACGCTTTCCTTTCCTCCTCCTTGATCACCTTGTCCACGTTCGAGAGGAGAGTTTTGATTTCCGGCGTTCTATGCTCGGACATCGACTTCTCGTAGTAAACCTTCGCTTGTTTCCAGTTCTCCATTTTCTTGTACGCGTGACCGATTCTGGTGAACGCTTTCGCTATTAATTTAAAATCGGCCCTATTCTCCCTTCCTACGTCGATGGCTTTCTCGCACTGCGCGATACATTTCTCGTATTCCTTCTGTTCGAAATACACCGCCGCCACGTTTAATTGGTAAATGATTTCGGTAGGCTCTAATTCTATGGCTTTGTTGTAATGCGCGAGAGCCTCTTCGAAGCTCTTTTTCTTGTAAGCATCGTTACCCAATTGCTTCTCATGAAGCGCTTCTCTCTTTTCAGGAGGCAGATTGTCCTCCTCCTTCTTCTGTGTTTTAGACGAATCTTCCTTAGGCTTCTGTGATTTCGGATTTAGCGGAGGATCGGTGTCCATCGGCTCCTCTCCTCCCTCCCCGTTCGAGCCCATCATATCCTTTAAGTTTTTAAGGATGTTCTTGTCTTTTATCAGCATGTCCAGAGCGTTAAACATCTCTGGATCTTGGAGATTCGACAGTTTGGACAAAAAGTCTGGCGGTATGTTCGAACAACCGGTAACAGAGGCTAATTTCTGTACATTCACCCCCGACCGAGCGCTCTTCAGCTGAGCATTGTCCGGTTCCAATTCTAGGCCACTGTTGTACGCCGCGATAGACTCGTCGAACTTACCCAAGTAAGCGAGGGCGCTTCCCTTGCGGGAATAACCTCTGACCCAGTCAGGTTTCAATGTCACGGTCTTCTCCGCATCCTCCAGAGCCAGCTCGTACTTGCCTGCCTTCGCGTAGGCGGCTGATCTGTTGCTATAGAGCACATGATTCTCTTTGTCTAACGCTATCGCATCTGTGTAGTGTTGAATGGCCTCCTCTATCTTTCCTTCTTGCAACGCGGTGTTCCCTTTCTCTTTGATCTCAGAAACCTGTAAATCGCATCGAAACACATTTCAGCGAGACTACTCGGAACACGCGTGACAAAACACACGTTATGACTCGCAAAAATCAGGGGGTCGCGGAAACGTTTACGAAAAATTTCGGAGTTTTAGGGACGATCGCCGGACGTGCGATTAAATTTGTTGTTCGCGAGACGAGGGAGATATCGGGACCCGACGAATCGCGTGACGATCGAACATTCAAGAAAAATCGTATCGTAGGAAGCGAGGACGGCACACAACAATTCGTTCGCGATAAACGCGCGTGTGTGTGCGTGTGTCGTGTGCGCGATCAACGGACTCGCGGAGGACACACACAAAGTGTTTCAGCGAATTCAGCGTCCGCGTGTATAACCCGTTTGCGAGTTTTTACCTGTTCCATAATACATGACGGATCCATAACGCTTCACCGTCTAATCGTGGTGGTTTCGTTTCGCTTCTTCGAGAGAGACTTATATTGTTTTCCGCTGCCAATGATACGCAATGACTCGTGGGAATGTTCAGCCTCGAGCCGGCGCAGATTTTCAGAAAGCTCCAGAAACGGACAACTAGCGCCGCTCCTTGATCGTCGCGAAACTACGCAACGACTGTGATGTTGTGCACCGCGATGCGCGCCTCTCTCTCGATTACGCTCGATGTTTTTCTAGCACGTTCGAGGGAACACCCTCTACTTTATCTACAACGACGACCGTTACGTCCGATCCCGGCCACAGCCAGGTCCGAGAACAGTCGAGAACACGACGCGACACGACGACGACGTGTTCGGACGTGTTCCGTAGCGCGAAACACAACTCGTTTCGCAATTTTCCCACCGCGTAACGTAACAGAACGACGCGTGCTCTCTCGACGTTTTGTAATTACGTCGTCCTACGCGGAATGCGGCACAGAGAACGGATCGATGGATCCGAGACCGCCATCTCTTGGACTTCGGACCGAAACGCTTTGAAAACAAGCGAACAAAACAGTCGGCCATCAATCGACTCGCAGCTCGAATAATTCTGTCAATATTCAGAAAGAGAGTTGATGAAAAATTACTCCTTCGTGAACATGACCATTCTGTTCCTCGGAGAATTGATAATCGTATATTATGGTTGTAATTGGTAATTGACAATTGCAGTAAATATGTAAGCAAACTGCTAGCAACACTCGCCTACAAATACCGACCCATCTGTTTTCGCATTAGGCTCGGGATTTGCCGACAGGTTTCGCTCGGCAGATTCGGGGCAAATAAGGACCAAGTACTGCGCAGTTTGGCACCAAAATGACCGCAAGTTGCTCGCAAAGTACCATTGCAAATTTTTGGTCATAATTTTGGGATCATTGCAATTTTTATTAGATCTCCGAGGCATCAAATCTTTTAAATAATTAGTTAATAAAAAATTATTCCTGCTCAAAGAGGACTTAATATTATGCTTCTGGGAGAATTGGCAATCGTGTATTTTGAACGGAATTGGTAATTTGCAGTAAATAACGTCCTAGTCTACTCAGAAATATGGGGACCATTACAATTTTTATATTGAATACTTTAAATAATTCCAAAAAAAAATTATAGGGAATTGTTGCGTATTTAGTAAATAATTTCATAACTATTCTCAAGCGATGGTAATAAAAAAAAATGTCCACATACTTTTGAGAGGCACTATACATCCTACACGACTTCTTCCCGATTATGCACCATATATATTTGCTTAATTGCATGTTGCATATGTTTTACATAATTCCTACGTTATCAATGCGATTCTGCTCGAACGGTAAACCATACTCGGTTCGTATTCCGTTCAATGGATACAGGGTTTTGAATCTCTGAACAGAAAGTTCTTGTTTTACCAACATCCTTCAACAGTTTCCTTTGAATTTTTATTTATTTGATTCGTATACAAGGAAACTATTGAACACAGCGGCGCCACAATCATTGTAACGATGTTATATTGATATCTATTACGAGAACAATGTAATGTAGAATGTGGACTTTATGCGCTTATGTCAAAAATATAATAAAAAATTAATATTAAAAGTAAAATTTATGAATTGATTAAAAAGAAATGTTCATTTTCATGCGATCACGATTTATCACGATTGACTAAGTTCTCGCATAAAGATCCACAGTCTAATAACGAACGACCCTCGAGAGAGGGACGGTGCTCGGGTCGATTTTGACCCATTGCTTTTTACCCACAGTTCCCGACAATTAAATGAAATTGGTGCGTTCAGCATTCGATTATAAGCACCGTAAAAAAAATTCTTAGATCGAGTTACAGAGGAACCTAATAATTGCCGATTGTGCAATTACGCGTCAAATTATGTTTAACTTCTAATTATACGTAGTTTGGCGTCGCGTAAAAGTCAAAGAGACAGAATGACGTGTAAAAATATGTTTTTCTTTTACCCTACATTCGAAAGTAATTAACCGTTAACAATTGAACTATATATGTATATCTAACGTCGCGACGCGCGTCATTCTGCGTCAAACTTTTCCATAGAACCGACATGCGCTTCGGCAGTCCGCGTACCACCAGAGATTACAAACTAAAAATACGCCGTTTACGAACTTGCGAAGAAGGAGGAAGTCCATCGGCTGGGAAACAAGAAAAACAAAAAAAGAAAAGAAAAAATAGAGGTGGCGATGGTTCGCGTGCGGGGGCGGTCATCGCGAGTATGAATGACTTTTTGGCCACTGGGAGAAGAGGCTCGGTCGGTCTGCTCGGCTCGCCCAAGGTTGCTCGATCTGGCAGTCGCTTTCGTCGCCGCGGAACTCGGTATTTCCATCGACACAAACTGGAGTGACTGGGGATTCCCCACGGTTCTCGTCGATGCATATTTTTCTTCGTCCGCGAGGCGGTTCGATAACCGTGTGTTGTATTATCGCCGGTATCTAGCTTTTTATCTATCCGAAGGGACATCTATCTACCCGGACGGTGTACCGCTAACCGTAATCCTCCATTTTCCTTTCCAATTTGCAGAACGCTATTTCGACGGGTTTTCCTGATGCACGAATATCCAGAACAACCAAAGGAATTACCAACAGTTAGCGTTACTTTGACAGAATTACGTTCCGCGATATAGCCACAGGAGCAAAGTACTACGCGACCATCGGGGACCATCTATTAACAAAATTTCAAGCCGATTCTTGCTACTTTACTACTACTTAATCTAGCTACTTTACTGCTTAAAAAGTACATATATATACTTAGAACAAAAATTCATTTAGTTTTTAAGAAAACGTCCGACCTCGAGTATGCGCTAGTCAATCTGGGCGTCTATTCTAACCCGCGGTTATATTTCGACCAACTAGGGCTTTAGCCGGAGTATAAAAATCGAAGCTACCTGTACCAGATCCAACGAGAAAATCGAGTTGGGTGTCAAAAAAAGAAAAAGAGAAACAATAGCATCTGGCTGCCGGGAGATCAGCGAAAGCGTCCGTTCTCGACCAATTTATTACGATTGGCCAGGGGGGGGGGGTAGAGGAAGATCGACGAGATTTGTTTGGATGTCGACGGACGGTTTTGGACGTCGCTGTACGTCCCCTCCTCGCTCGGATCCAAATATATCCCGGAACCTGTGCGCCTCGCAGACCAAACTCCCCCAAAAAGGAATAAGTCTACGAGCTTCTTGGAATGCTTAGACCGTTACACACCGGACGATCGACCCGAAATAACCAACCCGGTCCTTGCTCTACATTTTTACGTCGGGTCCCGGCTATATTAACGCGCACCGCTCTCACCCCCCTTAGCGTCTCGCAGTGGCAACGCGCGGATTCTTCGGCGCATAACGCGATATCCACCAGACTGACCTATCAACCGGATAACGCGATCAACTACGTAGACACATTTCAACGTGAATCACGAGTCGCAATTCTGTCGGCGCGCGTGCACGGAATTTATTTTATATAGTTTACGCTGTTACGGATATCGCGCGACGACGAGCAACAGAGACCGTCGTATCATCGGTTAACCCCGCGTATTACTCAGCTGGGATTCCACCGGGCCCCAGTTTCGTCTTGGTACAAATTTCGACGGGGACACTTTCACCTGAACCGACGTGTGACGGACTGCCAGTCATGCTCGCGGAAGATTAAATTTAATTGGCGGGAATCCCGGGCGAGCGATAACCCTAACTCCGCGCGTAACTTTCGGACGGTTCTAGAGCGTGCCCGAAATTCACAGTGACAGAGATCCCGAGTATCTAATTTACGTCTGTGAAGTTCAAAATTTCGCGCGGCGCTCAGGAAGATTTTTGTCGAGCGATTAGCCCGCATCCGCGAGAATTCCGAGAGAGAGCGACAACAACCCTGTCTGTGCGTGAAATTTTCGCGCAGTTAGGGTGGGCCGAGAATTTTTCCGAAAAAATTCTGCGAGACGCATTCGAATTTGTCCCAATGGAGCCACGAGAAAGTGTCATGATCGCAACTATTTCGAGACAGTGGTGATATGTACCATGCAGGGTTAACGTTTTAGCTACCATCGGTTACATAAAAATCCCTTTGGAGACCGAAGATCAACAGCTCGGAATTGTTAAAAGTGGCTTCTGTACCACTAACAATATCGCATATTAATAAACTGGTAAATTTCGAATAATATGTTTTTTTATTTATTTATTTTTTAACCGTTGATCTTCGAGCTTGAAAGGAAGCGATTAAGATGGCCCGTTAGTAGACATCCGGTAACGAAAGCGCGAAGAAAAAGAGCGACGAGCGTAATCGCCCCGGAACCGAGTGTCGAGAGACGGAGAGAGATATTATGCGAGAACCGCCGTTCGTATTCGCGCAGTGCGATTAATTAGTGGTGCAGGGAGTGCAGAAATTAAGAACAGACCAACAGAATTCATGAATATACGTGAATCTTTTTCCTTCGTCGTGTTTCACACCATTAGCATACGCTATAAATGCTTCCGTTGCCCCCGCTAACCCCATTCGTCACACCTCCGCGACAGTATACAAAGATTTCGCAACGGTCGATTTTTGTCGAAGGCCATTTTATTACTAAAAAAAACGAAAATCATCGTGGACACGTTTACGTTGTTACGCAACAACGCTCGTACATTGCGGTTCTACTATTAATATTATTCGAACGGAGCTCGGCAACGCTCCGCCTTTTTCCCTAAAGGACTATGTACATCGGGGCAAGACTCTGCCTATCTGCTCGGATAAATATGTCGGATAGTGTTATCTCGGTCTCTTCGATTCGCATAAATATATATATAATGTATAATGTATGTACAGCTTAAACGCGATCGGTCAAATGACGAATGTTCGGAATACAATAATGTTAATTATCTAAATTCTTAGTCGACTCGGGTTCAATACCATTTACTCTCTCTCTCTCTCTCTCACTCTTTCTCTCACTAGACTGCGGATCTCTATTTAAAAATGAAAAGCAATAACAAGTTGAATCGAAAGTTCTCTCGATATCCTAAAAATTCTCCTAGTGCACAGCATTTTATCAGGTCCAGTTCTGTTCGAGGAATACATCATACAAAATCCGCAGTCTATCCTCTCACTCTCTCTCGCTCTCGCTCCTCTCTCGCTTTCTTATGTACACGACGAGATCCTGTGGCTCTCATTAAGCGTAAATTCTCGCGACAAAACATTCACAAAAAATTCTCATCTCTCCTCGTACAGGATTCTTTGCTAAATTATCGTAATCGCCCCACGAAATACTTGTCCCTCACAGAGGATCTCGATTTTTGTCGGAGGCTCGATCCCCGGTACAGTGTTCACTATTTCGACCGTCGATCCTGATGGGACCGTGGTATCGATCGCGTCGGAATCGCCTGATCTCTATAATACTTGTGCTCTCGTCGTTTCTGATGTCCGGTTCACGTGGACGGTACTGCCTCCTGGAGATCGGTCGCTCGTCGATCGGGCCATGGAAACGGGAGAAAAATCTCGAAACGATCGATAGATAGGACGACATCCTACACCTTCACTCCGACTACGTTCTGCCTGAGTCTTGCGATCGCAGGCAGATAATTGGCAGAGACGATCATGTCGTCGTCGTCGCTGATGTCCGAATCCGACTCCGGAAGCGGTTCCGGGGTCGCGCCCTCCCTCACCAACTCGCTGGCGATCTGAGAGTCCAAGCACAAGGCTATCTGGTAGGCAGTGATGCCTGCATAGGTCTGGGAGTCTAAGCAAGGCCTGCATTCTTTCAGCAGGAACGCGACTACTGATCGACAGCCACGTTCCACTGCCAAATGAAGTGCAGTTTTGCCTGCCAACGCTTCCTTGGCTTCCAGATCCGCTCCGAGACGAAGCAGAAGCCGTACTAGCTCTACTTGGCCCGAGGCTGCTGCTATGTGCAGGCACATCTCACCTGTAACCAGAAGAGAATCAGGATTGGTTAGGTACATCGTTTAGGTTCTGGTCAAAACTACGTTCTAGCGACTCTTCGTGGAGGAGGTTCGACAAATTTCGAAATTACGTGCGCGATGTTATCGCTATTTTTTTTACGGTGCTATTCAACCTCTTTTCAACAATTTCAGAATAAGCAAGTTAATTGACAGCGACACGAATTCCGCGTGCAGCATCGAACGATTAAGGCACTGGCACTGTGACGATACCCGAAAGCTGGCGAACATTCTCAACCGGTTGCTAACGGGGCGCCGCCGTCGGAATTAGAAGGCTGCCGCACGGTCGCATTGTGACCGCTCGTCGCGTATTTAGCCGCGGATTTCTATTTCTTAATCGAAGAACGAGCCTAACCGAGCGGGGGCCACGGGCGGCCCGCGTACTTCAGAATGATGCGACCGAGTCACATGCTTCTAGAAAGATATACATAGAACTAGGAAGCCGTGGTGAATCATTGTCGTCGGAGGTTTGGCCGTCGTCCCACGATCCAAACTAGGTTCGTACCGATCAAAGGCGACCCGCCTAAAATTAAACCGCCCCTCGTTACCATCGGCGCGCAACTATCCCTCTAGCTTGGTGTACCTGTGTCGACGGAATTCGATTACCGAGGATCATCTCTCTCTCCGCCGTCTCTGTTCAATTGAAATATTTACACACGCTGTTCCCGCTTGAGAGCCACGTGGTAACAGAAAAGCTCATCCGTCGGACACGCGCCGCGGGTTGGTTGGCTGGTTAGTTCCCCCCATTAGCATTTCGCGCGGAATTTCCCGGTGCGCGATTTATCGCCGATTTGCAATTGAAATATCCGGCGAGCGGTGAACGACATCGCGGACGATCCTCCACCTTCCGTACGGTGTAATGAAATTCCGAATTCGAAAGCAGGAGAAGAGGAAGGTCGAGAGCGCATTGTCGGCGAGCGGTCCGGTGAGCCCCTTCCCCCACTTCTCTTTCCTTAGAATTTCGAGTGCACTAATTTTTCTCGTATCTTTCTCATTGTTCCGTTTTTCCGATTAAAATGAATCCGAACACTACGCAAATCGGACCACTTTTGTATTCGAACGCGTTAAATAAAATGGTGGACATAGTTTCACGAAGTATGTAAAAGTGGACCCCGATGCACGTCGGGTTTCAATCGGAAGAACGCCTCGATTAATCGTGATCGAATTGAAAAAATTTTCTGTTAGTCCGCATTTATTTATAGCGTGTAACGAGAAATATTTCACTTCCGGATCTCTTTTGCAAATCCGATATGCTATCGCGCCGCTCCGCATACATTCGCCGCGGGGGTGAAAGCGGGCCGAGAGAGAGAGCCCATCGTGTCCCGCGCCAATGTGGGGTTTCCCGAGTCGAATCGAGAGCCGAGAATACCGCGACACACGCAAATAGTACCGCAGGTATTTTTAAATATCAAAAACATCTGCCCGCGCCGTCTCATCCGGCGCGTGATGTAACGCGCACGCACGAAACCGACCCGCTCGAATTCCGTCCGGGTATTCTCTCTCTCTCACCCCCTTGGACTACTCTACCCTCCGTCTTTTGTTCGCAAGTTCGTGCGAGACTACGCAGAGACAACAACCCTGACGACTCGATTCCATCGATCGGCGAAATCTCGCAGGAATCTGGGAAAACCGCGGCGGCCCTGAATTAGAACGCCACCCTCGAGACAAATCGATCTCCACCCCCCATTCAACCAGCTCTACGAGTAAATGCTGTTTACGTTAACACGGTCGATCGTGGGACGGTACGTCACGGGTATCTACGTACCCGCTACGCGAATCTGTCACGCGAACCTCGAACACACCCCTCCCGGGATTTTCCCCATCGATCTCTCGCGGGGGGTGGTTTGTTTGGGAAGCTGAACCACGAATTTTGTTTGGGATTTTCGTGTTGGAGACATTTTCTCATGGTTTACCAGAATACTGTCGAAGTTGTAGAAATATTTTTCGGAGAAGTTTTTTATTTATCTATTCATCATGCATAAAAGTGCTACGAATTCATTCAATTGTTATTATAAAGGAATATACACTGCTGTGCAATGGAAAGAAGCTCCCAGCCATATTTAACCCTTTGCGTTCGGAGCTATTTTAGATTTTCTGAGAAATTTTTTATTTATTTATTCAACATGCATAAAAATGCTACGAATTCATTCAATTGTTATTATAAAGGAATATTCACTGCTGTGCAATGGAAAGAAGCACCCAGCCATATTTAACCCTTGCGTTCGGAGCTATTTTAGATTTTCTGAGAAATTTTTTATTTATTTATTCAACATGCATAAAAGTGCTACGAATTAATTCAATTGTTATTATAAAGGAATATACACTGCTGTGCAATGGAAAGAAGCTCCCGGCCATATTTAATCCTTTACATTCTGAGCTATTTTAACTTGAAAATTAAACATTTCTACGAATCTAGAATAATTCCATTCTATATCTCATACAATCCTTAAATGTTTAGTAGTTTTTCGGCGAATCTGAATCGCCACTCGAGTGCTAAGGATTCATAGAAAAGCGTAAAATATCAAATACGAACAGAGTAAGTTCCGCTGTTTAATCGAATAGTTCTGAGAATATGCGTTATTGCGGATTGTGCAATACAATTTCTACATAAAGATATTGTTTGTCATTACATCTTATAATTATACTGGGATGCTTCTTTCTTTCGCGGCGTAGTGTACATCACGTTTAGTGTGTAATTTTTTTTCAATTTTTTCTTCAGTACAATATTCTAGGTAAAAATTTTCCGCTCGAGAGCTTATCCTATCAAGAGATTTTCTACAGTGACGGGTCTACGGCGGAAAGTGTTCGACGAACGAAAAATCAGTTCAAACAAACCGGCGAGAGGCCTAATATTTCGTCACGGTCCAAAAGCAGCCGTTACGCCAGCTGCCTCCGGTTCGTGCATCCGCCCCGAAATGGATTGTGTGTCTGTGTGTCGGAGAATGACGTTACGCGGGAATTCCGGAACTTCGAAAAAAGAACGGTCACCGTTCCGAGCTTTTCCTGTGTCGAAGCTCTCGACGGTCGGGCGACCGGAAGAGCGCCCGGGGGTAAACAAAGGCGAGCGGGATCGGAGGAATCTGGAGAAGATTTCCGAGTAAACTGGTCCTCGACGAAACGTTGCGAAAGTGGAATTCTCGACGAGAATGAAAGGATTACAGAAAAAAAAGCCTGGCGGACAATTTGAATAAATTATTGAGGATACAATGGGAGTAAAAAAAAATCGGTTGTAAAAGACGCTTTTAGCGGATCATTGTGAACGAAAGAACGAGGAAAGATACGAGGAAGTCGATTGCCATTGCCGATTATGACGAACCGTTGCAATTAAAAGGCGGGGGAAGGCCTGGTAGAAAAAAAAATTAAGAAAAATCGGCAATAAAAAATCACATACGTTCCACGGTACACGATTGGCTAGGAAGCTTAATTGTTGCCGAACCACACAGTGATCAACCCCAGAGGGGTAAGCCGGGGTTGGAGAGTCTACAGTGCCAAAAATTATGAAAAAATCAGAGAAAAATCTGTACACGGAAGACATAATCGTCTTAGAGAATCTGCTGCCATGATTTTAGCTATGCTGATCGACAGCGACCAAACCGTAGGTGGAATAGCTGAGCGATTGGCCCGAGGCAACTGCGCCGAAATATCGGCGTCGGCGTCGGCGTTTACGGTGAATCGTCCTACGTTTAATGGGATTTCCGACGCGTGCGCGCATTCTGAAACGTGGATCACGGTCTCGATCCACGATGAAATCACGGGAAACCCGCGCGTAATCGTGGTCACAGGATTGTTATGCCTCTCCTCGAGCACGCGCTGCGCGCCTCGCGACGACGACGCTGCTCTCCGAGGTGACTGTTGTTGCTTCATGCGGTAAAAGCTGTTAGGATTTCCCGAGGATTCTCTTGTTGTCACGGTCGCTTGGCTCGCTTCCTCATAAGCGACACACACCATCGACATCACAATGATACTTTTGCTCCCGTGTCTCTCTGTTGTTCGACGTACAGGGTCAAGAGTTCGGCTCGCCCGACTCGGTTCGTTTCTTTTGTTTCGCAACGCGCACGGTGGTATCTCAGACACACTCGCACACGCACGGGGTTTTTAGATTTCCTGTGAATAGCCGAGGCGAATATGATTTACGTGGACACAATGGAAACGGAAACGAGGACACGGGGGAAAACATGAGCGTTTAATGGCTATTGTTAGGTCTCCAGAAGCTGAAGCTTGGTGTCCTTTGAACGCGGCGACAACGGAGAAGCGTCAGAACTATTTCGAGATACTGTTGGTCAATACCTTCGATTTGTTCAAACGATCGACCCTTAAACCCTTGCCCTACGATATCGTATCAGTGATGAAGATTCTCAACAGAGTCTAATTGAACCGAAATAAAATTCTATTTTGGTTTTATTGGTGTACAGCAATTGGAGAATATATGTAAGTATACAGTAGATATAAATTTTCTCGTTTTTTAAAAAATTACAAAGAAGTTCTTAACGCTGAAACCGTAAAATAAATCGTAGTGCAAGGGATTAACAGACGGGTTGTTTTTTCTCTGTTTTTCTCGGTTTCCGAGCAGTTTTTCAAAGAATTAAATAAACATGTATGCATGGTTTTAAAGCGGTGCAGTTTCATTGAATCAACACTATTTCTGATAAAATTTTAGTCCTAGTAAGTCAGAATGGAAAACGTAAATTTACGCGACCAGTCCCCGTTAAGTGTTAAGTGGAGCTTCAAACTTTAAAAATGAAAAACTAGAAAAATTTTGTCTAATTTCACAAATTAGAGCACATTGAATTATGCATCCCAATTATTAGTCCCAATAATATTTACTCAAGCGTTCAAGATAAGAAATAAGTCTACGTCGAAAACGTGGAGTCCACCGATTAGTATTGAAGGAAACAATTCATGCGGTTTCGAGCGGTTTCGCAAGAAAAATTCTGTTCCCGGGATTATTACGCAAGGATGTCCGTTGCATCATCCTTTTCGGACGTACATCATTGCTCGGAAGCACATCGATCCGCTTATCTCGGCCGATGTAGCGAAATATTGTGCGCGCGAGAATAACGTTTCACGATTCATTCAGTAGTAAAATCGTTTACACGTAGACTTTCCCCGTTATCGTTGCCACTTTACCACGACCGCCACGTTGGTGAACGCTATTGGCCGAGATCGCGTCACGTGACCGGAGGGGAGGAGCCGCGGAGCAGCGGTGGGGATGAGAACGCGACGGTAACGAGGGAGACTGCATACTCGGTGCCGTTTCACATTCGCAGAGCGGAAATGTTAGATGTGCAAAAATTTTCGTATAAACGATCGCGTAGCTTCGAGCGACTTTACCGTATCGCTAAAAAAAAGGTGAAAGGCGCCGAATTGATTTGCACACCGTTGGGTATTTGGCGGTTGCGCCGAGATAGAGGCGTCCATGTGCGAGGACTTACCGTCGTAGTTCCGTTGCTCAAGATTCTGCGGCAATGCAGGCACCTTGCCTCCAGGTAACAGGTAGTTCCTCTCGAGAGGCGTCAGGGAGTCGGTGAGGGCCATGGCCGAGGCCAGATCCCCGGTCGCGCAGGCCAGGTGAAGGGCCGTGTTCCCGCGGAAGTTCCTCAGAGCGGGATTCGCACCTGCCAGGATCAGCCGTCGCACTATCCTCGGCTGCCTCGTCAGCACAGCCAGGTGCAACGGGGACTGTCCGTCGTCGTTCAGTATGTTCAATAGGCAGCAGTGCGGCGCCATTCTTATTAGGCTGAACGCAGCCTCCAGGAAGCCCTGCACGATCGCGATGTGCAGCTGCCTGGAAAACACAAAGAGCGAAAACCGTTTAGTAAAATCCTGTTAACCTGTCGGGGCTCTCCATTGTGCCCCGTCCCGGCGCAGGTAACGGGAGAATATCCTTAAAAGGTTCATGGCAGTGTCGCGGCAGACTCGGGTGAGGGATTTAGGAGGGCAATATAATCGCGGCTCGGGGCAATCTTTGCGCCACGTGACCCAGCGCATAGCCAGAAAAGAGACGACCGCGGTCAGTCTGTTCATTTTAACGAGTTTTATTGCTTCCAACGAAATTTATCCTTGAGGAATACGCGTCCCATCGATCGGCCCACAAGGTCACAGCAGAATGTGCTCGCGGAAAAAAATCGATTCATTAACGGGTTAAATGTCGTGATGCAACGAGATCATGATCGGTCAACGCGCTCGTCGATAAGAACACGTAACCGCGTTTCGTATGTGTGCGACGTTGACGCGCGAAGATAGTCCCTCGTGATCAACATGTTGTTTTTATGGAGCCGCAAAACGATCAGTCATTATTACAGGTGGTGGTGGTGGTGATAGAGATGACGACGATGATGTTCCCCGTGACATATTGGACGAGAGTTCATTCTGACGCGAGGAAAATTACGAGAAAAAGACGCTTTGTTAACTTGTTCGGGTGCATTCGCGCATGATTGATGCGAGCATTGAAAAACGAACGACTCAGCAATCTTGCTGATCGGATGACGATTACCATCAGCCGACGGAGAACTAGTTTTACGTCAATTGGGCATTTTTATAAAAAGTGAATATAAAAGACTTCGAAATTGAAAGAGAGTGATGCTTAAATAAATGAACTAAAAAAAAACCAGAAAAAATTTCATTTCATGGAGCACTCCTTCACTGTTCGCTAATTTATGCCAAGCCTAATTCATGCAAAATTATGCAACGTATTAAAAATTTTCATTGAAATCGAACCAGGGTGTCCGTGTGCTTCTTCTTTTTTCTCCCAGAGTACTTACTCGCGCAACTCTCATCGCGTATTTAATAATGAAGCCGACCGATTATGCGAATTCCTAATTTTGCACGATCGACAACGAAAAGTGAAAAAAAAAACCGCGATCAATTTGGAATTTCTCTCGTCGTGACGTACGTTCGACGAATTCGAAACGCGTCACCCGTTACGGCGACGATCGCGCGTGAAAAATGAGACTTTTCCGCGGGACGGCACCGGGAAAATCGCGTTCGATGAACGTAAGTTTATTGAGTCATTGTTTCTCTCCGCGCTACGAAGAATCGCGCCCATTCAACAACGGCTCGCGTCGTTATCGTGGGCTGCGATCGATACGCGAGGACGCGCTCATTAAAAACAACGCTGCTTTGAAAGCCTCGCGGGCTACAGGTTGCAGCGGGAACGCGCATGCGCCGGCCGAATGCATTACGGTAACGTTCCGATACATGTGAAACACTCGGGATTTTTCGCCGCCAGTGTCGCAAGTCGAAAAAGACTGCGTGCAACGAGACGACGCGTCGACGAAATAATATTTCGGAAGAATTTATTACTAATAGAGGAAAAGAAGAATTTATTACTAATAGAGGAAAAGAAGAATTTATTACTAATAGAGGAATAGAAGAATTTATTACTAATAGAAGAATTAATTATTATTATTGATTTATGAAATTGTTAGCAATTATTTCTCGTATTTTTTCCCATTGCCAAAGTTGGGATCGCGAAAACTAAATTAAACGGGATTACCGAATCAATAGTTCTCCTAATACACGGATCGAGGCGCGTTACTGTACTTCGCAACGAGTCAGAGAGATCTGGGATTTCGCGAGGATGACGACAGATCTACGCGCGCCCACCGGAGTAATTGCGGCAATGATACTCACGATCATCGCAATGACGCATATACCGGGGGAAGGGACAAAAATTATATTGATTTTCCACCCGACGATGATAATTGTTAACAGGCAGCCAATTATCGGACTCGTCGGTTCTACGACTACATCGTGGGGTTTCATCGTTCGAATCGGAAGTTCCCGCCAAAAGTCTTCACACAGGAATTTCCCGTCGATTTCGAACGAGTCCGAGAATCGCTCGAAATATTTAAAATATATTTCACCGCGTTGGTAAATTAGCGTCGCCTGAATCACCGCGGATCCTGTTCCCCGATTTACTCGAGAAAGTATAAATACTCTCGGATGCCTCGGGTCACGTGGACGCGGAAAACAAACAACATAGTAGAGGCTGGATGACGAAGTCGCCAATGTAAACATGTCATAGTGACGACTATTATTCCGAACGCGTATCCTCGTCGTTCCGTTTAACTGCCTTTCACCCATTTCTTATTTACGATGTTTACGACTAAGCTACAGGCTAATCCAGAATCGATTCAATACGAACGACTTTCAATAAATTCCTAACCGATCACAATGTTCCTCGCAAATGTCAACAAGTTTGCTCCCTCATTTTATCGCCGTCGAAGATAACTCTAAGGTCAACGGGAATGGTTTATCGGTACTACAATTCCTACGTGAAATCTGCGAATTTTCTGCATTTAAGAAAAATATATAAATAGTATAGCAATAATAGATGTCCGGTCGTACTATATTATACGCGCTTGGAGTTGCTTGGACAGCCGATATGATCATTGAACCTTTGATCTCCGACACAGGACTATGGTGCAATGGAAACGCAACGCTGACGACAACTGTCGTCAAACATTCTTTGCTAATCTATTGAAAACAACGGACGTGCATCCGCGTTCGAAATAACAAAAATGTGTGGGACCTAAAGAGCAACTGACACCAGATGCGTCCTAACCTCTGAACGATATCGGGTGTCGCGTAAACGGGCGGTCACGTGACAGCAATTAGCGATCGACCTCGCATTTTATGCAGTTCGGTCAAAAACACGTGACTGCAGCTTGGAACGTTGTTATTCGACCTAACAATTAGAGAGAAGGGGACGACTGTCAACAGTCCGCGCCAGATTCTTAATTTTAACACGTTGACTGCCATGTCACCCATATGTGGGTGACGGAACTATTTGTCCAAGTTTTAAAATGAATTTTTACGCTAATATATTAATCGTACCAAATTTTATTAGGATCTGTAAAATACCAGAAAGTTGGAGAACTACTCCATGTCATACATATAATTTTTTTCAATTTTTTTTTCATTAAATAACATATTGATTTGAATTTTTTAGGTTTCTAGTTTGACAGTCAAAGTGTTAATACGTAATCGGTGAGGAATTGATAGAATTGACAGAAAACCGATAGAATTCTTGCCATAGCGTACTATTCTCTAGAACCAAATATAACCAAAAATTTCGAGCTCGAGCCGGACCCGAAAACTCGGGAATCCGAACCACTGCTCAACCCGATTTCGGGCAAAAATTTTCGGGTAAGCAGACCTCAGGTATAGTGGTGGGCATTATCGACTAAAAACTATCGAATAATTCGATAGTAACTGTTACTATTTTCATTCGACTAGTTTTACTAAACTATCGAATGAATTTTGCAGTGGTGGGGGTTACTATTTTCAGTCAACTGTTTACAGCACCATCTTTATGTATTCATAGAGAGAAGAATAAACCAGTAACGGCAGTAACCAGTAACTAAACTATCGAATAAATTTAGCCGTGGTGGGGGTTACTAAATTATTGAATGAATTTTGTCGCGGTGGGGGTTACTAAACTATCGAATGAATTTTGCTGCGGTGGTGGTTACTATTTCAGTCGACTGAATTATCGACTGATTTATGCAGTGGTAGAGCGGGTGGAGCTATCAATTCAATCATGAGATTTACTATATCTTTACTACCCTACCATTTATTTCTTTATTATTACCATTTATTTATTATTATATATATAATAGTCGTTAATGGGTAAAAAATGGAAATAATGAGATATAATTGTTAGAATCATTCATTGTTCAGTATGTCTAATAAGATATTTTCTCAATTAAATATGTTTTCCAATA